>CM035123.1:30409735-31009735 GCA_020205555.1 Panax stipuleanatus
TATATATATATATATATATATATATATATATATATATATATGTATAGCGAAACATGAATATTTGTAAAACGAAAAGTTTAACAAATGTACAGAGGGATAAAATGTTTATATATGAAGAAATGGTTCCAGTTGACTCATAAACATACAAATTGATATAAAAATTATTTTTATTAAAGAAATAATATAGTAACTTAAGTTTCACTATGTAAATATTAAAAATATGAGAGACCATTAATTTGCACTAAATGGTTAAAATGAATTATATTTCTAATTTAAACAAATGTGGGTTTGAAATAAGAATACAAATATTAGTTCTTATAAAGCTAATAATTACTAATGATAAATATATATGCATGTTTATGGTATATTTAATTATCTAATGTGTGTGTGCATGTGAATATAATTTTGTAGGAATTGTGGAGTGACTCTAAATTAATTTTTGTGATAATCTCCGTATAAGGCAAGTTTCTTAACTTTCTCATATTTAAATTTAGTAAGTTTCTTAAACTTTTGCATTTCTTTTATGCAATGGTTATTGTGTAAATAAGCTTGTTAAACTATGTGCTATTTTTATTTGTGCGATCATGTAAATAATACATTACTCATTTGGTGTAAGATTTCAAGTTTAATTATATATAAGCAATTATTTCTTTCTTGTTTATATATAATGCAACATATATTGAACTTTTTATTCCAATCAGCTTCGAAAAATGAATGAGATAATAATATGTGTATTAATTAAGATTCAGTACACATGTAAAGTTGAAAGCAGTCTAAACCATTTGTTCTAGCTAGACAACCAAATTTAAATATTTCAAATTCTTTTACATTGAGTCTTGAAATATGATTGATTAATTAAAGATGTCCATTTATTTTATTCTTCTAAATGGATTCTAATTGAACAAGAACTTTTCTAATTTGGAACTATTTTATATATTGCGTCCTGGGGACGACAAAGAGGAACTGAAAGAATTTATTCTGTTTAGATAGTATTGATCAATACATAACATAAAGGGTTGATCACCCATCGTGCTCGTAAGACCATGTCGGTTCATAAATAAAATTTCTGATCGAACCTTTTTGAAAAGAAAAGTAAGTTCTTTGTTTTGTAACTGCTTAGCACATTTAAATCACTGTGTCATTTCAAAAATGTGGAACCAATATCAGAGTTTATGTTTAAATGCTTTACAGAGTTGTTTTACTGTGAAAGCATAATTCGATGAAAACATTTATTTCTTCTGCATATTAACTATAAATTATTATACTTGCTGAGCAATTAAGTGTTCATTCTTGCTTTACTATAAATGTTTTCAGTTAAGAATGATGAAGCTGGAGGTTCTGGAAAAGATAAGAGCAAGGGAAAAATGCCTACGTAGTTGGAAATGATTTTATATAATATATAGGTTTTTGGTGAAATTACTACATTACCTATTATGTTAAGAACTATTTAAAGGTTTTCGTACTTGGGATAGAAAAACTTTGATGTAATAATTCTAGTTTATTAATGCATTAAGCTTGTTAATATTTAGTATTGTGGAGCACCAAATGCAGGTTTTAATTACACGATTTTGGGGGCGTCACAGTAATTCCCCTCGACTGCTTATCAAGGTTTTTATTTATTGTAAATAGTTTTGTAATAGGAATAGTTAGACTTAATTTTGAAGAATTGGAGACCAAGGAGCAAGTAGTGCTTGAAGACCTGTTTGTAATGGAGCTAGGGTTTAAATGTAATAGTTATATAAAAATTTCAGTTATTGGACCCTAGGTTTGACCTTTTGGTTCACTTGGTGGCTCTAGTGAACCAAACTTGAATAAAATCCATAATCAATCCGAGTATAAAATAGTATCCTATATGTGCATGCTTATACTATATATATATATATAATATATATATACGGTCCGGATCTTAAGCTTATCCTTTATTCAACATACCTTGCTTACCCCCCTTTAGCGAAGGACCGGGCGATGGTTTGGTCCATCGCTATATATACAACCGTCGTCTTAGCTTTTAGCGACGGACAACATATAGACGACGGTTGTATATATAGCGACAAACCATACCGTCGCCCGGTCCGTTGCTAAAGGGGGGTAAGCAAGTATGTTGGATAAAGGGTAAGCTTAAGATCTGGGTCGTGTGTGTGTATATATATATATATATATATATATATATATATATATGCACACTAAAAAAGATGAGACAAATAATAACAAAACTCTCAAATAAATTATATTAAGTTATAACGTTCAAAGATATTTGGAATATTGAACGTCACCTTCTAGTATGGTAAAGCGAAAGAGTATTGAATATTTAATATGAGTTTGTTGTGCACACACAAGCAAGTATTAAGTATTTGAGATGTTGTTTTATCACATTTGATGCTTATTAAAAAGAACTGAACAATACTGTTTTGTTGCGCACACACAAGGACAATGTTTTTCTTTTCTAAAATATGGAGTGCTAGGTTGGACTTAACTTGGATAATTTTGGTTCGGATGTGCACACACTTGACCATTATAATCTAAGAGGCAAAATACAAGGAGTTACATGGTGATGTAATTGACAATAGTTGTCTACTTATTTTTTTTATATAGTTTGTTGTGCACACATAAGGCTATATACATTTGAAATGAGATCCTTATTCTCACTAGAAAATCTTTAATTAGATTTGTCGAACTATATATTATGAGGGTAATATAGTTTAAAGAAAATAGTGGGAGATACCAATTTAAAATAAGACCTATTTTGGTAATTGATAAAAGAATGTATGCTAACATGTTGTTAAATACAAATTCATTTACAGAATTTTGCAAAGTCTAATTCACTATCATTGCGTAGAATATTAGATGTTATTTAACCGGACCAAATTAAACGGATTGATTAAGGAATATGAGAATAGTTCTCAAGGCTGAAAAGCTATTTTATGTCCTTAGTACGTCTATCCCTGCAGTGGTTGCAGACAATGCCTTTGAGAAAAAGATTGCTACTTTTGGAAAGTGGTAAGATGATGCACAGTTGGCTCAATGCATCATGCTCGCATCCATGAGTAACGAGCTTCAGCATCAGCATGAAACTATGGATGCTCCTACTACATTCCTACACTTCAAAGAGTTGAATGGTGAGGAAAGTAAGACTATTAAATATTAGATATCTAAGGAGCTCTTCCGATCTTGAATAACAGATGACACTATAGTACATATACATGTCCTAAAAATGATCAATTTGTTTGAACAATTAGGACAACAGGGTTGTGTGATGGATGGAGAGTTGAGCCAAGATTTGATCTTGCACTCACTCCCGGATTCCTTCTCACAATTGTTGTGAATTTTTCACATGAACAAGCTAGATGTCAGCCTCGCTGATTTGCTTAACATGTTGAAAAACTGTTGAGTGTCACTTTCCAACCAAGAAAGAGAAAGTCTTACCGGTAGGAGCTAAATGATATTCTGAAAAGAAGAACGATTCAAAGAAGATAAATAGAAAGGCAAATACAAATGATTATAAGAGAAAAATTGATATGGATAGCAAATGAGTTTGCTTTCACTGCAATAAGCCTGGACACTGGAATAGAAACTGTGAGAAGCATCTTGCAGAGGCTAACCAAAAGAAGCTTCGGTTACAAATACAGGTTTGTTCATGATTGAAATAAATCTTTCAGTAAGTAAAGTTTCTACTTGGGTATTGGATACCAGTTGTGGTTCTCATAAATACAGATTTATGAAGGGACCAAACAGAAGTAGAAAGCTAAACAAGGGAAAGTTATCCTACGTGTAGGGAATGGAGCAAAGGTTGGTCTATTAGCTGCAAGAACTTATTGTTTAGTATAGCCTATGAGCAAGTCCATTAGTTTAAATAAATAATATTATATTCCAACACTTATAAGAAATATTATTTCAATTTTTTGTATTGGATATGGATGGTTTTGATATTATCATAAAGAACAACAGTTGTTCTATTATACATGACTTACATGAAAATAATTTTAAATTAAACAAACTAGTAAATAAAAAAGAGATGATTATTCAAAGAGTAGAATATTTGTATTTGATGAAATACAAATCTGAATTATTTGAATCATTTGAAAGGTTCAAATAATTCAGAACTGAAATGAATTGGCAAAGTATTAGGATTCTTCGATCGGATCGAGGAAGAAATACTTGTACAATAAGTTTCTAGATCACCTTAAATGATTTTTTCTTAATGGACGCCTCCTAATACACAATAATTAATTGATGTATCTTAAAAGGACAAATCGTACCTTGTTGGACATAGTGCGATCCATAATAATTTTACCGACATTCCAATATCCTTTTGGGGTAATGCCCTAGAATTGGCTACATATCTACAAAAAAGGTAACCTCAAAATCCGACCCCAAGACTCCATAAGAGTTATGGACAGGGAGAATTCCTAATCTTAAGTATGTTAAGATAAGGGGTTGTCCAGCTTATGTGAAAAGGATAAGCTTGGGACAAGATTTGACAAGTGCATATTTGTGTGACATCCTAAAGTAAGTTTAGGGTATAAATGTTCTATAATCCTACTTAGCAAAAGGTGTTTATTGCAAAACATGATGCCTTCTAAGATAAAGGTGTTTATCATTGAAGGGGCTAGTGAGAGGATAGTAGATCTTGAAGGAGTTCAAGAACCACAAAGCACTATAAGTCAAATAAGAGGAAATTATGGATAGACCTATTGTACCACAACAGAATCGTAAATCTGGAATAGTACCGAAGATACCTGGGAGGTATAGATTCATCATAGATGATGATGATGAGGTACGCATCATAGAAGACAATGATCTAGTTATATACGATGAGGTTAAGAGTTGTAAGACACTCAGAGAAATGGCTGGTGGCCATAAAATTCAAAATAAATCTTTGGAGAAAATGGCATGGTGGAGACCTATAAGACCAGACTGGTGGAAAAAGTTTTAAATAAAGTCAAAGAGTTGACTGTGATAAAAATTTATTACCGGTATCAATGCTCAAGTCCATTTGAATTTTACTTGCGATTGAAGCTTATTATTATGGAATCTGGCAAATAGATGTGGAGACTCTCTTCCTCAAATATAAATATATTAGAGGAGAATGTATGTATGATACAGCCAGATGGATTTATTTCAATGGTTGAAGCAAATCATGTATAAGAGCTACAACAATCTATTTTATGGATTGAAGCAAACTTCTCAAAAATAGAACATTCGTTTTGATGAGACAATCAAAGGATTTTTGTAAGAACCCATATTTTTGAGAAGTATTAGAATAAGAATTAATAAAAAGAAAATTCTTATTAAATGATATGTTATGTGATGTATTGCGTAATATTGTACTGCATAAGTGAATATATGATGTGCAATGTGATAATTTGTTATATGATAAATATATTATATATTTATTATATGTAAATAAATTGTTGAAAACAGTTTATAGAAGGAAAAAATAATAATCAATTCAAGTATACAAAAATTATTGTATACTTTAAATAAAGGATATTAAAATAAATTATAACATTGAATTATTTTAATAAAGAGAGAATATTATTTTTAATGATAATATCTTATTCATTGAATAAATTTCCACTTATACGGTAAATATATTAAGATATATTTACTAGATGTAAATAAATTGATATAAACAATTTATAATGTGAGAAAATAAATTTATTATTTATTTTCTATATGTGATATGTGTACATGTGCATAACATGGAATATTTACAAGGTGATAAATATAAATATTATATATATATATATATATATATATATATATATTTATTTATTACTCGAGGAAATAAAATTATTGAGAACAAATTAAGTAAGGAAACAAAAGAGGCGGTTTGAGTATATAATATTTTTATATACTTTACCCAAGAACATTAAAATAAATTCTTGCAAAGAATTATGTTAATGATGCAAGGATATTATAATTAATATAATATCTTAAGTAAACGAATAATTTCTTTTATGTGGGGAAGTATGTTAAACGCCTTTATTTTGCGAAATAAAATGAAAGTGTAATAAAAACATACCATATTATATTTTATTGTGGAATGCATAATTTATATATATATATATATATATATATATATATTATATATATTGCCAGGAGGGTAAGAATATTTTTAAAAGAAAGCTAAAAGGTTCAAATAATAACTTACTAAATATACTTAGGTTATTAAGAGAGGGTTATGTAATTAAAATAAAACATAACTAAGCCAATTTGGAAGCCCCTTAGCCGTGTACAGTTACAAGATTAGAGCCCAAGACATTTTCCTTGAGTTGCCGTAAAGAGAAGGGAGAAAAGAGGGAGGAACAAACAATTTGGGTAAGGAGCAAGCTAGGTTCCTCTCCATCTCTATCAGCCGAACACTCCCTCCTCTCCCCCAAAATTTGACGAGCACTCCCCTACTCAAAACATGTAACGATTGAGAATTTTATATATTAACTATAAATATTTATTGAATTAAATAAATATTTTATTGAATTTATTTATTGAGTTAATAAATAAATTGAGTGATTGTTGTGGACAATTTAATTAAGTGCTATATGTTTAATTAAATTGATATGTTAGCAATGGTGTAGCATAATTTTAATTTAATTGAGAACAATTCAATTAGATTTAATATTATGTGCTATGTGTTAAGAATAATTGTTACATGAATTATGTTTAATAAAGGAATTATAATTGTGTAACAATTTGATATTATGTGTTTTATCAATTAATGAATGTTAGCATTTATTTAATTGAATTAGAATGTGGTAATTTAATTAAATAAGTATGGTATTTAATCTATGGAGTAAGAATTTATTAAAAGAATGGAAAAGAGTTTTAAGTGATTTTACCAAACAAGGCCCTTGTACTTGTTTAATCTTATTTTATCCAAACAAAGCCTTAGCACTAAAACCTATTTTTTTTAACTAAGAGTTTGCCAAACATAGCATTGGGCTTTTCAAATTTTGTAACCTATGTTATTAATAAGAATTAATATGGTTATAAGTATTATACTTATTATTTATAAGTTACACATATATTATATATGTATATGTATATTATAATATGTCAGATAGTTAGTACGTTAGTTTTACAAACAAAACAAAGAAAGAAATAAAAGAAGACAGTTAGAGAGAGTTATCAGAAAAGAAGAAGAGGAAGAAGAAGAAGAAGAAGAAGGGAAAGCTTTGAGAAGACAAAGCAATCCCCATCATCATCATCATCTCCATCTCTCTCTTAAGTCAAAAAAACTAGTAAGGTTATAATCTTAACCCTAGAATCAATTCATATGTGTTGTATTTCTTCTTTATCAAATTAGGTTTTCATAATCATGAAGTTATATGTATATATGGTATACATATATTTTTCATATGTAATTGTATGCCATGAAGGGATTTTCATATTTCAATTGGTGTAAAAAAAATAAGTTTTCAAAGCATGTTCTTCTATGTTTTCATGATTTTAGAATTCTATGTGGAAGTCTCTTTGTGAAAGTTCTTGATTTTGATATATGTATGAGACGTGTACATATATATGTATATATATATGTTTACATATGATTTTTATAGTTATTCAAGAGTTTCAATTCACAAGTATATGATGAACACTATGAAATCATGTTCATAGTACTCTTTTATGAAGTTATGTTAAATTTTTTCTTAAATCCTTGATGTGAGCATGAGATATGTGTAATATATGATATAACATGATTATATATGAGTTATATAATTGTGTTAGCAATTCAAACCATGAATTTTTGATAAAAAATAAGAATTATGATTATAGTGATTTTCTTTGAAATAATTTCTGAAAAATGGCTTTTTAAACTATCAAATTGATATTTGATTTTGAGTTATTGTTAAAATTGATCATGTATTATGTTAGTATGTTAAGAATATAAGTTATTACAATTGGAATCACTTGAATTGATTGAAAAACGAATTCGTAATAGCAATTTCCGTCAAGAACGCTTAATATTATATTTTTCTTTGAAAATCATGAAATCTTGATTTTGATTATGTGTTCTATGGATTATAGATGTTATGAGCATGTTAATGAGTTTAAAATATTGTTTGTATCAAGTTTCATGTTTATCATGTTGGGAAAAATCGAATTCGGTGTGAAGGAATGAGCCAAATTGGCTTATTTCTCCACCAGTTTGCGAGCCAGCCCTCCCACCAGAGCATACACCCGCCCCAACGGGGATTTTGCCCTTGGGGGACCAGCCCCAGCGGGTTAACAATCTGTCCGGAAAAGTTGCTTTTTGGCTTTTGATTTTTCATGCTCCGTTTGTTTAGCTAACTTGCTTCTATGACTTGGAAAGTGAAATATGTAATAAGATAACATGATTTTGATGTGTTTAAGTTAGGTTGAAGTATTTTATGAATGTGTTACATGTGTATGATTATGTTACCTTCTTAAGGTACACAACAGGATTGATATTATTATAAGCTTATGAATGTATGTCGTGAGTATAGACTCACGTAATTGACTAGTTAGCAACCAATGTGGTAAAGTACATTGTGAATTGGATTTGGATATGAAGTTCGATGGTTTAAATGTTGTAGTTGGATACTAATAGATGGTTTGAATGTAATATAAATGTGTAGGGTGTTTGTGAAGTGATTGTAATTGTGTTTCAAGTGTAGCTTGCGCTTAAGGCAAGTCTTCTAAACCCTAAACTCGTTAACGTTAAGCAAGTTTTCTATCTCTAAACTTATTATTGTGCAAGTTTTCTAATAAAGCAAGTTTCCATTTCGAACTCGTTGATTACTTTGTTCGAGCTTTGTTGTATTCTATTATTCCTAATGCTCATATATTGAAGTATTATTGAGATATTGTAATCTTGACTTAGCTGTTCAAGCAAGATTTACTTATTCTTTCAATTGCTTTGAGTTACTTCTAAAGCATGCCTAAGTTTATTATCATATCTTGTAATTGGTTCATGATTATTATATTATTGAACTGTTAAAGTACTGTGAGTCGATTCAACTACTCCTAGTTGATGATAGTTGAAACTCTAAAGTTCCTTTATCTATCCAAACCAAACTTTCTTTGGTGCGGACTTGTATTCAATTTCTGAGAATGAACAACCCTATTAATTAGGGGATATTTTATGCGAAAGCGTTAAGATGGTTGTGCACAATTCATGGTACAAAGGGTTGATCCCCCTGAGTACGAGTTAAAGGTCCATAGTCTTATTGATTGTTAAAGGTTTAAATAGAAATATTTATAACTTAGGACAATAGTTCAAGGTCTTATGACCCTCAGATGTTTCTATATTCGAATTTTATGTATTAATGAAAGAATTATAATCCAATTCTTTATATTGATGAAAGTAAAGTTATTCAAACTCTTTTGAAATGGTTCATTATGTCATATCACTGTTGTATTTTAAGTGAGCTTTTGTTTGCTCACTCTTGCATGTTTTACCACCATTTGTACTTGAGAACAAGAATGTTGACATACCGTCAACAAGTAAAGGAAAAGAAAAGATGAACAAGTGAAGGCTTGTTGTTTCAAGTTTTGATTATAATAAGACTTAGTTGATTATGTTATGTTTTATTTCCACATTTATTGTTTGATGTTAAGGTTTAGTTAACCCTGGGATTTTATTGGCAAGTAGTAATCCTTTTTAAAGGAAGATTTTTATTTAAGTTTATGAAGGTTGTAATTTACTTTGCAATTCTTTATTAGATGGTAGATGTATGTTTTAATTAGAAAGTGAACACCGAATCATGTGGAAACGAAGTACCCAGATATGGGGGTGTCACAGGTTGGTATCAAAGCTATAGGTTATGAACCTTAGGTGGGGGAAAAACCTTAGGTAGTAGCCTTATAGGAATATCAAAAAGATAGTGGTGATAGGTAAAGATAATAAACTACCTTATGTGCTATGTGTTTGCGTTTAGGTATTCGAAGAGTGACGATTCGATATCAGGTAATAATAAACTTTAAATTTCTTTTGTCAGGTTGACGAACGTTGGAGAATCCAGTCAGGCTAGGGAGGATATACCTCAGGTTCCTAGAGAGGAAGAGCCCCGAGACATCCATGTTGTCTGGGAGCAGCTGGTTAAGAGAGAGCTATCTCCAGTGATTACCGTAGCTGGTCGGGAGCGTGAGCTGACACCTATTCCAGAGAAAGAGGACGAGGACGAGTCTGAAGAGGAGGAAGAGGATCTCGAAGAAGAATTCCCACCTCACTCTGTTAGTGCTGAGATATATGAGGCAGTTTACGACATTAATGTGGAACTACATGGACGAGTCAGAGATCTCGAGGAAACCATCCAGCATCTAGATAAGACTATTGAGGATATGGCTAGTGACTTAGAAGAAGCACAGTGGAATTTAATTCACATGGAGAATAATCGTGACGAGGCACGAGCAGAGCTGGCAAAGCTGAAGCAAGATATCCAAGAGGAGTCGACGAAGCGTGCCAGAGTTGAGGAAACAAGATTGAGGGCTACTCAACGAGCCGATCGAGCTGAGTACGAGGCGGAAACCAAGAGAGTCAAGCTAAGGGAAACAGAATACGCTTTCCATACGGCTATAGATAGGGCCCAGGACCGTATCTTTTATTACCCAACTTAGTTCCAAAGGTTACCATGGTATGTGGTGGACCGAAGGACAGCGTTTCGGGTGATGGAGGAAGAACATAGAGAGGCTGTGCGACGTCTTAATATGCCTAGACATTAGAGCTTTTAAATTATATGTTTTTTTTGTAATTAATAAATGTTAATCCCATAATTTGAGATAATAATGGGATAAAGTGATGATGTAGTCCTGTAACTTGTTCTAGTTTAGGAAAGATGATGTAAATAGCAGAAATGCTATCTATCCGATGTTTTTAAAACTACGAGTAAGGAATAAAAGAAGTTTATTGATGTGCTATGTGTTCATATGTGAATTGAGTTATTTAATTGCTTAAGTTTAACTTGAATACTTAAGAATTGAATAAAGGAGCTTATAATAATATTTTCTTATCAGAAAATGCCTCCTAGAAGAAGACCAACACGTCAAAACCCCGAGGGTTCGATGAACAACAACAATAACGATGGGACGAATCCCAACTCGGTTCAGCAGTTAGTGAACCTACTGACAGGAGCAATGGCGAATTAGCAGTAAGTGCAGGCCACGACGTTCAAAGATTTTAAGGCAGTAGGACCGCCAGAGTTTAAGGGATTGACGAACCCGATAGATGTACAGACGTGGGCTATGGAGATGGAGAAGGTCTTTGACGTGGCTAAGGTCAGTGAAGACCAGAAGATAGCATTTGCGACTTTCATGTTGAAAGTAGATGCTAGTTTCTGGTGGCAAGGCGAATAAGACCCGAGAGGGAGAAGGAGTCATAACGTGGGAACGTTTCAAGGAAATTTTCTACGAAATGTACTTCCCAGTGAGTTCGCAGGACCAGATGGAGGTCCAATTCCTAGAACTTAAGCAGGGAGGGATGACAGTGTCAGAGTACGCAGCAAAGTTCAACGAATTGTCCAGGTTCGCTACTTACCAGGTCAGCACGGACGCTAGGAAGGTAAGAAGGTTTGAGCGGGGACTGAAACCCTAGCTCTACAGCAAGGTCTCGATGTTCTAGCTGAACATGTTTACAGCAATGCTGGAAAAGGCCATACTTGCTGAGGGAGGAAGCGAAGCGGTGACTAAATTTAACCAAGATAAGAAGAAGAAGGTTGAGACTGAAAACAAGGTTGGTGGTAGCGTAGTTATCCATCAGAAGAGGAAGTGGAATGACAATACCTCTGCTGGGAGTTAGCAGGGAGGCCAACAGAAGAGGAAGCTCGAAGCATGTGCTACATGCGGGAAGACTCACACTGGAGTGTGCATGAAAGGGAAATGGGTGTTGTGCTACAACTTTAGTCAGGAAGGCCACATCGCGCCGAATTGTCCAAACCCGAAGAAGGGAGCTTGTTATACATGTGGATCCAAGGATCACATGGCTCGCAAATGCCCGAAGAAGCTGACGACAGGGTCAACAGGGAGCGGAGGGAATGGAAGCGGTAGTTCCGTGACTATCGCTGCACCATTGCAAGTTGTTCGACCCACTGCACGGACATTCAATATGACGGTGCAGGATGCTGTGCAATCAAAAGACATGGTGTCGGGTATTATTCCGGTTAATAGTATAAATGCATATGTATTATTTGATTCGGTTGCTACTTGTTCATTCATATCTGATGATTTTGCTAAGACCCTAGACTTATCTATAGAGGAGTTAGCTTACCCCTTGAACCTAGAAATTGCGAATAGGGAAGTTATTCCTGTTAGGTTAGTATACAAGAACTGTAGATTGAACATTAAGGGTCAGGAGCTTAGAGTTGATTTGATTCCGATAAAACTTGGGGAATTCGATGTCATATTGGGGATGGACTGGTTGTTCAACCATGAGGCGGTAATCGACTGTCAGAAGAAGTCAGTAAACCTTACGACTCCATCAAAAGTAGTGTTTTATGGTAGTAAATCGCCTAGATAAGCGAGCTGTCTGACGGTGATGCAAGCCAAGAAACTTTTGACGCAAGGCTGTATAGGATATCTAGCCTACATAGTAGATACGCGTAAGGAGAGCCCGAAGGTAAAAGAGATATCAGTAGTTAAGGAGTTTGTGGACATTTTTCTAAGCGATTTGCTAGGACTTTTGCCAGATAGGGAGATAGAGTTCGTGATCGACCTAGCACCGGGAACTGCTCCAATTTCAAAGGCTCCGTACCGAATGGCTCCAGTTGAGATGAAGGAACTGATGGTTCAACTTCAAGGATTACTAGACAAGAAGTATATTCAACAGGCCGTTTTGCCGTGGTGAGCGCCAGTGTTATTCGTGAAGAAGAAGCATAGAACAATGCGTCTTTGCATTGACTATAGAGAGTTAAACAAAGTTACGATCAAGAATAGGTATCCCTTACCTAGGATCGATGACTTGTTTGATCAATTGAAGGGTGCTAAATACTTCTCAAAAATTGATTTGAGAAGCGGGTATCATCAATTGAAGGTGTGGAAGGAAGATATACCGAAAATTGCTTTTAGAACTCGGTATGGTCATTACGAGTTCTTGGTGATGTCATTTGGTTTAACAAATGCCCCAGCTGTATTTATGGACCTAATGAACAGGGTGTTTAAGCCATTTTTAGATAAGTTTGTAGTGGTGTTCATAGATGACATCCTGGTTTATTCCAAGACCGAGGAGGAACATGCTGAACACTTAAGGCTAACCTTAGAATCATTGAGACGAGAGAAGCTTTACGCAAAATTCTTAAAGTGTGAATTTTGGTTAGAATGTGTGCAATTTCTTGGCCACGTAATCGACAAGGATGGTATTTCGGTAGATCCGTCGAAGGTTGAAGCGGTAATGAATTGGGATCAGCCAAAAATGCCGTCTGAAGTGAGGAGTTTCTTGGGATTGGCAGGTTATTACCGTAGATTTATCCAAGATTTTTCCAAGATTGCAACTCCGATGATGAATTTGACTCCTAAAATAGTTAAGTTTGTTTGGATGGAGAAGTGTGAGGAAAGTTTCCAGGAATTAAAGAAGAGATTAAGTACCGCGCCTGTGTTGTGTTTTACAGGATAGTACGGGGAATTTTGTGGTATATAGTGATGCCTCATATAAGGGTTTAGGCTGCATGTTGATGCAGAGCGGCAAGGTCATTGCCTATGCTTCACGTCAGCTGAAGGATTACGAGAAGGGGTATCCGACCCATGACCTGGAATTGGCGGCAATAGTGTTTGCTCTGAAGATTTGGAGACACTATCTATATAGAGAGAAGTGTGAGATATACAAAGATCACAAGAGTCTGAAGTATATTTTTACCCAGAAGGATTTGAACATGCGCTAAAGGAGATGGTTGGAACTGATCAAGGACTACGACTGCGAAATACTTTACCATCCGGGTAAAGCTAACGTTGTTGCCGATGCTTTGAGTAGAAAAGGTCGGGAGAAGTTGAATGTGTTAACTGATCAGGATCAGTTGATAAAACAGATGGCTAGATTAGAGCTGGAAGTAAAATTTCCAAAGGAATTGGATGAGAAGTTGTTTCAAGTAACCACTGGTTCTACTATTGTGGACAAGGTGAAAGAAGCTCAACTTCACGATGAAGAATGCAAGAAGATTCAGAAGAGAATAGCCGATAGCGAAGAGTTTAAATTCAGAATCGACAGTGAGGGACTGCTACGATTTGAAGGTAGAATCTGGGTACCGCCAGTACCAGAAGTTAAGTAGGAGATCTTGAGCGAAGCTCACAGCTCGAGATATTCAATTCACCCTGGGAGTACGAAGATGTACCAGGATCTTAGGAATCATTTCTGGTGGCCGAATATGAAGAGGGATGTTGCTGAGTGCGTTGCGAAATGTCTAACTTGTCAGAAAGTCAAGGCAGAACACCAGAGACCTAGCGGATTGCTGCAACCGTTGGAAATTCCAGAATGGAAGTGGGAGCATATCACGATGGATTTCGTGGTTGCTCTCCCAGCGACTCAGAAAGGATTTGATGCAATTTGGGTGATTGTGGATCGACTGACAAAGTCAGCCTACTTTCTACCAATCAGGATTAAGTACAACTTAGAGCAATTGGCGAAGCTGTACGTTAAGAAAATTATTTCTCGACACGGTGTTCCAGTGTCAATTGTGTTAGACAGAGATTCGCATTTTACGTCGAATTTCTAGAAGCGATTGCAAGAGTGTCTGGGAACGTAATTGCGAATGAGTACAGCATACCATCCTCAAATCGATGGCCAGAGCGAGAGAACAATTCAGACGCTTGAGGATATGCTAAGAGCTTGCGTGATGGATTTTAAGGGAAGCTGGGAGGATCATCTACCGTTGGTAGAGTTCGCTTACAATAATAGTTACCACGCGAGTATCGGCATGCCGCTTTACGAAGAGTTATACGGCAGAAAGTGTAGAACTCCTTTGTGTTGCGATGAAGTTGATGAACGTCAGCTGTTGGGACCAGGAATTGGTACAATAAACCGCTGAAATTGTGAAGTTGATCAGAACAAGATTGGTTGCTGCTCAAGACAGACAAAAGAAATATGCCGATCAACATCGACAGAACAGAGAATTCTTACCAGGAAGCTTCGTTTTCTTGAAGGTATCTCCATGGAAGGGGAAGATTCGATTCGGCAAGAAGGGGAAGCTGAGTCCCCGATTTATTGGACCTTTTGAGGTACTACGAAAAGTTGGCGAGGTTGCTTACGAAGTAGCATTACCTCCGGAGCCCGAGAATATACATAACGTATTTCATATTTCTATGTTACGACCTTACAAGCATGACTATAAACATGTAATAGAATATGAGCCTTTACAATTTGGTAAAGACTTAACTTATGAGGAGGTTCCTGTTCAAATAGTGGACAGAAAGGAACAAGTACTTAGAAATAAAGTAATACCTTTTGTTAAGGTAATTTGGAGAAACCACAGTACTGAAGAAGCCACATGGGAACTCGAGGATGTAATGAGGAAATCGTATCCTCAAATATTTGCTTAATTGATTTATGTAACCCCTTATATATCGATTCTGAGGACAGAATCCTTTTAAGGATGGAAGAATGTAACAGATGAGATTTTTTTTTATGTTGTGATTCTGGGGACAGAATCCTTTTAAAGAGGGAAGACTATAACGATTGAGAATTTTATATATTAACTGTAAATATTTATTGAATTAAATAAATATTTTATTGAATTTATTTGTTGAGTTACTAAATAAATTGAGTGATTGTTGTGGACAATTTAATTAAGTGCTATATGTTTAATTAAATTGATATGTTAGCAATGCTGTAGCATAATTTTAATTTAATTAAGTGCTATATGTTTAATTAAATTGATATGTTAGCAATGGTGTAGCATAACTTTAATTTAATTGAGAATAATTGTTAAGAATAATTATTACATGAATTATGTTTAATAAAGGAATTATAATTGTGTAACAATTTAATATTATGTGTTTTATTAATTAATGAATGTTAGCTTTTATTTAATTGAATTAGAATGTGATAATTTAATTAAATAAGTGTGGTATTTAATCTATGGATTAAGGATTTATTAAAAGAATGAAAAAGAATTTTAAGTGGTTTTACCAAACAAGGCCATTGTACTTGTTTAATCTTATTTTACTCAAACAAAGCCTTAGCACAAAAACCTATTTTTTTTAACTAAGAGTTTGCCAAACATGGCCTTGGGCTTTTCAAATTTTGTAACCTATGTTATTAATAAGAATTAATATGGTTATAAGTATTATACTTATTATTTATAAGTTACATATATATTATATATGTATATGTATATTATAATATATGTCAGATAGTTAGTACGTTAGTTTTACATACAAGACAAAGAAAGAAACAGAAGAAGAGAGTTAGAGAGAGTTATCAGAGAAGAAGAAGAGGAAGAAGAAGAAGAAGGGAAAGCTTTGAAAAGACAAAGCAATCCCCATCATCATCATCATCTCCATATATCTCTTAAGTAAAAAAAAACTAGTAAGGTTATAATCTTAACCCTAGAATTAATTCATATGTGTTGTATTTCTTCTTTATCAAATTAGGTTTTCATAATCATGAAGTTATATGTATATATGGTATACATATGTTCTTCATATGTAATTGTATGCCATGAAAGTATTTTCATATTTCAATTGTTGTAAAAAAAAACAAGTTTTCAAAGCATGTTCTTCTATGTTTTCATGATTTTAGAATTCTATGTGGAAGTCTCTTTGTGAAAGTTCTTGAGTTTGATATATGTATGAGATGTGTACATATATATGTATATATATATGTTTACATATGATTTTTATAGTTATTCAAGAGTTTCAATTCACAAGTATATGATGAACACTATGAAATCATGTTCATAGTACTCTTTTATGAAGTTATGTTGAATTTTTTTCTTAAATCCTTGATGTGAGCATGAGATATGTGTAATATGTGATATAACATGATTATATATGAGTTATATGGTTGTGTTAGCAATTCAAACCATGAATTTTTGATAAACAATAAGAATTATGATTATAGTGATTTTCTTTGAAATAATTTCTGAAAAATGACTTTTTAAACTATCAAATTGATGTTTGATTTCGAGTTATTGTTAAAATTGATCATGTATTATGTTAGTATGTTAAGAATATAAGTTATTACAATTGGAATCACTTGAATTGATTGAAAAACAAATTCGTAATAGCAATTTCTGTCAAGGAACGCTTAATATTGTGTTTTTCTTTGAAAATCATGAAATCTTGATTTTGATTATATGTTCTATGGATTATAGATGTTATGAGCATGTTAATGAGTTTAAAATATTGTTTGTATCAAGTTTCATGTTTATCATATTGGAAAAAATTGAATTCGGTGTGAAGGAATGAGCCAAATTGGCTTATTTCTCCACCAATTCGCGAGCCATCCCTCCCACCAGAGCATGCACCAGCCCCAGTGGGGCTTTTGCCCTTGGGGGACCCGCCCCAGTGGGTTAACAATCTGTTCGGAAAAGTTTCTTTTTGGCTTTTGAGTTTTCATGCCCGGTTTGTTTAGCTAACTTGCTTCTATGATTTGGAAAGTGAAATATGTAATAAGATAACATGATTTTGATGTGTCTAAGTTAGGTTGAAGTATTTTATGAATGTGTTACATGTGTATGATTGTGTTACCTTCTTAAGGCACACAACACGATTGATAGTATTATAAGCTTATGAATGTATGTCGTGAGTATAGACTCACGTACTTTACTAGTTACCAACTAATGTGGTAAAGTATATTGTGAATTAGACTTGGATATGAAGTTCTATGGTTTAAATGTTGTAGTTGGATACTAATAGATGGTTTGAATGTAATATAAATGTGTAGGGTGTTTGTGAAGTGATTGTAATTGTGTTTTAAGTGTAGCTTGCGCTTAAGGCAAGTCTTCTAAACCTTAAACTCGTTAACGTTAAGCAAGTTTCCTATCTCTAAACTTATCATTGTGCAAGTTTTCTAATGAAGCATGTTTCCATTTTGAACTCGTTGATTACTTTGTTCGAGTTTTGTTGTATTCTATTATTCCTAATGCTCATATATTGAAGTATTATTGAGATATTGTAATCTTGACTTAGCTGTTCAAGCAAGATTTACTTATTCTTTCAATTGCTTTGAGTTACTTCTAAAGCATGCCTAAATTTATTGTCATATCTTGTAATTGGTTCATGATTATTATATTATTAAACTGTTAGAGTACTGTGAGTCGATTCAACTACTCCTAGTTGATGATAGTTGAAACTCTAAAGTTCCCTTATCTATCCAAACCAAACTTTCTTTGGTGCGGACTTGTATTCAATTTCTGAGAATGAACAACCCTATTAATTAGGGGATATTTTATGCGAAAGCGTTAAGATGGTTGTGCACAATTCATGGTACAAAGGGTTGATCCTGCTGAGTACGAGTTAAAGGTCCATAGTCTTATTGACTGTTAAAGGTTTAAATAGAAATATTTATAACTTAGGACAATAGTTCAAGGTCTTATGACCCTCAGATGTTTCTATATTCGAATTCTATGTATTGATGAAAGAATTATAATCCAATTCTTTATATTGATGAAAGTAAAGTTATTCAAACTCTTTTGAAATGATTCATTATGTCATATCACTGTTGTATTTCAAGTGAGCTTTTGTTTGCTCACTCTTGCATGTTTTACCACCACTTGCAGTTGCGAACAAGAATGTTGACATTCCATCAACAAGTAAAGGAAAAGGAAAGATGTACAAGTGAAGGCTAGTTGTTTCAAGTTTTGATTATAATAAGACTTAGGTTGATTATGTTATGTTTTATTTCCGCATTTATTGTTTGATGTTAAGGTTTAGTTAACCTTGGGATTTTATTGGCAAGTTGTAATCCTTTTTAAAGGAAGATTTTTATTTAAGTTTATGAAGGTTGTAATTTACTTTGCAATTCTTTATTAGAGAGTAGATGTATGTTTTAATTAGAAAGTGAACACCAAATCATGTGGAAACGAAGTACCCGAGTTTGGGGGTGTCACAAAATAGCCCATCCGAACCACTTCCTTATAAATCAATTCCAATTTTAGCTCAGCTAAAAATAAAAAGTAAAGCTAAGGAGAGCTTATTGAAATTGAAAACAAGCTTGCTAAGGTATATAATTCATCCTTGGTATGTTTATATTTATGAATTCAAAGCATGAGCAAAGTTGGTTGTTTATTTTTTTTAGAGTGAAATCAGTTAGCAAATGAATTGGTTTTGGACTGGGTTATTGTTTATGATCGTATTATTTGGCAATGGGGATTTAATTATTGCATGCAAATTACATTAGAAACAATGAATTGAATTTTTAAAATAGTTAGTAAACTAACTAGTTATAGTTAATGATATTAGATTTGATTGTGTAATTGACTTCTATTTATTGGAATCGGATATATGGAGCTAGTATGTGGTGTGCGGAGCTATAAGGAGGAAAAACATGGGTGAATACCAAAATAAATGGCTATGAAATCAGCCCACCATTTTGATGCACACATTATATTCGTTAAATGGACTTAAAGAGTAAAATGATTTAAAAGTTTATAATTTAACGGAGCCGAGACCTTAGACGATTCTTATTATGTTAAATAAGACTTATTTGTAAAAAAGGTTGGGCTGGATCGAGTCGAGGCGAGTTTTGCATGCCAAAACAAAAAGTTCAAAAACTAGTGCAAAACTGACCCTAAGAGACAAATTCAGGGCTAGTTAGATGTTTCAAAAAATTATGGCCTTTTGGAGTATTATAGTGCACTGAATAAACTTTTCATAGACTTTAGAACTGACTAATTCCGACTTCGGAGCAAGGAGTTATGACATTTCAAAGTACATGCGTCGAATCTGTCCAAAATCTGGAAATTAGATTCGGATCATCCCCTTGCATGCATTTTTTTGAACTTTCTGTTAAGAATTTGGAAAATATTTTGGAATAAGAGTTGTAGCCCCGGAAGTTAGCTTCACGTGGGCGTAAGAATCACTCAAAAAGGTTTTAAAACAAAAAAGTTATGACTATTTTAGCGAGAGAGGATAAAGCTGAAAAAAATTGAAAACTGTTATGAATGAGCATTTTCGAGGCCTGTTTTAGGATGCTTAGAGAACCCTAAATGGGTGGTTTATATTTTTTGAAAATAGTCTACTATGGTGTTTATATCATATCCAAAATTGGTTGAAATTTGAACTACGAGGAAAAAGTTAAAAATTTGCAAAAACACTGTTTTGTTAAGCAAGCTGTAGCGCGCAGGTAGCTCGCGGCTGCAGCAGTCCAACTAGTTTGGCTTCATTTTTGATGCATCTAAATTACCCAAAATTCTTAGTTAGTATTTTGTAAAAATAATATGGTATCTCAAGTATAACATGTCCAAAAATGAGCGCAAACCAACAAGCGAGTTAGGCGTTAAAAAGGTCGTGAAGTGGGCATCAAGTCATAGGGGCTGCTGCCTAGCAGTAGCATCAGAGGGTAGCAGAATAGAGCAGTAGCAGCAACCATAATTGGGCTACGCCTAGTTGTGGCCTGTTTTGGTTTTGCGATTCGTTTGCTTGGTTTTTAACGATTTGAATTATAACGAAGCACCAAAATAAATGTATAAATATAGTACAATAACTATATAATGTTAACTCGTTTAATATACAAAAGAAGCGATAAAAGTTATATGTAAACGCAAGTTTGTATATATATGTGAAATATATTCGTGTGATGGAATGCAAAAAGATTAGTAGTTAAAATGGAATACACTAAACCATGTAAAGCTTTATTGAACCTGAAAATGTTAAAATGAAGGGTTTCCGGAGTTTGAAACAAAGATTTTGAACACGGAATATATAATGACGTCTGTATGAATTTAAAATACATGCGAAGTGAGAATGTAAATTAGTCACGAGAATAAATATGAAGCTAAGTTACTAAAGAAGTAAAGCATTCGCGTATATGTCGATAGTGTGGTTTAGCTCATGAACTATCGCAAAGGCATAAAATTATGTAAATTGAAGAAATGATGAAATGAACTATGTTTACACAATAAAATCCATTCATTAACCATAAAGTCCCAAGTTTACAAATAAAGATGAAAGATATTCTTAAAATGGGATATAAATGGTTTATGCTTCAAGATGTAAAGTATTTATATACTAAAGCCATAAGAGAACCTTTTTGGGCATGAAATAGTTATAATGAACAAACGTAACTAAAGAAACGTGAAATGATTTTAAGACGAGAACAAAAAGATTATAGTTAATGTAAAATAAAATTAGTTTACATTGAGTATGTCAATTTAGTATGTGAAACTAATGTGTGTATGTATGTATACTCAATTTGTGTGAGATCATCACAGAGCAGATAAGTTATAACATTAAACAACACTCAAGGCAAGTTTTTCAGTTCTATTATGTTTGTGAATTGTATGTGATTATATGGTGAGTTATATACCATGTTTATTGAATTGTTAAAGTCAAAATATGACTAAGTCAATTGGGTTATGGAACTTAATTTCTATATGTGATCTATGATAGCCTGTATTGTATGAGAATGTGAAATGTAAAAGGCGTGTATAAATGTATTGCATGAAATTATATTGCATAAATGATATGCCTAGTAGAAGAATTATTGATGTATGTAGAATATGCATAGTAAAGAAAGTATGTTGCATATATGGTGAATATAGAGTTGTGTGCTATGTGAAACATGATAGACTGTTAAATTTGTTGGGCCGTCGAGCTCAATTATTCAAACACAAACTTTTTGCAGGTTAATGATGTTATGCAATATTACTTGATGTACGGATGATGAAGATTGATCAATGTGTGAAAGGAATACATTTCCTTAAATTAGAAATGGTATAAATCTATGATTGATGATTTTGATATATGTAACTAGCAGCTAAGTGTAGTTTAAAATATTCAATAAAGAATATTTACTCTGGATGTATTATAATGAATACTTTATAAAAATAAAAGGATATAGTAACATTACTATATAAGAAAGAATTAATATTGAGGTTTGAGTTGTATAATTATATATATAACTTTGATAAGAGAAATCATTAAATAAATATGATTTCATTGATAAAAAAGAATCGTAAAGGTTGAGATTCAGGGAACGAATGAATGGAATAACAGGGGAAAAAAATTATTCTGCATTTTAGCTATATTTTTAACATTAAATAATGTTTTAAAAGCTAGAATAAGATAATATTAACGCACAAGATCGGGAAGAGAAATAGTCCTAATTTTGGGGTCGTTACAAGTTTGATTTCATCAAAAATGAGAATGAACCTAGTGTGTACAAAAGGGTCAGTGGGAGCGCAGTGACATTCCTAGTATTATATGATGATATAATACAGATAAGAAATGACATACCAGTGCTACAATCTGTAAGATAAAGTTGTCTAAACATTCCTCTATGAATGATTTAGGAGGAGCATCCTCTAAATTGGGGATATAAATCTATATAGATAGATTTAAAAGGATGTCTGGCTTCACCTAAGGAAAGTATATTAATTTGATGCTAAAGGCGTTTAGCATGGCAAACTCCAAGAGAGGTCTCATGATGATGAGCCATGGAGTGAATCTCTCTAAATAGTCCTCAATGAAAAGAGAGATCACATGAGTAACTATCATGTTTGCAATGAAATGTACAAGACTTGATGTTAATCAGTCATATTCTAGAGAAAATCACTGTGAAACAATGAAAAACATATTAAAGTACCTAGCCGGCACTAAGGATACGATCATGATTCATGGTCGATCTAAAGTAAAACTAGAGGGCTTAACAGACTCCAGTTTTTTAGATTGACCAAGACGACATCAAATCCACTTTAGGGTAAATCGTTACCCTGAACGGTGGTGCAGTGAATTGGAAAGGTTTCAAACAGTAAAGAGTTGTTGGTTTAGTGACAAAGACAAAGTATATAGCTGTAAATGAAGCTGCAAGTTGATGTTTGGATGAAAATTTCATTATTAAACTAGGAATAGTTCCTAAGACTCAACTTGGATCCAAACATGTGTTACGGCGCTTTCACTTGATTAGAGGAATCACTAAAAGAGGAGAAGTCACTATATAGATAGTGGACTCTTAAGAACAACATTGCATATCAATTTACTGAAGCTTATCCAACAGCAGGATGATCTTCACTTAGAGTAGAAGGGTATGAGATACCATGTCGATTAGCTTTAGTGCAAGTGGGAGATTGAAAGTAGTATGCACACAAGCCAATCATGCTTGATGATAAAACATATTCTTTGTAATAATCTTATTCATTTATGAATAATAAATGTTAATTTAGAAAGGCTTTTAATTTATCAACATGGTGTCGTTATATTAAATGTGATAAACCCATAGTTTTAAGCAATGCTTTTAGAATCATGATGATTGTGAAAACCTGGTAAAATTGAATTGTCCAGAAAATTAAGTTTAAAGAATTATTAATTAATAAAATAGATTTTTATTCATTATATTTTATGTTATGTGTTTATTAATCGTTCTAGGACCTAGGATGATTATAAACTGGGAGGATTCTGGCTACGAGCTAGATTGAACGAGTAAGAATTCTCAAGACAAAAATAAAAGATTTTCGGGAACAAAAAAATTTCTGAGAAAAAGAAAAAATATGCACTATTTCCCTGACGAAACTTAAGGGTTTAGGGCTTGAATAACATAGGCCTTTTTGAGAGTTCGGTATATCGTAATGACGTTCTGTCTGAAGATTTACTGGTAATATGTCGTGAAAAATTATGCTAGCCGATAAAAGTTTTTCTCGAAAAACATGTAGAAATCGGACGAAATAAAAATGACAAGTATTGTTATATACTTTTCATTCGTTTAACTACGTTGTGGGAACACGTGACAGAATAAGCTAATCATCAAAAAGTATTTTTAGGTTTTTTGAAGTTTCAAAGAACACATAAAAGTTATTGGGTAGAGGAAAGACGGAATATCCAAAAATATTTGGATTCCGAGAAAGTCAGTTTTTTTAAACTGTCGGATGAATTACGAAAGACGAAACCACGAAGCTTCCAAGAGAAGCTTCGTGAATAGTGAGGAGGTTTGGTTAAGGAGTTATGAATAGTAATTTTAGGCCTAAAAGACTATTTTACCCTTAGCCTTAAAAATCTATAAAAGATAAGTGTTAGTTCATTTCTTTGTTTACAAAGAAATTCACCAACACTTGAGAGAGAGAGATAGAAGTGTTGGGTTTGTACGAAATCATGGGCGCAATCAAATTGTAAAATTAGCGAAAACATGGTATATCAGAGTTTAAAAAATTTCTACAAAACCATTACCCGGATCATCCTTTATGAAAATTATTAATTTAAAATAATAAATAAGAAGTTATGGAATCACACCCTTGTAGAACGAAGCTTCCACAGGTACGAGTTCAACTCCTTGTTCTTCAGGTTAGATTCCTTCCTTTGATCAACGTTAGCCACCCAAATGTTTGGCCTTTAGAGGTGATCCACCAAGGAAGAGGAATTATCAAGGAGGGTGGTTGGTTAAATCCTAGTTTTCTATCCTCTATAGAAAATGAGTACTCTCCAACAATTAGAATTGCATCAACCGATATTTATTATATGACTCCTCTTATATAGATATTGGTCAACCTTTCTAATCCTATTAGACATAAGGTTTCATTTAATTAATTAAACTCCTTTAATTAATTAGGCTTCCCAATTATATTGAGATTAATTAATTAAACTCTTTTAATTAATTTGTCTCCTAATCTTATTAGGAATAAATGAGAGTACTAATATTAAATTAATTCCTAAACTCCTTTAGAAATTAAAATAATAATAATTAAAATAATATTAATAAGACTCCTCTTATTAATTAACATTTAATATTTCCAAAATGTAAAATAATAAACATTAAGCTATTTAATTTATTCTATCACTATAGATTAAATTAATTATATTTAATGCATTATTACGATTATACCATTACCTTCTTAAATAATTATTATTCCTTTTATGGTGTGACCCTTTAGGTTCTCCATATTAAACCGGTTGTGAATAAATAAATTTGAACAATTCTAATCTTATTTAAATAATAAATTAAACTAATAATCTATTTAAATAAATAATATTTATTCTATAATAGGGATAAACCTCCCTAGCGATCAACGACTTTCTAGATAATATAGATTTTAACATTAATCATAAAAGAACCTGGGAGTAAATAGTTACCGTACAATACAATCCTTCCACCATACAATGTCCCAATTAAATATACGACATAAAATTACTGTCAAGTCTTATTTTATTTAATTATAGATATTTCGATTAGAAAATGACCAACTCCAATCTATGCAAATTAGAAACTCCTTTCTAATTTCATTCTGCCTTGACCAAGGACTACTGGGTTCTCATTTAACGAATCATATAGGACATATCTCTTCTTTTTCTAGAAGTGGTAGATTATTTATTGACATTTCATTATCTCCATATATAACTTATTACACCCAAGCATACCCTTTGATATACCCTAAGGGTCTTAAGGAATAAGTCAAAGTATAATTCATTACACACAAGATACTATGATGATCTCAAGTCCAAGGATCACTTGCACTACTATCACATTAGGAATTCCTATTGATAGGCAAGTAAAACTCCATTAGGTATTTTATAGCGAGTCACGTTCAGTGAACTTATTCTCCAATAAGCACCTACATACTTGCTTTAGTGTCTCCACACAAATGATCGTGAGATCAATCATCCTCATTCAATGAGCAAGCAATATATGTACCAATCTATCCGAATTTACTAATACCATTTATAGTAATCCAACGATTGAGAACTATTTTAGTTTTAAGCTTTCTAAGAATTTAGATCTTGTTAGCATGATCAACATCATGATTCTAAAAGCATTGTTTAAAACTATGGGTTATTTACATATTATAAAACAGCATCATGTAGATAATTAAATATCTTTAAAAAATAAATTCTTTTATTAATAAATAAATAAGATTATTTACAAAGTATGTGCTTTATCATTATACATGATTAACTTGTATGCACACTACTATCATTCTCCCACTTGCAATAAAGCCAATCGCCATGGTATTTCATACCCATCTTCTCTAAGTGACGATCAAACTGCTGTTGTGTTAAAGCTTTAGTAAATAGATCTGCAATGTTGTCTTGAGAGTCTATACGCTCTAGGGTGACGTCTCTTCTTTCAATGATTTCTATAATCAAAGTGCCGCAACAAATGTTTGGATTCAAGATGAGACTTAGGAACTATTTCTAGTTCTGTAATGAACTTTTCATCCGAAACATCAACTTGCAACTTCACTTACAGTTATATACTTTGTCTTTGTCACTAAACCAGCAACCTTTTGCTGTTTGAAACCTTTCCAATTCACTGCACCACCTTTCAAGGTAACGACTTACCTTAAAGTGATTTGTTGTCGTATTGGTCAGTCTAAAAACTTGAGTCTGTTTAGTCCTCTAGTTTAATTCAGGCCCATCATGTGTCATGATGACATCCTTAGTGTCAATTAAGTACTTTAAGATGTTTATCACTGTCTTACAGTGATCTTCTATAGAATATAACTAATCAACATCAAGTCTCGTATATTTTATTGCATACATGATAGTAACTCATGCGATCTCTCTTTTATTGAGGATAATTTTAGAGAGATACACTCCATGGTTCATCATCATGAGACACCTTTTGGAGTTTACCATGCTAAACGCCTTTAGCATCTAATGAATATACGTTCCTTGGATTAAGCCGAACATCCTTTTAAATCTACCTATACAGATTTATATCCCCAATGTAGGATGTTTTACCCAAATCATTCATGGAAGAACGTTTAGACAACTTTATTTTGATCGATTGTAGCATAGAATTATCATTCTCTATCAGTAATATATCATCAACATATAATACAAGGAATGAAATAGCGCTCCCACTAACCTTTTTGTACACACACGGTTCATCCTAGTTTTTGATAAAATCAAACTCTTTGATTGACTCATCAAAATGGATGTTCCATTTACGAGAAGCTTGCTTCAATCCATAAATGGATTGTTTTAGCTCATATACATGATTTGCTTCAACCATTGAAATAAATCCATCTGGCTGTATCATACATTCATTCTCCTCTAATAATGTATATTTGACAAAAGGCGTCTCCACGTCCATTTTGTCAGATCTAGTAATAAAAGCTGCAATCGCAAGTAAAATCCAAATGGACTTGAGCATTGCTTCAAAGATCCATTTTAGATTTTATGGTCATCTACCATTTCCTGAGTCTTTTTTACTCATAGCCTATTCGTAATTTTATGGATCATCATCATTCATGATGTGTACCTCATCGTCATCCTTTATGATAAATCCATACCTTTCAGTTGTCTTCGGTACTATTCCAGATTTACGAATAAGGTGTTATACAGAAGGTGTCTCTACTTGGATAGGTTCATCCACTTGATCTGTAGTGGTTTGTGGTTCTTGAATTTCTTCAAGATCTATTTTTCTCCCACTAGCCCTTTAAAGAATAAACTCATTTTCCAAGAAGGCAGCGTGTTTCGCAACAAACACCTTTTGCTCAGTAGGATTGTAGAAATAGTGTCCCAAACTCTTTTCAGGATATCCCACAAATGTGCACTTAGCAAATTTTGTCCCAAGCTTATCCTTTTGAAACCTTTTCACATAAGCTGGACATCCCCAAATCTTAACATGCTTAAGACCAGGTATCCTCCCTCTCCACATCTCATATGGAGTCTTCAGAACGAATTTCGAGGGGATCTTATTTAGTAGATATGGAGCCGCTTCTAAGGCATAACCCCAGAACAATATTGGAAGATTAATAAAACTCATCATGGAATGAACCATGTCCAACAATGTTTGATTTTTCCTTTCAGATACTCCATTTAATTGTGGTTTACCTGGTAGATTCCATTGTGAGATTATACCATTTTCTTTGAGACAATCGAGAAACTCACAGCTTAAGTATTCACCACCTCGATCTGATCGAAGAATCTTAATACTTTTGCCAGTTTGTTTCTCTACTTCACTTCTGAACTCTTTGAATTTTTCAAATGATTCAGATTTGTATTTCATTAAATAAACATATCAAAATCTTGAGTGATCATCAGTGAAAGTAATAAAATAAGAATACCCTCCCCGTGCATTCGTTGTCATAGGTCCGCAAACGTCTGTGTGAACCAACGCTAACAACTCTGTAACTCTTTCTCCTTTTCCACTAAAAGGAGATTTAGTCATTTTACCCATGAGACAAGATTCACAAGTTGGATATGATTTATAATCGGATAGCTCTAAAAGCCCATCCTTATGCAACTTGGATAATCTTGTTGCATTGATCTGACAGAGTCTACAGTGCCACATATAGGTATAATTATCATCATCTCTTTTCCTTTTCTTAGTTTGTTATATTTGAAATATATTTTCATGCAAGTCAAGTATATAAAGTCCATTTCGCAAATTACCAACACCATATAAAACATTGTTATTATAAATAGAACAACTGTTGTTCTTTATTATAATGTCAAATCCATCCATATCTAATACAAAAATTGAAATGATGTTTCTAATGATATTCAGAACCAAATAACAATTATTTTAATAAATGGACTTGCCCGTAGGCAGTGCTAAACAATAAGTGCCTACAGCTAATGTAGCAACCTTTACTCTATTTCTCACTCGTAGGACAACATTATCCTTGTTCAGCTTTCTACTTCTGGCCAATCCCTGCACAGTATTACATATGTGAGAACCACAGCCGGTATCCAATACCCAAGTAGAATTTTGACTTTCAAAAAAATTAATTTCAATCATTAACAAACCTTGATTGGAAGTCGAAGCTTCTCCGAGCTTCTTTTCTGCCAGAAAATTCTTGCATTTCCTCTTCCAATGACCCGACTCGTTGCATTGAAAGCACATTCCTTTGCTAGCTGGATCAGGTTTCTTTTGTTCCTTTAGTGTTCACCTTGCCCTTAACCTTCTTAGATTTCTTCTTTTCCGAAGATACCTTGGGGCTCTTCCTTTTCTTGAAAGAATCCACCATTAAGACATGGTTCTTCTTGGATGGGAAGTGACCTTCTGCAGTTTTCAACATGTTAAGTAATTTAGGCAAGCTGACATTTAACTTATTCATGCAAAAATTTACAAGGAACTGCGAGAAGGTCTCAGAGAGTGACTGCAAGACCAAGTCTTGACTCAACTCCCCATCCATAACGAACCCAAGCTGTCCAAGGCGTTCAATCAGATTGATCAACCTTAGGACATGAGTCTCAACGGCAGTGCCTTCGGACATCCGAGATCGGAAGAGCTCCTTAGATATCTCATATCTAGCAGTCCTACTTTGTTCACCATACAACTCCTTGAGGTGAAGTAGCATAGTAGGAGCATCCATGTTTTCATGCTGACGCTGAAGCTCGTTATTCATAGTGCGAGCATGATGCATTAAGCCACAGATGCATCATTTTGCCACTTTACAATGGTGGCAATCTCTTCCTCAGAGGCTGATTCTGGAACAGTTCCAGGGACAGGTGGATTTAGGACATAAGAAATCTTTTCAGCAGTGAGAACTATTCTCAGATTTCTTAACCAGTCCGTGTAATTCGGCCTGGTTAGTTTGTTAGCATCAAGTATGCTACGCAGTGAAATTAGTGATTTCGCATTTTTGAAATTCCTATATGTGAAAAGATAACATTTTAGCAAACATTCATTTAATTAATTTTATATACCAAAATAAATTATGTCTTATTTTAAATTGGTATCTCCCACTATTTCCTTCAAACTATATTACCCTCACTTATATAGTTCGACAACATCTAATTAAAGATTTTTTAGTGAGAATAAGGATCCCATTTCAAATGTATATAGCCTCGTGGATAGCACAACAAAAGATATATAAATAAATAGGTAGACAACTCTTTGTCAATTACATCAACATGTAACTCTTTTTTATTTTGCCTCTTAAATCATAATGGTCAAGTGTGTGCACATTCGAACTAAAATGATTTAAGTTAAGTCCAACCTAGCACTTCCATAAATTCAAAAAAGAAAAATATTGTCCTTGTGGATAACACAGCAAAATAATATTGTTCAATTTTGCTTGATAAACATCAAATATGATTAAATTAATATCTTAAATACGCAATACTTACCTTGTGGATGCACAACAAACTCGTATTAAATATTTAATACTCTATTAATTTATTATGCTAGAAGGTGACGTTCGATAGTCCAAATATCTCTAAACGCTTTAGACTTAATATAATTTCTTTGAGGGGTTTGTTATTATTTGTCTCATCTTGTTTAGCGCATATGCGCGCACACAAACACACACACACACACACACAGATATATATATATATATAATACGCATCATTTTATTAAACATGCGAAGCATTTCTGCATAAAATATAATATATATAATACTTATCATGCATATATAGAATACTATATTCTACCCGGATTGATTATGAACTTTTATTCTAGTTTGGTTCACTAGAGCCACCAAGTGAACCAGAAGGTCAAACCTAGGAGTGCAAGAATTTAAATTTAAACGTGACTATTACATTTAAACTCGGGCTCTATACAAACGGCTCTTCACGCGCTCTTTGCTCATTGGTCTCCAATTTCTTCAAGATAATTCTAACTACCTCTATTATATAAACTATTTAAATTAAATAGAAACCTTGATTAGTAGTCAAGGGGAAGTACATAGGAGGGAGATAGAATTTTACATCAAGAAAAAACCAGAGAAGACGAGGTACGCAGACTCCATTTAATAAAACCCATTCATTCAAGCATTCAACTAAAATAAAATTCAATCACATTGGTCAATAGTCCATAATCAACCCCATTTATTTTCATACATATCATCATATGCATCAATAAATAAATATTCATCACATGAATTAAAATTGTTAGTTCCCAAAGGCACGTTAGTTATCTAGAAGGGGGGTTGAATAGATATTTTAAAAAATTCTTTGCTTAAAATACTTTGTCAGTATTGATTATACTGATAGCAACGGAATATATATTTTGTTCCCCTTCAAGATATTGCAGTTATGGTTTGATAAGTAGTTATTGCAGTTATAACAGATATGACAGTTATAGCAATTAATGAGAGACAATGAGGCACAAGGTTTTAAGTGGTTCAGAGCACACAAGGCTCCTAATCCACTCTTCTACTCCACGAGTAGGAAATCCACTAAGGATGTCTCTTATAACTGGATCACTTAGATCCCTTCAAGGCCAGCAGTCTTGGAACTTCTGTTAGTTCACTTTTGAACTCTTCAAGTCCTCTGACTTGGATATGCTCTTAGTCCACTTTTGAACTCTTCTAGTCCTCTGACTTATATCTTCACTTAGTTCACTTTTGAACTCTTCAAGTCCTCTGACTTGGTTCCTCACTTGGATTGACAGTATTTGTCTAAGGTGTGCTACTCTGTTGCAATTAAGTATCAGTTCTGAAAGGGCTGAGCAAAGCAAGATTTCCTCTTTCAGGATCGTAGAATTGATCGTTGAGTGTTCTTGAGCTTTTCTCTTGATAATCTTTCTTTTTGTATCTTGCTTGCTTAGTCTGAATCTTTGTCTGATGTCCTTATAAAAGCGCCATTCAAAATATACTCGTTTGAATGCTCCCGTTGCTGAATTTAATGCTTCAAACATTTCTGTATAGTTGATGTTGACATCTTATTTTCCTGCAGCACTGCAGACTGGCCCACTGACACAGCAGACTGCAAACTCACCTAACACCTGAAAAGGTATTTTTTGCAAGTGGTTTAGTCCTTTCCTGAGCTTCTTCAATACGCTTCTTCGATTTGAACTAAGGATGAATATGGAATCATTGGGACTATTAAATTGTCAACGACTATTAGCCTTTCTTCATTTGTTGCTCTTTCTCCCTTCATCAGAACTATGATCTTTGATGCTTACTTGAGGAGCACTACGATTATGGTCATTGTACCATAATCATTTTGTGTTGTCTTGCACAGCTTGACTCAAACTTGATCGTAGAGAATACTACGATTTCTCTTAAGCTCTCTGGTAGACTACGATTCCTACTTGCTTGTCTTGCAGACTTTACACTTCCAAGAGCACACTGCGTTTCTTGACTTGGCTCGGATTTTCTCCATGATTCTCAGTGTTACTTCCAAGGGCAGACTACGATTCTGATACTTTCACTTAAGCTCCACGAATCTTGCCTTGGTCTCTGCAAGCTTGATTCTCTTGGCAGACTACAATTCTGGACATCTTCATTTAAGCTCCACGATTCTGCCTTGTCTTCTGAATGCTACCTTTGACAGACTACGATTCTGTCAAGGCTTTAACATTTACAACATAAATAGATCAACCTAACAAATTTGATCTTTCCTTCTATACATTTATTTACATAAATGATAAACATTAAAGCTCAGATCAACCTAACATTTTTGATCTATCATCTAAGTCCTTGTACATATGATCATTGAAGGACTGTACACTTAAGAATTTATATTTACTTTCAATATCAAATATGAATATGCAATTCCCAACAATCTCCCCCTATTTGATGTCGACATAATCAAGGAGATTTGGATCATAGCATCATTTTCTAAGTGTAGAGTGCTAGAAAGTAAATATAGCTTAGTGTTTCAGTGAGCAGCTGAAATCTCTAGAGAATAAGCATGAATTTATTGATGTTTAAAAAGATATTAAAATCTAGCATAGAAACATTAATACACAGTTAAGCTTAGACTTATCTCTATCTTCTTTGTCTCTTATTTCTCTGAGAGTCATACTCTGCAGCTCTCATCCTTCTGGTTTGCTCATCTCTCCAGGAAATGTCTTCAAGCTCTTCTCGAGATAACTGATGAGTAGAAGTCATGCCTTGTGAACCAGAAGCTTGACCTTGACTCCTTTCAAGAGGTATAACCATGGGAAGGTGCTGCTGATCAGATCGTGGAGTCAGAAGGTTGGGACTCCTGGAGTTGCCACCCAATGACTGACCAGCTTGAGTTTGCCTTTGTCTTCCCTACTGAGGTGGTGGTTGAATGTATGTCTTCCTTTGTCTTCCACCTCTGCTGCTGCTGGCGCCTCTGCCTCTATCTCCTTGCTCATTATTCTCCCCCTTTATATCAGCATCAAGGGTATCTTCAGAGAGACGTCTAACTCTTTCTACCAGCTTATGCATTTGAGATCGGTGTTGAGGAATGTCACTACTTTGTTTAGCAACTATAGCCTCAGTGTTTCTTCTTTGTTGCTGAAGTAGATCCATGGCATCGTTATTCTAGTTGAGTTGAGCTATACTGCATTCTTGAAATTATTGCAGAGAGATACGCAGTGCTAAAATCTGTTCTATCATCAGCTGATTTTGAGATTTCTGATTCTTCTGCATTATCTCCATAGCCTCCTTATGCTTCTTCGTTGCAAAAAAATGAATGGCATCTCTTGCCTTGAGGCTTTCAGCCATTTCTTTGAAAATCTTTCTCAATGTTTTTGAAAATTCAGTTCCCAAATGTCCTGGTAGAGCCTTGACTAAGTCAATGATGTGGTCGAATCTGAGATGAAGCGCAAGTGAGTGTGCTTCAAGAATCTCTCCAGACTCTGAACCCATTTAGTTTAATATTTCAGTCAGCTCCTCATTAGTTGGCATTAGAGCCAATTGATCTAGAATTTGTTGTGTCTCAGGAGGAGGAGGGGTAGTCGTAGTGTGTTCATTTCTCCTTGATATGCTTGCGAGGGCAAGAGTCATATCAAAATATTCATTGCTGGAGGATGAGGGGATATCAGCTTAGGAAAGGGGGTATTTATTTGCTGTATAGGTGTAGTGTTTGACTCAGGTGTTTCTAATTTGTGGAGTAATTCTGGTGACTCTACGATTGCCGAATCAGATTGATCTGTAGGCATAGATCGTAGTTCGTCGTCTTGAGTGGGTATCTTAATGGTTGAGTTATCGATCATTCCCTCAACGATTTTGGTGATGTGCTCAAAAACCATTGGGTCACTGGTATTTTACTTGATGAGAACAAGTTGGTTATTTGGTTCCTCAGTCATAGAGTTTTGGGACTCTGTAACTGGAAATTGGTTTAGTGGATGAAGAACCACTTCCATCCATTTAGGCAACTAATAGAATTCATTGAAGTACGATGACGGAGAGTGATTGACAATGAAAGAGAGGGGAGTGGAATGTACCTCATACATAGATCTTGAAGTTAATTTATTTGAAATCAGCTTCTGAGCAAACTTCCTCTCTTTTGGGAATCAATGGGCAAGCACTGAGATTGCTGGATATGCCTTGAAAGTCCAGAATATATGATCCCAGTTGCTGAAGATCAGAGCTCTGTGATAAGACATCATAGGCAGGTAATTGAACAACTGTGTGTAGTTAGCTTCCCTTTCTGCATTCCTGCTTATGGCTAAAATCTCCAGATCATCATCTACCAACACATCATCATTTTCACGATCCATTATTATAGCTTCTGCAGACACTACAGTTTCTTCATTTACTGAGGAGATTACGTTTTCTCCATACGTTGGTAGCTCCCCCTCAATTTATGTATACTCTAAAACTTGTGCTCTTAACAGATCCCCCTTAGCTGTAGCATCCTCTTGATCAATATGAGTTTCCAGAGTTTCGTTTAATCCTCCATCTTGGCTCATCTCAAGTGCTCCTGACACCTCTTCCTCAGACTGAGCCATTTTTTCTTCCATTAGAACCTTTTCAGAAGGACCATCATTTTTAGTCAGCTCCTCTTCAGCATTAATCATGACCTGATCAGGAGCAACAATGGTTTCTACCTGACTGATCGTGGTCTGATCATCTTCTTCAATAGGTTTGGTCTCTTCTGGGTTTAGACCAGATGCTTGAGGTTCAGTGATCTGTTCAGCCTTCTCTTTAGCTCTTCTTCTATCCTCTTCCCTTAATATATCATTATTGGCAAGAATGTATTTCTTAACCAATGTTTTCTTCTTCTTAGGCTTGACTACAGCCTCAGATCCTTTTCCAGCTTCAGCCCTGATGGTTGTTTAGGCTGAGAAGTCGTTGTAGTTTCTCCTTTAGCAGTGGTAGCCAGTCTAGATTCGACTATTGATGAAGACACCACATTCATAGTCAGTGAAGATTTCTTAGATATGTGGCTGCGTTTCTTCTTTTTCTGAGGCTCAGAACTACCTTCAGCCCTGTCCTCACTTGTTTCCCTCTTCTTCTTCTTCTTCTTCTTCTTCTTCTTCTCTTTTCAGAGTTTTCTCCTCTGGTGCTTGAGTTTCCTTAGGAGTAATAGTTCTATCAGGTATTAAGCTTTGAAGCTCCATTTCAGCATCAGGTCCTACTTGAGGTGTATCAGTGGTTGAGCCTTGGGGTTCCTCAGTCACTTACATATCTTCATTCACCTTCTTCTTCCCCTTGTTCTTTCTGACCAAAGCTACATGCTCTTCTTGGTTTACCTCTTCATCTTCCTCAGCCTCCTTCATAGCAGATGACGCTACAGACATCATCTTCACATTTTATGCAGGATTTCTCTTCCAATTCAGGAACAGCTGCTGTGTCATCTTTCTGTTGGGAATAATGGGAACACCTTCCTTATCTTCAATCTTGTCACCCATAGTAGCCTATAGAATCATGCTGATAAATCTTCCATAGGGCATCTTCGTAGTGTTTTTAGTCTTTTTGGGGCTTTCCATCCATTTCCCAAACCATTCCATCAGTATAGCTCTATAGTTGAGTTGAACTCTGTATCGAATAGCTGTCATTAACTTCAGCTGCTTTTCATTTACAGTGTCATGGCCTGAACTTTTGCAGCATATGCATTTTCTAATAGTATCATCAAGGAACTCATATTCCTGAGGAAACTCTTTCTTTCTGTAGCCACTCTTTCCTTCAGTTCTGACATGCTTCATCTTCTTTAGTCCTACAAGAAAATTGATTCTTTCTAGTGATAGAAGACCCTCATTGTTGAGACCCAGGGCTAGGTTTATGTTTTCAACGTTAAAACGTATTTGCTCGCCCTTGACTTTGGTGAGGATGGAGTTTCCTTCAACAACTCCATTTATGTAGAACTCTTTAGTAATTTTTGTAAAGATCAGAGTGCTGGTGCTTAGGGCATCTTTGAGTCCCGCTTTCTTTAGCAGAGAAAGAACTTTGAGAATTTTTGGACCAGCATCTCCAAATTCGTCAAAGCATAACCGATATCCTGAAACAACTCTGGAAGAAGCCATTTGTGTAGATTGATTTTCCTTGTAACGAACGATTTTGGCTTAGTTTTCTGAAACTTAGGGTTTTGCTTGAGAGAGAGAGAGAGAGAAATAGAATCGTTTGGAATTCAAAAAGTAAACTGACAAATGACAGTTTAAAATTGATTTAAAAACTTCCCTCCATATGTTCTGCGTAGTGGGACACGTGTTAGATTCTGCAGAACTCTACGATTTTAATTCATATGGAAATCTTAGTTTTTCCCTTAGCTCCCCCTGAGCTAGTGAGTCCTTGTGAGAGGACTACGATTGCCAAGAACCACTTCATGATTGTTGAGTTCCATCCTTTGCTTACTTCTTGACCGTAGACTCTACGATTTTCTGTGATGCCTTCTGAAATGACATACCCTCTTGTTTAAGGTTGCTTAGGAAGGGCCAACCTCTTAGTTTGCCACTAAGGATCAGGTTTGTCCCTGAGACACTTATCAGAAAGGTTGTCTGGCTGGATGATGCTGCTATCACAGTGAGCTTTTTTGTCTTGACTGGATCACTCCACGATTGTAGTTTCTCTTAGTCATCTCTACGATTTTGACTTAGCCTTTATATTTGCAAGGTTAGCACCATCTAGAGAATAGAATTTATGGTTGCAAATTCAACATACCTAGCTCACTTATCAGTTTATTAAATCTGGATTCATCTAAAGGTTTTGTAAACACATTAGCAAGTTGATCTTCAGCAGGGATATATTGCAAAGATATTGATCCATTTTGAACATGATCCCTAATAAAATGATATCTTATCTCTATATACTTGGTCCTAGAATGCATGACAGGATTATTTGTTATTGTTATGGCACTTGTGTTATCACAGTGTATGGGTATAGATTTAAAATCAAACCTATAATCTGCTAGCTTATTCTTCATCCATAGGATTTGAGCACAACAGCTGCCTACAGCAATGTATTCAGCTTCTGTTGTTGAAGTTGATACTAAGTTTTGCTTCTTGCTGAACCAGGACACTAGTCTATTTCCTAGCAGTTGACAAGTGCCACTGGTACTCTTTCTGTCTATTTTGCATCCTACAAAGTCAGCATCTGAATATCCTTTCAGTTCAAGTGAGGACTCCTTGTGATACCATAGACCCAAGTAGGGTGTACCTTTAAGATACCTGAAAATTCTTTTTACAGCAGTTAAGTGTGATTCCTTAGGATTAGCTTGAAATCTAGCACATATACATGTTGCAAACATTATATCTTGTCTACTGGCAGTTAGGTAGAGAAGGGAGCCTATCATACCTCTGTATTGAGTAATATCAATACTTTTACCTTTCTTATCTTTGTCAAGCTTAGTTGCTGGAGCAATTAGTATTTTCATAGGAGAGGTTGATTCCATGCCATACTTATTAAGTAAGTCTTTGATGTACTTAGCTTGGCTTATGAAGATACCTTCATCAGTTTGCTTTACTTGCAGTCCAAGGAAGAAGTTCAGCTCACCCATCATACTCATTTCAAACTTGCTCTGCATAAGCTTGGCAAATATCTTACACAAATTTTCATCTATAGAGCCAAAGATAATATCATCTACATATATTTGAACTAGTAAAACTTTATCTTTGTGCTTCCTAAGAAATAACATAGTATCTACTCTATCTTTAGTGAACCCTTTTTCAATAAGAAAGTTTGTTAGTGTTTCATACCATGATCTAGGTGCTTGTTTAAGTCCATATAAGGCTTTATCTAATCTATAGACATAATCAGAGAGGGTTGGATTGACAAAACCTGGGGGTTGTTCCACATATACTTCTTCTTGAAGTTCACCATTGAGGAATGCACTTTTGACATCCATCTGGAATACTTTGAACTTCATATGAGCAGCAAATGCAAGGAATATTCTGCTTGCTTCAAGTCTGGCAACTGGTGTGAAGGTCTCATCGTAGTCTATGCCTTCTTCTTGAGAATAACCTTTGGCCACCAGTCTAGCTTTGTTCCTTATGATCACCCCATCTTCATCGATCTTGTTTCTGAAGACCCATTTGGTGCCGATGACTGGGTGATTCTTTGGTCTTTGAACTAATCTCCAGACTTTGCTTCTCTCAAATTGATTTAGTTCCTCTTGCATGGCTTGACCACTTCATTCGTAGTGTCGGTATCGTCAATCGTAGTGTCTTGTGGTGCAGACTTATCCGAGTCTGTTTCATCAAAGATGATGTGGATTGAGACTTCAACACTTAATGTCTTCTTGTTAATCACTCTGTATGCTTTGCTGTCTGTGGCATATCCAAGGAATATTCCTTCATCTGACTTGGGTTGGAACTTAGTCAGATATTGCTTCCCATTGTTGAGAATGTAGCATGAACAGCCAAACACGTGGAAGTAACTGACATTTGGCTTTCTTCCTTTCCACAGCTCGTAGGGAGTCTTCTTCAACGTAGAGTATACAAGAGATCTGTTCTGTGTATAGCACGCAGTGTTTATGGCTTCTGCCCAGAAGTATTCAGGCAGATGAGCTGCTGCTGTTCTTCCTTTTAGCTACTCCATTTTGCTGAGGAGTTCATGGTGCTAAGAAGTTGTGATTGATGCCATTATCTGCACAGAACTGATCCATTTTTGAAAAGTCAAACTCTCTGCCATGATCACTCCTGATTGCCTTGATAGTCTCTCCTTTTTCATTCATCACCAGCTTGAACATCTTTATCAGTTGGGTGCTCGTCTCATCTTTTGAGTTGAGAAAGAACACCCATGTGTATCTGGTGTAGTCATCCACTACGACCAGTGAGTATCTCTTTCCACCTAGGCTCACAGTTGGAATTGGACCAAAGAGATCCATATGTAGTAACTGTAGGGGCCTGTTAATTTAGTTGACTGCTTTGCCTTTGAATGAGCTCCTTATTTGCTTTCCAAGCTGACATGCATTACATGGTCGTTCTTTGATGAAACTAAACTTGGGTAAAACTGCTACCAGATCTTTGGAGGCTAGCTTAAACATACTCTTGAAGTTGAGATGAGATAATCTGCTATGCCAAAGCCAACTTATTTCTTCAGATGCTTTAGCAAGAAAATATACTGTCTCATCAGAACTGAGCTGAGCAAGGTTGACAATGTATACATTTCATTCTCTTGTTCCGGTTAGCTTGATAGAGGATGTCTCCAGATCTCTGACTTGACACTGATTGTTTATAAAGATGACTTGATGGCCTTTATCACAGAGTTGGCTGATGCTAAGAAGATTGTGCTTTAGTCCATCAACATAGGCCACTTTGTTGAAGGATACCACACCATTTCCAGCTGATCCATAGCCTCTTGTCTTGCCAGAGCTGTTATCTCCAAAGATAACTGTTGGTCCCTCTTCTCTATGTAGTTCGATAGGAGGGATTTATTTCCGGACATATGTCTTGAGCAACCACTGGCCAGATACCATGTTGTAGTTGTGGTGCTTATTTCCTGCAGACAGATTCAGCTTCCATGTTGGTACCCAGACTTGCATGGGTCCTGCAATGTTAGTACCCTTACGGACCCAAATTGACTTGACTTTGGGTCTCCCATGCACAGTATTATGAAAGCATGATGTAGCTTTATGACTAAATCTTCCACATGCAAAACATCCAATATAATTTATGTTTGTGTGTGTGTGTGGATTCTTTCTCCATTTGGACTTGTGTGGGTATTTGTTGGCCTTACCCTTATATTGCAACTGCCTTTACCATGCAGCCTTGGAGTTCACGTTTTGTGCCGAGTAAACCTCAACATCACGATTTCTTCTAAGTTGATCCGTGGAGTCAATTTTACTTGACTCTATGATTCGTCGAGGTTGGGCAGTGGTGACTGAGTTACTATTTACCTTTCTGAACCCTAGGCAAGCATGAGATCCGTAGTGTTTAGGAACACATCTAGGATCAGAAGAGTAAGGTTGCACTGGTTCATTCTTCTGTGTGGACTTTACAAATATGATACTTCTATTTGGGTTAAAAGCACTACTCATGTTAGTTTCCTTTGTCTTTTCCACACTGGGTTCTGAGGTAGATTCCCCAAACCCTAAGCCTGTTCTATCAGAGACACTTCTCTAATTGGATATCAGGGAGTCCATGAATGAAGAATATCTATTCCATGTAGAGATAGTTTTTTCTAACTCTTCAATCTTAGAGTTTAGATTTGACTCTCTTTGCATGCTCAGTTCATTTGTCTCTCTCAAGATTTTATTCTCATGTTCAAGCTTAGAGAGAGTCAAAACTTAGTAGAGCAGCTTCTAACTCTTTCTAAACTTTCTCTTTCTCCTTTTGAAGATCAGTATAATATTTAGATAGAACTCTTAACCATCTCATATTTGATATAGATCAGTTAACATGTCACGAATGCCAGTTCTTAAATCATCAATGTCTATATTAGGAGAGTTGAAGTCAAATACCTTGTCTATGACTGCTTCAGCATCTTTCCTACTAAGTGCATCTTTGGCCATCAGACATATATTTTCTTTTTGAGGTGCTTCATCATCTTCAGACTCAGTGTTAGTGTCGTTGTCTGAATCACTCCAAGAGCTTCCAGCTACAAGCCCTTTGTCTTTCTTCTTGTTCTTTTTGTAGCCTTTGAGCTCCTTCTTTGGATTTGACTTTCTTTTCAGCTCTTCTCTGATAGGCTTGTTGCAGTTTGTAATGAAATGCCCAGGCTTCTTGCAGTTGTAGCATAGGTCACTGATCTGCTCTTGACTGCTGCTATTATTGAACCTTTTAGGTTTGCTGCTTCTGCCTTTGAGCATAAGCTTTTTGAATCTTCTAGCAAGCATTGCAGCTTCATCATCATCATCGTCATCATTTTCCTCAGAGTTAGACTCATCTTCAACCTGTGCTCTAGAGATCTCTTCCTTTGCTTTGAGAGCAACTCCTTTATCCTTCTTTCTTTCTTCTGATAGAGTTTCTGCTCGTTGAGTCAGTTCTAGCTCGTAGGTAAGAAGGTTTTCGTAGAGTTGTTGAACTGTCATTTCATGCAGATTCTTTGACTCTTTGATTGTAGTGGTCTTGGCATCCCACCTGCTTGGCGAGACCTCATGAACTTGATGACTAGATCTTGTTTGGATAGGTCTTTCCATAAACTCTAAGAGAGTTGAGCAGCATTGTGAATCTTTCATAGGTTGAAGTGACATTTTCTCCAGGAACATGGGCAAACATCTCATACTGTTGAGTCAGTAGAGATTGCTTATTTTCTCTAACTTCTTCAGTTCCTTCATGCATGATGAGCAATGCATCCCAGACTTCTTTGGCAGTTTTGCAGTTAACCACGTTCTCGAACAGATTGTCTTCTAAAGACTAGAACAAGATGTTCTTAGCCTTCTTGTCAAGCTGAACATTTTTCTTCTCATTTTCAGTCCATTCAGATTTGACCTTGACCACCATGTTGTTTGGATCTTCTAGAGTTGGTGCAAGCCTTTTTGGAATATAAGGTCCATTCAGAACAGCTTCAAATAGATCATCATCTATTGAATCAATGTAGGCCTGCATCCGAACTTTCCAGTTGGCAAATTTATCTTTGTTGCACATTGGTGGTTTGCTTCCTCCACCTGTCTTGGTCTCGCTTATCAGTTGTGCCATTGGATCTACTCAAGCTTGTATGCTTAGATGTGAGAACCTGCTTTGATACCAATTGTTAGTTCTCAAAGGCATGTTAGTTATTTAGAAGGGGGGTTGAATAGATATTGTAAGATCTCGAATTTTATGAAATGAAAGTATTTAATTTTTTTTCTTCTTCTTATTATTTAGTAAATGGTTAAATTGATAAAAGGTTAAAGTTAAGGGTGATAAATGTAAATTCTACAAAGTAAGCAAGTGGTTATAAAATATTTATTGTTGTTGGGGAATATTCGTTTGGTTGGGAAATATTCTTTTTATCGGATAATATTCGTACGACGGCGCAGCCATTGGTGGACCCCACAACGGAATGAATGTCGGATATAGAAAGCGATAAAAATAACCTTTTTATAAAAATAATAGTAAAACTGTTACCGTTAAACTGTTGAAATACCCGGTGGTTAAAATACAGTAATACGCGGTGTTGCACAGTAGCACACAGTATTGTACAGTAATTTTAATTATTGATTCTTACGTAAGAAGTCACTTACTCAATAATTGTTACAGTAATTACTATTTAATATTTTATATTATTGATTCAATAATTGCTACCGTTGATATTTTATATTATTGATTCAATAATTGTCACAGTAACCACTGCACAGTATTTCACATTATCAAATCAATAATTCATATTATTTGAATAATATTATTAGACAGCATTATTGGCAATGTCTAGGAAGTTCTGTCTAGGAAAGAGGTTATGTCATCTAATTGCGCGACAGTAAAGAGAAATCCTTATCAGAAAGCCCCCTCTTTCCTGGGAACGACCTGGTTGGCATTATTGTGATTCTGTAATATTATTTGTGAATAATAATTAATTATTGATAAAAATGATGAGTAAATATTTATTCAATTTTGATATAAATGAGAGAAATAAAGAAATCGAATGAAAAACGAAATCTTAAGATTTTATCAAAATTAGTTGCTACAAAGTTTTTATAAAATTCATATTTCCTTATGTATAATGAGTTAGGAGATGAGTTTTATATCAAAAAAAGCCCTGGAAGTAAGCTAATTACAGAAATTTGAATCACCCAAAAATTCCTTGTGGATTTTTCGTGGTGACTGTTTGAATGAAACTGGTCCGAAGGACTTATAGTCCGAAAAATCAGTTTTCTTGAGCTCTATTGCATGAGTTATAATTTTTAATCCGACCGTTGGATCGTTGTAATTTTTGAATATGTTATATATATATAAGTTGAGTATATGTCCACAAATTTTCAACCGTTAAATATTAACGTATGATTTTTTATGAATTTCGTGAGGTGGCTGGTTTAGAAAGACATAATTGTTGAAAGTTGATATTTTATCTTCTTCGATAAAATAATTCATTCAATTATAATATTATTATATTATATTATAAGTGTATAATGTGATAATAATATAATAATGATAATATTTTTACAATAATTTCATGATATATAAATAAAATGAGGTGGAAGAGAAAAAAAAATGAAATTTGAAGTCTTTTAATAAATGTTTTAATATATATATATATATATATATATATATTATATAAACATTAGATTGTAATTCTTTTTTGAAAGTTGGTGTACTGCAAAGATTTTCAAAAAGGACGTGCTGAAGAGAAATTGCTCCGTAGGTGTATTTAGTCAGAATTGGTGTTCTGGCACTTTTCTATAAATAGGGTGCTTAGTTAGAAATAAAAATCACACCAGAATCAGAAAATTTTCTCTCTATAATGTTGAGCGTATTTCTTGGGAGAATAGGAGTATTTTGAGTGTGGATTACGGTGAAAGATTTTTCTCAACATAATATCCGATATTCCAGTCAAAACTACTCTCTTACTAAGGTAAAGGATTGTAAGGGATGTTATTATGTTTCGTAAAGGAGGTTATTTTTCGTAAATGATATTATTTTCGTAAATGATATTATTTTCGTAAAAGATATTTTGATAGAAGATATTTTGGTAAAGGATGTGATTTTATACTCCTAAGGGGTATTATTGCTTTCGTATTCGTAAGGCATATTATTTTTCTTGTAAATGATGTTATTTTTCTCGTAAATGATGTTATTTCCTTTCAATATTCATAATGAATATTATTTTCTTTCATATTCCATATTATGAAAGTGATAATATTTCATTTCATATTCCTGAATTTAAACTTACTACGGTAAGTATTGCTTCTATAATTCCTGAAATGATTAGAAATTCTTTGAGTTTTGCGTTTCATCTAGTATCATTTCACCGGAATAATTTTTTAAACTTTCTCGTGAAATTTTTATCTTTTCATGAAGAGTTACTATTCACGAGTTACTATTCATGGGTTACTATTCACAAGTTACTATTCACGAGTTACTATTCACGGGGTACTATTTACGCTAATATATATATATATATATATATATATATATTTGTCCAAATTATATTTGATTTATGAATCTTACTCTTGAAATTAAATCCATGTTTTGATCATATTGTTCTTACTATGTCTATTCATTATATATAACATTTTTATAATCATGGTGATGGAAGTTTTCTTTGACTTGAGTGTAAAGATGGATAGATTATTGGTATGACTATGACTATGGGTTCTCTTTGGCCAGTAGTGCAAAAGTTAATTGTTTACTGGTATGATCATGACCATTGAGTTTGCAATTGATTATCTTTAGCTTAAGTGCAAAGGTGAATTGATCAACATGGTTATAAATGTTATTTCTATAAATTTTGAAATGATTAGATATTTCTTTGAGATTTGAATATCTTTGGTCCGTAGTGCAAAGATGAGCTGTTGATTTATGAATATTTTGGCCTGTAGTGCAAAGATGAACTATTGATGAATATCTTTGGCATGTAGTGCAAAGATAAGCTGTTGATTTATGAATATCTTTGGCCTGTAGTGCAAAGATGAGCGGTTGATTTGTGAATATCTTTGGCCTGTAGTCCAAAGATGAATTGATTATCATGATTATGAACAGGAACTGTGATTTGGTATAACCATGATCTTTGGTGTTTCAGGTAAAGACAGGTGATGAAAAGTATCTTTGTCCTGGGTGCGAAGAGGAATTTAGGAACACAATTATGATTATGAATTTTTCACATGATTGTGGACAAGAACTGTTGATTGATGTCACAGGGATAAAACATTGTTGGTGGACTTTTAACATGAAGAAGATAATAGACATTATGGTCTATTTGACTTTTCTAATGGATTGTTCTTTCCGCTGCAACTATGGTTGAAAAGTTTTTTCATCTACCATATGTTCTAAATCTCTGATTTATTACTGATGAATGCAATTGATAATTTGATTATCTTTAGTCATAATATTCTTTACTGGGCTATTTGTGCTCACCCTTTTGCTTTACAATTCCTTTCAGGTAATAAGAGTGTAGCGGGTTCGAGCGGGGATAACAGAGGAATAGAAAGATGGTCGATAGCTATTGAAGTTTCACATAAAATAGTATGATAATAATTATATTGAGAATTTAAAATGTGTGTGTCATATTTTATACGTCATTTAACCGTTGATTTGGTGACTCGACTTAGGTGAGGTGAACCCAACTTTGGAAGGGTGTGTTGCCACTATCATATAAGATGTCTAATGACATACGACTTCGTGTTATCATAAGACAGGGTTGTACACATCCACTTGCTGGTTATATCTATGAGCACTACCTATATAATCTTGGGATATGGTTGAAATATAATCCACAGTTGGAGACAATAGAGATAATTATATAGCAAGAGAAAACACACCATTGGAAAGAACATGATAGTAATCTTCTCGTTTTTCTTTGGGGTCTATTGGGTCAACCAAGGTTAATTCTCAAGTCCTACGATATCTATTATAACTTAGATGCATGATCGCCCATGTACGAAGGTTTTCTTGAGCATTTTTCAAAGATTTTATTTCCTAAAACAGTTATTGACTGTACCTTTATGTAACGTATCATTGATTTGGAGTGTGGGTACTGTAATTGTATTAAAACTCACAATTTAACTGTGGTCGTATTTTGTACAATAGTTTAAAAATTAGAATTTGAAGATTTGTATTTGGATTCTGTACCATGTATTTCTTGGCGACCCAGAATAGGTGGGTTGTGTATTGAACCTATTTTGGGGACATCACAGATATTTTAAAAAATTCTTTGTTTAAAATACTTTGTCAGTATTGATTATACTGATAGCAGCAGAATATATGTTTTGTTCCCCTTCAAGATATTGCAGTTATGGTTTGATAAGCAGTTATTGTAGTTATAATAAATATGCCAGTTATAACAATTAATGAGAGACAATAAGGCACAAGGTTTTAAGTGGTTCAGAGCACACAAGGCTCCTAATCCACTCTTCTACTCCACGAATAGGAAATCCACTAAGGATGTCTCTTACAACTGGATCACTTAGATCCCTTCAAGGCCAGCAGCCCTGGAACTTCTCTTAGTTCACTTTTGAACTCTTCAAGTCCTCTGACTTGGATCTGCTCTTAGTTCACTTTTGAACTCTTCAAGTCCTCTGACTTGGATCTTCACTTAGTTCACTTTTGAACTCTTCAAGTCCTCTGACTTGGTTCCTCACTTGGATTGACAGTAGTTGTTTGAGGTGTTCTACTCAGTTGCAATTAAGCATCAGTTATGAAGGACTGAGTAGCAAAGCAAGCTTTCCTCTTTCAGGATCATAGAGTTGATCGTTGAGTGTTCTTGAGCTTTTCTCTTGATAATCTTTCTTTTTGTATCTTGCTTGCTTAGTCTGAATCTTTGTCTGATATCCTTATAAAAGATCCATTCAAAATATATCCGTTTGAATGCTCTTGTTGCTGCATTTAATGCTTCAGACGTTTCTATGCAGTTGATGTTGTGACACCCCCAAATCCGGGTACTTCGTTTCCATATAATTTGGTGTTCACTTTCTAATATAACATACATCTACCCAATGAATAATATAAAATAAACTATAAATTAAATTAGAATAGATAAATCTCCCTTAAAACAAGGGTTACAACCTTTTCAAGATAATTCCGGTTTACTCTAACCCTGACATGAATATAATAAAGTGCGAAAACAAAAACATAACATTCAAGTCTTATTACAATCATTCTCAATATAATAAAAAAAACAAGTCTTCACTTGTTTTGCTTTCCCTTGCCCTTACTCGTAGACGGAGCACCAGCGTTATCAACCTTAACTGAAATTGTTATTTAATGCAAGAGTGAGCAAACCACAGCTCACTGGAGTTTAACAATAACATAGACATGAAAGGATATATTTAAAAGAATCTGAACAACTTAGCTTGCTTCAATAATAAAGAATTGAATAATAATTCTCTATCAACATTAAAATTCGAATATAGAATTTATCTGAGGGTCATAAGACCTTTGAAATCTTATCCTAGGTTATAAATATTTCTATTTAAACCTTTAACAGTCAATAAGACTATGGACCTTAACTCGTACTTAGGGGAATCAGCCCTTCGTACCATGTATTGTGCACAAACATCTTAACGCTATGCGTAGTAACCTCCCCTAGTAAATAGGGTTGTTCAACTCAGTAATTTGAATTCAAGTCCGCACCAAAGAAAGTTTGGTTTGGATAAGCTTACAAGGGTAATTTATAATTCACGTTCATCAACTAAGGATTAGTTGAATCGACTTCCAATAATTCATAAATAAAGAATTATGAATTAACATATGCTTTAGAATCAACTTAAAGCATTTAAAATAATAACTGGATCTTACTTGAACAATAAGTTAAGATCATTTTAATTAAATAAACAATTGTCTAATACAGAAATAGAAAAGGACATTCTTAACAAGAATATATGTACTCAAGAAATTATACAAGATTAGGATTTAGAAAACATGCATAAAATTAACGAGTTTAAGGTTTAGAAGACTTGCCTCAAGCGCAAGCTACTTAATTCAATTCACGTACTTTAATACTTTCTATACACATTCAATTATAATAATCTAAATCAGTTAACACATAACTAATTCACATAAGTGGTTAACCCTCATGGTTAACTCACTCTAATTAAATAAATAATAATAATTAACTATCACATAGTTAATTACATCACACATATACTCACATAATTAACTTAATTATGTATTTAACTAAATTATAATTAAACAATTATAATTCAAACACTTAATCAAATTATAATTACCATTTAAATTATAAATAATTATAATTTAAAATCAATTAAACTACATTCATACATTTATAATTACACAATTTATAATTAATCATGCAATTATCAATTTAATTAATAATTACTTAAACTATACCATGCATTATAATTACACAATTTATAATTAATTATGTAATTATCAATTTAAAATCCACAATTAAACATGCATTTATTAAATTATAATTACATAAATTATAATTTAAATTAAAATCTAATAAATCAACCTTTATTCATTATAATTTAAAATAAACATTTACTTTTGATTATAATTATTTAAATTATAATCATATATCACATTTAAATAATAATTCAAATCATACTTTAAGGTTTTCAAACCTATTTTCTTTTCTAAATATAAATTTGTCAAATTTATGTTAACAACATGTTGTAGCAACTAGATACATGCTCACTGTCATAGCATAATTAAACTAGGTTCAAAATCAACACTGCACAATTAGCTAACCTTCACTGCCTAAGCACTGTGCCCGGCGCAGCTGCGCAGCCAGCTGCCCTATAACCGGCGCAGCTGCGCAGGGAAAGATTCTGGGAAAGGTAGCCGGCGCAGCTGCGCTGCTTCTGGCTGTGTTACCGGCGCAGCTGTGCAGGAACACGGACAGAGGCAGACAGCAACGACACCCTGCTTCACTATTAACCCATACAAGCCAACAATCGGCAATTCACAGTAACTTAAACATTGTAAATCATACCTATGCAATAATACATATATATAACATGCTTCTAAAACACAAAGCCATCTAAACAATGATAATCACAATTTTAAAAATCTAATTTGGCCATTTTCATGAAAACTCATATTTTTCATAAAATAATTCACTGTAACTATTTTTCTCCATCAATTCGAACTTATATACATGCATTACATACGAAGTTGAAGACAGCATCCAGAAATTACTTAATAAATATATTAACACATACCAATTGCATGAATTTCTCAATTAACATTAACCACACTCATGAAATTCCATATGAACTCATATAAACATGAATTTTCTGTTAAAAATATATTTCTACAGTAATTTGATTTTTAAAAATCCTCTTATGTCATACAATTACCACAATCGACACATGGATAAAATACATATATATAAAATTCATGATTACATAATTTCATGAAATTCACAGAAAACTAAATTTACAGAAACTCAAAACAATGAAGAACAACTGATCACAATTTTTTAAAACTATAAGATATTAATTACCTTTTTGATGATTGGAGAAGAATACAATGACTAATTCTAGCCTTCACAAGTTTCTTCTTCCTTCTCTTCTCTAACTTCTCTGCTCTTCTTTTCTCTTTTTGTTCTTAGCTTTACAAACTAACTTCTAATCTAACGTAGTATATATATATTATAACTGATATAATATACGTATACTAATGATATATATGTAACTGCTAATTACTTAATATATATAATAAATACATTTATTATATAAGTTACAAAATTCAAAAACCACAATGCCTTGTTTAGCAAAACAAGGTTATTTTCAAAAATTGATTATTAATGCTAAGGTCTTATTTGGTAAACAGTTTATTTAAAAATAGCTTTTTGATAGTTAGGGCCCTGTTTGGTAGAAATAGGTTTAAAACAAGTACAAGGGCCTTGTTTGGTAAAAATCATTTAAAAATTCTTTTCTTTTTATTTTAATAAATCATTTTGACACATACTTTAATGTCATATTTTAATCAATTAAATATTAATCATCTAATTTAATCAATTAAAATCTAACATCCATTAATCACATAAAATTTGCCACATAATTATAATTACTCGCTAATTATAATTCATGTAACACTTCATCACATAATTCATCTAATTCAATTATCTCAATTAAATTAGAACTATAATATAACATTAATATATATACATATCAATTAAATAACATTCATTAAATTAATATGTAACACTCAATTAAATCATTACCATAATTTACTTAATCTATTTATTTACTCAATAAATAATTCACATAAATATTTATTTAATTCAATAAATACTTAAAATTAAATATAAAATCTCAATTGTTATAATCTTCCCTCCTTAAAAGGATTCTGTCCCCAGAATCACACATAAAAAAAACTCATCTATTACATTCTTCCCTCCTTAAAAGGATTCTGTCCCCAGAATCAGTATATAAGGGGTTACACACAACTAAGCAAATAAAAGCGGATAAGATTTCATCATAACATCTTCGAGTTCCCACGTAGCTTCTTCAGCACTGTGGTTTCTCCATATTACCTTATCAGAAGGTATCACTTTATTCCTAAGTACTTGTTCCTTTCTATCAATTATTTGAACAGGCACTTCTTCATAAGTTAAGTCTTTATCAAACTGTAAAGGTTCATATTCTATTATATGTTTATAATCATGCTTGTAAGGTCTTAACACAGAAATATGGAAGACATTATGTATATTCTCGAGCTCTGGAGGTAATGCAATCTCGTAAGCAACCTCGCCCACCTTTCGTAGTACCTCAAAAGGTCCAATGAATAGGGGACTCAGCTTCCCCTTCTTACCGAATCGAATTTTCCCCTTCCAGGGAGATACTTTCAGGAACACGAAACTTCCTGGTAAGAATTCTCGGTTCTGTCGATGTAAATCGGCGTACTTCTTCTGTCTGTCTTGAGTAGCAACTAAAATCGTTCTGATCAGCTTTACAATTTCGGCGGTTTGTTGTACCAATTCTGGTCCCAACAATTGACGTTCACCGACTTCATCCCAGCACAAAGGAGTTCTGTATTTTCTACCGTATAACGCTTCGTAAGGCGGCATGCCAATACTCGCATGATGACTATTGTTATAGGCGAACTCCACCAATGGTAGATGATCCTCCCAGCTTCCTTTGAAGTCCATCACACAAGCTCTCAGCATATCCTCAAGTGTTTGAATCGTTCTTTCGCTCTGGCCATCGGTCTGAGGATGATACGATGTACTCATTCGCAATTGCGTTACCATACATTCTTGCAATCGCTTTTAGAAATTAGACGTGAAACGTGGATCTCTGTCGGACACAATCGACACCGGAACACCATGTCGAGAAATAATTTCCTTCACGTAGAGCTTTGCTAGTTTATCTAGGTTGTACTTGACCCTGATCGGCAGAAAGTGGGCTGACTTTGTCAGTCGATCCACTATAACCCATATCGCATCATATCCCTTCTGAGTCGTTGGAAGTCCTACCACAAAATCCATCGTGATGTGCTCCCACTTCCACTTTGGAATTTTTAACGGTTGCAGCAAACCACTTGGTCTCTGGTGTTCTGTTTTGATTTTCTGACACGTTAAGCATTTCGCAACGCATTCAGCCACGTCCCTCTTCATATTCGGCCACCAGAAATGATGCCTGAGATCCTGGTACATCTTCGTACTCCCAGGGTGAATAGAATATCTAGAACTATGAGCTTCGCTCAAAATCTCCTCTTTGACCTTTGGTACTGGCGGTACCCAGATTCTACCTTCAAATCGTAACAGTCCTTCATTATCGAGCTTGAACTTGAACTCTTCGCCATCAGTTAACCTCGTCCGAATCTTTTCACATTCTTCATCATGAAGTTGTGCTTCTTTCACTTTGTCTATTAAAGTAGAACCAGTGGTTACTTGAAACAACATCTCATCCGATTCTTTCGGAAACTTCACTTCCAACTCCAATCTAGCCATTTGTTCTATTAATCGATCCTGATCAGTTAACACGTTCAGCTTCTCCCGACCTTTTCTGCTCAAAGCGTCGGCAACAACGTTAGCTTTACCCGGATGGTAAAGTATCTCGCAATTATAGTCTTTAATCAGTTCCAACCATCTGATAGTAGTGTGCATACAAGCCAATCATGTATGATGATAAAGCACGTACTTTGTAAACAATCTTATTTATTTATTAATGAAATATTCATTTATTAAAGACATTTAATTATCTACATGTTGCTGTTTTTATAATATGTAAATAACCCATAGTTTTAAGCAATGCTTTTAGAATCATGATGATGATCTTGCTAATGAGATCTAAATTCTTAGAAAGTTTTAAAACTTAAATAGTTCCCAATCGTGGGATTACTAAAAAGGGGATTAGTAAATCCGGATAGATTGGTGCATATGTTGCTTGCTCATTGGATGAGGATGATTGATCTCATGATCATTTGTGTGGAGACACTAAAGCAAGTATGTAGGTGCTTATTGGAGAATAAGTTCACTGAACGTGATTCGCTATGGAATACCTAATGGAGTTTTACTCGCATGTCAATAGGAATTCCTAATGTGATAGTAGTACAAGTGATCCTTGGACTTGAGATCATCATAGTATCTTGTATGTAACAAATTATACTTTGACTTATTCCTTAAGACCTTTTAAGGCATATATAGGGTATGCTTGGGTATAATGAGTTACATATGGAGATAATGAATGATCAATAAAGAATCTACCACCTCTAGTAAAAGAGGAGATATGTCCTATGTGATTCGTTAAATGACAACCCAGGAATCCTTGGCCAAGGTGAAATGAAATTAGAAAGGAGTTTTTAATTTGCATTATTTGGAGTTGTGCATTTTCTAATCGAAATACATATAATTAAATAAAATAAGACTTGACAGTAAATCCATGTCTTATATTTAATTGGGACATTGTATGGTGGAAGGATTGAATTGTATGGTAACTATTAACTCACAGGTTCTTTTTGATTAATGTTGAAATCTATATTATCTGGAAAGTCGTTGATCGCTAGGGAGGCTTATCCCTATTGTAGAATAAATATATTTATTTAAATAAATTATTAGTTTAATTTATTTATTTAAATAAGATTAAAATTGTTTTAATTGATTTATTCACAACCGGTTTAATATGGAGAACCTAAAGGGTCACACCATAAAAGGAAGAATAATTATTTAAGAAGGTAATGGCATAATCGTAATAATGCATTAATGTATAATTAATTTAATCTATGGTGATAGAATAAATTAAATAGCTTAATGTTTATTATTTAATATTTTGGAAATATTAAATATAAATTAATAAGAGGAGTCTTATTAATATTATTACAATTATTATTATTTTAATTTCTAAAGGAGTTTAGTAATTAATTTAATATTTAGTACTCTCATTTATTCCTAATAAGATTAGGAGACAAATTAATTAAATGAATTTAATTAATTATTCCCATGTGGTGGGAAGCCTAAATTAATTAAAGGAGTTTAATTAATTAAAAGAAATCCCATGTCTAATAGGATTAGAAGGGTTGACCAATGTCTATATAAGAGAAGTCTTATAATAGATATTAGATTTGATGCAATTCCAATTGTTGGAGAGTACTCCTTTTCTATAGAGGATAGAACACTAAGCCAAACACCCTCCTTCTTGATAATTCATCTTCCTTGGTGGATCACCTCTAGAGGCCAAACACTTGGGTGGCTAACGTTGATCAAAGGAAGGAATCTAACCCGGAAATTCAAGGAGATCACGAAGAACAAGGAGTTGAACTAGTACCTGTGGAAGCTTCGTTCTACAAGGGTATGATTCCATAACTTCTTATTTATCGTTTTAAATTAATAATTTGCATAAAGGATGATCCGGGTAATGGTTTTGTAGAAATTTTTTAAACTCTGATATACCATGCTTCCGCTAATTTTTGCAATTTGATTGCGTCACGATTTCGTACAAACACAACACCATCTTCTTTGGCGCATGTTCAAATCCTTCTTTATAAATATATACTTCAGACTCTTGTGATCTGTGTATATTTCACACTTCTCTCCATATAAGTAGTGCCTCCAAATCTTTAGGGCAAACACTACTGTCGCCAATTCTAGATCATGGGTCGGATACCCCTTCTCGTAATCCTTCAGCTGACGTGACGCATAGGCAATGACTTTGCCACTCTGCATCAACACACAGCCTAATCCTTTATGTGAGGCATCACTATATACTACGAAATTCCCCGAACTATCCGGTAAAGACAATACAGGCGCAGTACTCAACCTCTTCTTCAGCTCTTGAAAACTCTCCTCACACTTCTCCGTCCAAACAAACTTAACTATTTTACGAGTCAAATTCGTCAACGGAGTTGCGATTCTAGAAAATTCTTGAATAAATCTTTGGTACTAACCAGCCAATCCTAAGAAACTTCTCACTTCAGACGGCGTCTTCGGCTGTTCCCAACTAATTACGGCCTCAACTTTCGACGGATCTACCGAAATACCATCCTTGTCGATCACGTGGGCAAGAAATTGCACACGTTCCAACCAGAATTCGCATTTTGAGAATTTAGCGTAAAGCTTTTCTCGTCTCAGGGCTTCTAAGGTTAGTCGTAAGTGTTCAGCATGCTCCTCCTCAGTCTTGGAATAAACCAGGATGTCATCTATGAACACTACCACGAACTTGTCCAGAAATGGCTTGAACACCCTGTTCATTAAGTCCATAAATGCAGCTGGGGTATTCGTGAGACCAAATGACATCACCAAGAACTCGTAATGACCATACCGAGTTCTAAAAGCCGTTTTCGGTATATCTTCCTTCCTCACCTTCAATTGATGATACCCGCTTCTCAAATCAATTTTCGAGAAGTATTTCGTACCCTTCAGTTGATCAAACAAGTCATCGATCCTAGGTAAAGGATACCTATTCTTGATCGTAACTTTATTCAACTCTCTATAATCAATGCAAAGACGCATCGACCCATCCTTTTTCTTCACGAATAAGACAGTCGCTCCCCACGGCGAAACGCTAGGTTGAATATACTTCTTGTCTAGCTGTTCATGCAGTTAAACCATCAGTTCCTTCATCTCGACCGGAGCCATTCGGTACGGAGCCTTCGAAATCAGAGCAGTTCCCGGCGCTAGATCGATCACGAACTCTGTCTCCCTATCTGGCGGAAGTCCTAGCAAATCGCTTGGAAAAACGTCCACAAACTCCTTAACTACCGATATCTCCTCCACTTTCAGGCTTTCCTTTCGCGAATCTACTATGTAGGCTAGATATCCTACACAGCCTTGCGTCAGAAGTTTCTTGGCTTGCATAACCGTCAGACAACTCGCTTGCCTAGGCGATTTGCTACCATAGAACACCAACTTCGACGGAGTCGTAAGGTTTACCGACTTCTTCTGACAGTCGATTACCGCCCCATGATTGAACAACTAATCCATACCTAGTATGACGTCGAATTCCCCAAGTTTTATAGGAATCAAATCTACTCTAAGCTCCTGACCCTTAATGTCCAATCTACAGTTCTTATAAACGCTCCTAACAGGAATAACCTCCCTATTCGCAATCTCTATGTTCAAAGGGTAAATTAACTCCTCTACAGGTAAGTCTAGGGTTCTAGCAAAATCATCAGATATGAATGAGCAAGTAGTACCCGAATCAAATAATACATATGCATTTATACTATTGACCGGAATAATACCTGACACCACATCTTTTGATTGCACAGCATCCTGCACCGTCATATTGAATGTCCGTGCAGTGGGTCGAACAGCTTGCAATGGTGTAGTGATAGTAACGATACTGCCGCTTCCATTCCCTCCACTCCCTGTTGACCCTGCCGTCAGTTTCTTCGGGCAGTTGCGAGCCATGTGATCTTTGGATCCACATGTAAAGCAAGCTCCTTTCTTCGGTTTTGGGCAATTAGGCGCGATGTGGCCTTCCTGACCACAGTTGAAGCACACCCGCTTCCCCTTCATGCACACGCCAGTGTGATTCTTACCCCATGTACCACATGCTTCAAACTTCCTCTTCTGCTGGCTTCTTTGCTGACTCCCAGCAGAGGTATTATCAAACCACTTCCTCTTCTGGTTCACAGTGCTGCTACCCCCAGACTTGGTTTCTACCTCATTCTTCTTCTTCTTATCTTGGTTGAACTTCGTCACCGCTTCGCTTCCTCCCTCAGCAAGTATGGCCTTCTCCAGCACCGCTGCAAAGGTATTCAGCTGGAACATGGAAACCTTGCTGTAGAGCCAGGGCTTTAGTCCCCGCTCAAACCTTCTCGCCTTCCTAGCGTCAGTGCTGACCTGGTATGTAGCGAACCTGGCCAACTCGTTAAACTTAGCGGTATACTCAGACACCGTCATCCCTCCTTGCTTAAGTTCTAGGAACTGGACCTCCGTCTGGTCCTGCGAACTCACTGGAAAATACATCTCGTAGAACATTTCCTTGAAACGTTCCCACGTGATGACTCCCTCTCCCTCTCGAGTCTTGTTAGCCTGCCACCTAAAGCTAGCATCTGACTTCAATATGAAAGCCGCGAACATTGTCTTTTGGTCTTCTCCTACCCTAGCCACGTCAAATACCTTCTCCATTTCATAACCCATGTCTGAGCTTCAATAGGGTTAGTCGATCCTTTGAACTCAGGCGGTCCTACTGCCTTGAATTCCTTGAAAGTAGTATCCTGCACCTGCGGCTGATTCGCAAGAGCTCCTGTCAACAGGTTCACCAGCTGCTGAACCGAATTGGGATTCGTTCCCGCGTTATTGTTGTTGTTCGTCGAACCCTCGGGATTTTGACGTGTTACTCTTCTTCTAGGAGGCATTTTCTGTTAAGAAAATATTATTATTAGACCCTTTATTCAATTATTAAGTACTCCAGTTCATACTTAAACGTTTAAACAATTCAGTGCACATAGAACACATAGCACGTCAATAAACTTTTTTTTATATTCATTAGTCATAGTTTAAAAACATCAATCAAATAGTATTTCTGCCATTTACATCACCCTTCCTGAACTGGAAAAGTACAGGATTATATTATTAACTCATCTCATTCTTATCTCAAATTATGGAATTTACTTTATTTAATACAAAAAGCAATACATAAATAAAAGCTCTACTACTACTGCTACTGCTACTACTACTATTACTGCTACTGCTGCTACTGCCTAGGCATATTAATACGTCGCACAGCCTCTCTACATTCCTCTTTCATTACCCGAAATGCCGTTCTTCGGTCCACCACATACCACGGTAAACCTTGGAACTGAGCTGGGTAGTAGAAAATACGGTCCTGAGCTCTCTCTATCGCTGTATGAAATGCATATTCTGTTTCCCTCAGCTTGGCCCTCTTGGCTTCAGCTTCATCTTCAGCTCGATCAGCTCGTTGATTAGCCCTCAAGCTTGACTCCTCAGCTCTGGCACGCTTCCTCGACTCCTCCTGGATGTCTTGCTTTAGCTTTGCCAATTCAAAACGAGCTAGCATCTCTTTCAACCACCATATGTATCAGGTTCCACTGTGCATCTCCCAGGTCACTTGCCATTTCCTTGATCGTTTCATCTCGTTGCTGGATAGTCTCCTCGAGATCTCCTACTAGTCCATGAAGCTACACGTTGCTATCGTAGACTGCCTCGTACATCTCAGCAGTAGTAGAGTGAGGTGGGAATTCCTCTTCGGGATCCTCTTCCTCCTCTTCAGACTCGTCCTCGTCCTCATCCTCTGGAATAGGTGTCAGCTCACGCTCCCGATCAGCTACGGTGATCATTGGAGATGGCTCTCTCCTAACCAGCTGCTCCCAGACAATATGTATGTCACGGGACTCTTCCTCTCTAGGCACCTGAGGTACATCCTCTCTAGCCTGACTAGGTTCTCCCACGTTCAACATCCTGACAAAAGAATTTTAAAGTTCATTATTACGTGATAACGAATCGTCACTCTTCGAATACTATAATGTAAACACGTAGCACATAAGGTAGTTTATTATCTTTACCTATCACCCCTATCTTTTCGATCTTACCTATAAGGCTACTAACCTAAGGTTTTTCCCCACCTAAGGTTTCATAACCTATAGTTTTGATACCAACCTGTGACACCCCCAAATCCGGGTACTTCATTTCCATATGATTTGGTGTTCACTTTCTAATATAACATACATCTACCCAATGAATAATGTAAAATAAACTACAACTTAAATTAGAATAGATAAATCTCCCTTAAAACAAGGGTTACAACCTTTTCAAGATAATCCCGGTTTACTCAAACCCCTGACATGAATATAATAAAGTGCGGAAACAAAAATATAACATTCAAGTCTTATTACAATCATTCTCAATATAATAAAAAAAAAATAAGTTTTCACTTGCTTTGCTTTCCCTTGCCCTTACTCGTAGACGGAGCATCAGCGTTATCAACCTTAACTGAAATTGTTATTTAATGCAAGAGTGAGCAAACCACAACTCACTGGAGTTTAGCAATAACATAGACATGAAAGGATATATTTAAAAGAATATGAACAACTTAGCTTGCTTCAATAATAAAGAATTGAATAATAATTCTCTATCAACATTAAAATTCGAATATAGAATTTATCTGAGGGTCATAAGACCTTTGAACTCTTATCCTAGGTTATAAATATTTCTATTTAAACCTTTAACAGTCAATAAGACTATGGACCTTAACTCGTACTTAGGGGAATCAGCCCTTCGTACCATATATTGTGCACAAACATCTTAACGCTATGCGTAGTAACCTCCCCTAGTAAATATGGTTGTTCAACTCAGTAATTTGAATTCAAGTCCGCACCAAAGAAAGTTTGGTTTGGATAAGCTTACAAGGGTAATTTATAATTCACGTTCATCAACTAAGGATTAGTTGAATCGACTTCCAATAATTCATAAATAAAGAATTATGAATTAACATATGCTTTAGAATCAACTTAAAGCATTTAAAATAATAACTGGATCTTACTTGAACAATAAGTTAAGATCATTTTAATTAAATAAACAATTGTCTAATACAGAAATAGAAAAGGACATTCTTAATAAGAATATATGAACTCAAGAAATTATACAAGATTAGGATTTAGAAAACTTGCATAAAATTAACGAGTTTAAGGTTTAGAAGACTTGCCTCAAGCGCAAGCTACTTAATTCAATTCACGTACTTTAATACTTTCTATACACATTCAATTATAATAATCTAAATCAGTTAACACATAACTAATTCACATAAGTGGTTAACCCTCATGGTTAACTCACTCTAATTAAATAAATAATAATAATTAACTATCACATAGTTAATTACATCACACATATACTCACATAATTAACTTAATTATATATTTAACTAAATTATAATTAAACAATTATAATTCAAACACTTAATCAAATTATAATTACCATTTAAATTATAAATAATTATAATTTAAAATCAATTAAACTACATTCATACATTTATAATTACACAATTTATAATTAATCATGCAATTATCAATTTAATTAATAATTACTTAAACTATACCATGCATTATAATTACACAATTTATAATTAATTATGTAATTATCAATTTAAAATCCACAATTAAACATGCATTTATTAAATTATAATTACATAAATTATAATTTAAATTAACATCTAATAAATCAACCTTTATTCATTATAATTTAAAATAAACATTTACTTTTGATTATAATTATTTAAATTATAATCATATATCACATTTAAATAATAATTCAAATCATACTTTAAGGTTTTCAAACCTCTTTTCTTTTCTAAATATAAATTTGTCAAATTTATGTTAACAACATGTTGTAGCAACTAGATACATGCTCACTGTCATAGCATAATTAAACTAGGTTCAAAATCAACACTGCACAATTAGCTAACCTTCACTGCCTAAGCACTGTGCCCGGCGCAGCTGCGCAGCCAGCTGCCCTATAACCGGCGCAGCTGCGCAGGGAAAGATTCTGGGAAAGGTAGCCGGCGCAGCTGCGCTGCTTCTGGCTGTGTTACCGGCGCAGCTGTGCAGGAACACGGACAGAGGCAGACAGCAACGACACCCTGCTTCACTATTAACCCATACAAGCCAACAATCGGCAATTCACAGTAACTTAAACATTGTAAATCATACCTATGCAATAATACATATATATAACATGCTTCTAAAACACAAAGCCATCTAAACAATGATAATCACAATTTTAAAAATCTAATTTGGCCATTTTCATGAAAACTCATATTTTTCATAAAATAATTCACTGTAACTATTTTTCTCCATCAATTCGAACTTATATACATGCATTACATACGAAGTTGAAGACAACATCCAGAAATTACTTAATAAATATATTAACACATACCAATTGCATGAATTTCTCAATTAACATTAACCACACTCATGAAATTCCATATGAACTCATATAAACATGAATTTTCTGTTAAAAATATATTTCTACAGTAATTTGATTTTTGAAAATTCTCTTATGTCATACAATTACCACAATCAACACATGAATACAATACATAGATATAAAATTCATGATTACATAATTTATGAAATTCACAGAAAACTAAATTTACAGAAACTCAAAACAATGAAGAACAACTGATCACAATTCTTTAAAACTATAAGATATTAATTACCTTTTTGATGATTGGAGAAGAATACAATGACTAATTCTAGCCTTCACAAGTTTCTTCTTCCTTCTCTTCTCTAACTTCTTTGCTCTTCTTTTCTCTTTTTGTTCTTATCTTTACAAACTAACTTCTAATCTAACGTAGTATAGATATATTATAACTGATATAATATACGTATACTAATGATATATATGTAACTGCTAATTACTTAATATATATAATAAATACATTTATTATATAAGTTACAAAATTCAAAAACCACAATGCCTTGTTTAGCAAAACAAGGTTATTTTCAAAAATTGATTATTAATGCTAAGGTCTTATTTGGTAAACAGTTTATTTAAAAATAGCTTTTTGATAGTTAGGGCCATGTTTGGTAGAAATAGGTTTAAAACAAGTACAAGGGCCTTGTTTGGTAAAAATTATTTAAAAATTCTTTTCCTTTTATTTTAATAAATCATTTTGACACATACTTTAATGTCATATTTTAATCAATTAAATATTAATCATCTAATTTAATCAATTAAAATCTAACATCCATTAATCACATAAAATTTGCCACATAATTATAATTGCTTGCTAATTATAATTCATGTAACACTTCATCACATAATTCATCTAATTCAATTATCTCAATTAAATTAGAAATATAATATAACATTAATATATATACATATCAATTAAATAACATTCATTAAATTAATATGTAACACTCAATTAAATTATTACCATAATTTACTTAATCTATTTATTTACTCAATAAATAATTCACATAAATATTTATTTAATTCAATAAATATTTAAAATTAAATATAAAATCTCAATCGTTACAATCTTCCCTCCTTAAAAGGATTCTGTCCCCAGAATCACACATAAAAAAATCTCATCTATTATAGATGTTGACATCTTGCTTTCCTGCGGCACTGCAGACTGGCCCACTGACACAGCAGACTGCAAACTCACCTAACACCTGAAAAGGTGTTTTCTGCAGGCGGTTTAGTCCTTTCCTTAGCTTCTTCAATATGCTTCTTCGATTTAAACTAAGGATGAATATGGAATCATTGGAACTATCAAATTGTCAACGACTATTAGCCTTTCTTTATTTGTTGCTCGTCCTCCTTTCATTAGAACTATGATCTTTGATGCTGACTGAAGGAGCACTACGATTATGGTCATTGTACCATAATCATTGTGTGTTGGCTTGCACAGATTGACTCAGACTTGATCGTAGAGAACACTACGATTTCTCTTAAGCTCTCTGGTAGACTACGATTCCTGCTTGCTTGTCTTGCAGACTTCACACTTCCAAGAGCACACTGCGTTTCTTGACTTGGCTCGGATTTTCTCCATGATTCTCAGTGTGACTTCCAAAGGTAGACTACGATTCTGATACTTTCACTTAAGCTCCACGAATCTTGCCTTGGTCTCTGCAAGCTTGATTCTCTTGGCAGACTACGATTCTGGACATCTTCATTTAAGCTCCACAATTCTGCCTTGTCTTCTGAATGCTACCTTTGACAGACTACGATTCTGTCAAGGCTTTAACATTTACAACACAAATAGATCAACCTAACAAATTTGATCTTTCCTTCTATACATTTATTTACATAAATGATAAACATTAATGCTCAGATCAACCTAACATTTTTGATCTATCATCTAAGTCTTTGTACATATGATCATTGAAGGACTGTGCACTTAAGCATTTATATTTACTTTCAATATCAAATATGAATATGCAATTCCCAACAAAAATAATTCCATATATATATATATATGAGTATCTTTTAATGGGTAATTTTAAATTGCATGAAATCCAATTTCAAGATTAAAATAAACTCTTTATTTTAAATATAAAATTATTTAGAATATTATATATATATATATATATCATATATATCATATGTCGACGTAGAAAAAATTCTGGTTCGAGTTGGACTCGAATCTTTCTCTCTTCCTAAGTTTTGTTTACCCTTATTTTAAATTTTTTTGTGAAATAGGTTTTGAATGGTTTTTTAAGAAAAGGCCAACATGTATCATGTCGACGATTTGAATGTTTTACAAAGTCGTTAGTTGGTAGTTTTGAAATGGTCGTACCAACTCAATCGAGTTTTGTTTGAAAAGAGGCCCAATTGCTGGACACTATCGAAACTGAATCTTTGAAATCGAAGTTCTAAGTTCGGGGGTTTGGTTAAGTGTGGGAAAGGTGTTAGGCACCCCACAACTCCAGTGAAAACACGGTACCACATCTTTTCAATATTTTCCTTTTAAATCTGCAATGTGTGTGTGAATGCTGAAAGAAATTGGGCCTATGCTTGATTGATTTGAAAGTATGAACGTGCTTCGTTGAACTTACATACGAAAGGTTTGATTTGATTTGCAAAAGTCTTTTTTTAGACAAGATTATAAAAATGATGTTTTGAAAGGTTGATTTCCAAACCCTTACGCTAACATAGGAATTGAAGCATGTGGATACTTCCATTTTTTATCTTTTCAGCCTTCTGGCTCAATTTGAATGGTGATTGTCGGGGGCTGTGAAGCATCCTCGACCATAGAATATGTACAGATGTCGTTCTTCTCATGGGCATGACAGCCATCGGAGTGACCCTGACACGACAAACCACATTTCCACTATGTTGAGACCTTAAACCCGGATAACCTTTTTAAGGTTTTTTGGATGTACATTTTACAGAAAGACTGACAAGGTACATTTGTAAAGTGTAGTTTGTCCATCGTGGGAATCAGATTCTGATCAGTTTGATCATTAATCCCACGATTCCTAGGCTTATAGAGGGAAGATAGTAAACATTCACAGCTCAAATACGCACAGAAAATGTATATTTATATCCAGATGTCGGAAGGACCAAGGATTCATCAGTAAATCCTGGTATGCGCGTATCCCCAAAGTATCTCGTTCCCACTAGATAGCGATTTAAGGGCCGCTAGATTGCTTCCTAAATGAATAAAACTAGAAAAACTGCTAAATTCCATTCTAGCTCCCCGGTTCTGTCTGAACCTATTTTGAACCGTTTGAAAGCTAGAGTTGGCGATATTAAAGAAAATCTAGTTCACCCAAATAGATGTTAGCGTCGATTCATATCAAATAAATATTTACAACAATAATTTAATCACAATAAATAAAAGATATATATATATATATAGTTATATATATACGAAAGCTGTAAAAGGCGATGAGTTTTCACTCCGATGCCCGGTCTGGAATGTAAATATCAATATATATTTATAAAAGATGTAAAAAGCCACGAAGTAATCCAGGCATGGTAGAATGGTAATATATATAAAAGCAATAAAGGGAGACGGATGTCAAATCCAATGCCCGGACTGGAATGAAAATATATATATTTATAAAAGTTGTAAAAAGCCACAGAGTAATCAAGGCTGGACAGAATTGAAATATATATATATATATATATATAATTTGTAAAAGTGCCATGGGATGATCCAAGCTCTACTGGACGTAAATATATATATATATATACAAACTTTAAAAGAGCCACAGAATGATCCAGGCTTGACATAATGTGTGTGTGTATATATATATAAGCTGTAAAAGGGCGATTGCCCGGACAAAAATATAAGTATATATATTTATAAAAGCGGTAAAAAGGCCATGAAATGATCCAGGACAAACTGGAATGTAAATGTTAATATATACAGTTAGTATATATATATATATATATATATATATTAAAGTAATAAAAAGGCCACAAAGTAGAAATTCAGGCCCAAATAAGTCAGAAAAATTTATATATATATATATATATATATATAGTTATATATATAAAAGCAGTAAACTGCCACGGATTTGACATCTGAACTTGACAGAATTGAAAAGTTAGTATATATATAGTTAAATATATACAAAAAAAAGTCAATCCAGGACTGGGAAGATAACCCAGTCCGGTGAAGGGTATATATACGTATATATATATATACATATATATAGATATACATATATAAGCTGTTAAAAGCGACAGATCGACGATCCGAGCTGTGGAAATGCTAGAAAACGCGTTTATGTACTAAAATATACGAAAACATAAGCAAAAAAGGCCACAGAACTGAGTTCCGGGCATAATCAGAAAACGAAACTTAACATGCAAGTGTATAAATGCGCAATGAAGTAGTATGAACTTTTTGATTGGAAAAATACTCACAATGGACTGCTACACGGGCTTTTTGCCAAATCATAGGCTTCAAACGTCCATTTCTATTTGTTAATTTCTGGTATGTGGTAGTATATGAGTATATCTACGTGTTAGAGTAATAAAATTTGGGTTTGAAGTACAAGAGTGGGGCTGAGAAACGAAACGGGCAGAGTTCCAGAGTGTTTATGTATATAAAATGAGCTGGGAATGCACTTATACTTATAGACCCAATGGAAGCGGCTCTACCAGAGGCAGCTTCCACTCTACCTGTGGCTCCACGTGGCAGGGTCTGGGTGGTGCATCATCTCGAAGTACATGCACTCCGAGTAATGCGATGCTAGGTTCAAAATATTCTAACTTTTGATCGGAGCGTCCGTTTGAGGCATGCCATACCTTTCAGGAATGTCCTCCCTGAGAGCGTCACAATGACATAGGACTTAACCTTTTTCGAGTCCAAGAAGATGGGTTCATAACCAGATCTTCATTTCTTTGCAGTTTATTCGTTGAGCTGTCTTATGCTATTTTCACTTGGGATCAATGTTATGATTCTTCCTGACCTTCGTGGCATCAATTCGGCTTGAGTTTGATCGAATCGTCTTCAAGTTAGTAAAATTACAACTTTTCCCCTCTCGGGGTTGCCTCCTGTACTAGAACAATCTTCGACGGTCTTCCCGGGGTTTTTCCCCGAGGTTTGGCTCCCAAATGATTCTGTTTGTCCTCAGGGTCGTCTCCAAGACTGACTTGGTCCTCCCAAGGTTGACTCCGATGGATGATGTGATGCTTTGGGTTTATCTCTGAAGGTTGAAATGGCTTCCCAGGGTTATCTCTGGGGCTGAACTGGATCTCCCGGTTGTGACCGGGGCTTAACTGTACCTTTCGGGTTGTGACCAGGGCTGAATTGATATCTTGATATTAAGACTGGGGTTGACTTGACGTCTTTTTATTGAGACCGAGGTTGATCTAATGGCCCGGTATTGGGACTGAGGTTGACCTGATGGCCCGGTATTAAGACCGAGGTTGACCGGAGATCCCGATATTGAGACCGGGGTTGACTTGATGGCCCGGTGTTCAGACCTGAGTCCCGGTATTAAGACCGGGGCTAACCTGATGGCCAGGTGCTGAGACCGGGGTTGACCTGAGGTCCCGTTATTGGGACTGGGGATGACTTGATGGCCTGGTGTTGAGACCGAGGTTGACCTGAGGTCCCGGTATTGAGACCGGGGATGACCTGATGGCCCGGTGTTGAGACCAGGGTTGACCTTAGGTCCCTTTATTAATATAAGGGTTGAGAAGACAATTTTGCCCTCCTGCTGGGTTAGTAACAGGAAAACAAAATTTTAAGTGTCTACAGATGCCCCTCTTTATCATATTTATGTAATGCAATGGAATGAACATGATAAAAATTGCTAGACACTTGAAATATGACAAGATATTAATGATGCAAACCGTAATGCAATGAAAGTTAAAATGTTTTCGCAAATCGCATTTCCTACTTCACAAATCGCATCGCAAATTGTATATCGCATCGCATATCGCTAACCCTTACCGATGCCTGTGTTGGGGCTGATTTCAATGGTTGACTTTCATCAGTGCTGCTGATATCTATGCTGGTGTTGACTCCAATGGTTTGATTTCTATCGGTGTTGCCAATGCTTTGTTTGATGAAGATAAACTGAAATGTTTTCTATATTTTTGCTGGGGATGATGTTCTGAAATCATCGGATCTTCTCGATATTTGTATTAGTAGTTTACAATGGCGCCTACCCTGATGGTAGCTGATAACGATGCCTACGCTACTAGTAGTTGACAACGATGCCTACCCTGCTGGTAGTTGACAATAGTGCCTACCCTGATGGTAAGGACAATGGTTGATCACCGGACTGTATTGATGCCTACTCGAATGGTATTTTTCCACAACAGAATTTTTCCTCGAATTTGGGTATTTAATGCGTATGCATATTTAACTCTACTGGGTATGCATGCTTAACTTTTTAATGGAGATGTGCGCTGTTATAGTGTGTGTTGCACATGTGCAGACCAGGCCTGATATGATGATCTTAATTTATCCTAGGTTGATGCATATGCTTAATTGAATTAATGTAGAACCATACCTCACCCTTTCTAAGGCAACTTGAAGTTTCTTTTCATACATGGATTTTGATAGGCTTAGCAGCCCTATCTCTTGTATGGCTCATCTTGTCATTCGCAGAGCAGATTCGAATGTTCCCTTTTTATATATCGTCTTTGGTGGGGATCTCGCAGAGGCTGCTATTTTTGAATCTAGATCTGGTGCTGGTAACTCTGGTGATTTAGACACGGATGGCTTTACTAGAAGATATCCCGATATCTTCGCTGAAGTAGTGTTCAATGACTTACATCACCGGATCCTTCTCCGATGCTACACTAGATTGACGCCCATAGTTAGCTTTATTGATTATGAAAAGAGGCAAGTTCTTTACTTGCGACCCTGCTGGATCAGATACTGGCTTGGCTGGTGACCAGGGTGTTGCTGACGTCTTGGAGGATGTAGCCCGTTCTTTCATTGCCTAGATTTGGACTTTAATGTAGAGGCCTCGACTTATGAGTACTTGGCACAGATTGACATATTTGATGATGTAGATTTCATTTGCCAGACCTTTTTTCACCGGATATCTATTTTTCCTAGTTGAGGACTCTTTTGAGAATTATTCCTTTCTTTTGCAGGGGCAAGCTTATGTTGCTGTGATTTGTTTTAGGAATTCTCCCTTTGATTTTAATGAGGAACTTGGTCTCGCCGTAGACTCCTTCCATTTCCTTGAATTGCAAAATACCCCAGCCCTTTTGTATGTTGTTACTAGGGTTCACAGAAGAAACTCGCTTTGTTGACCATATCCATGGTGAGCCCTATCTTGCACATTCAGACAAATAGTAATATGTGCCAAAAGCTTGATGGGGCGGGCTGTCGGGATTAGTATGATCTTGTGAATGAGGCATTTGAAGTCAAAGTTTATGAAATTGAATGCTTGTATTCACTTATCTTTTATCATATCTCTAAAGATCTTAAAAATTGATTATGAAAATGAATTTTTCCAAAGGAAATCAAAATTTTCATTTGACAAGTTATGAAGTCGCAAGAAAACTTTTAAGCATCTATGGTCATTTTTCATGGGTAGGATCAGATTCAAAAGACTTATCTCCCTCTATTAGAGACATCTCATCTTCGCTCTAGACACTGCTCTTCACAGAATTAACATCATATGACATGTGCACTATGAGTAACGCAACTCTTAGCAGGGGTTTCTATTCTATGATTTTTAGATGATCTCATTTTTATCTTGCAAATTTTTTCTATTTTTCCCACTTAACTTTGTCTCATTTTCTTAGGCTATTCAGAGTTACCCATATAACGAGTTTTGGACCAATGACTCCTAAACCAGATGATTTTAGGGCACTAGGTGTTAAGACACCCCTTCGGGTTTACTGGCTCGAGTAATAAAGGCCACACTTTGAGACAAGTCAGGCGGTCTACTCTTTTTGATCCTCGCCTGAGCTTGTACAAGATTTATTTTCTTAGGCTCTAAATTACCCGTGTAGCTAGTATTGGGTCAGTGACTCCCAAACCAGACGGCTTTAGGGCACCAGGTGTAGAGACACCCCTCGGGCTTAATTACTCAAGTAACCTAGGCCACGATTCGGATCTGCTCAGGTTTTGCCTTTTTCTTCTTGTAATGCTCATTTTCTTAGGCACTGAGTTACCCATGTAACGAGCGTTGGGGTGGTGGCTCCCAAACCAGATGGCTTTAGGGAACCAGGTGTAAAGACACCCCTCAGACTTAATAACTCGAGTAACCCAGACAACGATTCGAGACATTAGGCTGGTTATCAATTGTCATCTTTGTCGTCATAGTTTTATACCCCACAACTACGAGTTAGGGTGATCGCAAAGTGCAGACATGCATATGAGGTCAAGTTTGTTCCAAAAAGCGCTTTAAACTAGGATATCATACCTAATCAAAAGGTCGATTTGTTTTAATTCTCTAATCATTCCTATGATTCTTGCTCCACAGACACTTAACAGAATTAATCCAATTCATAACAAGTTAAGAAAAAATCTCATCTTTTTAAAAATCTTTTTCTAAGATTCTAACGCAAGATTTATCTATACTTAACATGAATATCATTGCCAATGTATGTAACTAGAAATTGAAAGCACATAAAGAGATGAAAGAGTCGTACCTTATCAGTGGATCACAGTATTATAAGAAAATTATGATTGGAAAAGACCAATTGATCATACCGGATCACCAATAATGGAAGCTTTGATGATGACAGGCCATGCTGATGGTGCCGACTGGTGCGTTTTCATTCGATGGTTGATAAATTCCTCAGTGTTGAGTTGTCGCAATTTTTGACATTACCCCAGTCTTGTTGTAAGGGTCCCAACATCGGGTTGTCATTGATTCTTGAACTCCAGTCTTGCTTGTCATATAGAACAATTGCTTCATTGTATGTTTGACAGATGGTTTGATAAGACACCGGTATCGCAAGAGTCTTTTGCCTCATAACCCACATAGTGAACAGGTAGTGGATATGAGCCTTAATGTTTGGATGCCCCAGTCATTGTTTCTGACTTGTAGGCGCAATTGACTTCGATGGTTGATATCGAAAGGCCTGCGGATTCCACTGAATTGGACTCAAGGGCTTGTGATAGTTGGTGATATGATGGCTTTAACCAGATTGGATTTGATCTATAAGCTTTAATCCGTGGCCTTTTACTCAAGGTACAGGTCGTTGGGTATGAGATAGACTTTGCCACGACGGTAGCCCATGTGCTTCTGTGGGTTAAAGGAGATTAAGTCTTCTCGCACATCAGGAGTGATGAGTTGCTGACAGGTTGCATCCTATGATGATTGCCATTTCATCTTTGTGACTGGTTGTCTTGATGTATCGATGTCTCTTCTTTTAGAGACTTGCTCCGGATTTAATGGAACAACATTGAGGTGCCGTTGGGTCCTCTCAGCATGTGTCATCGATCTTGAGTGTCTTTCTTGGATGTAGGATTTTTAGGTTTGGCCTTCATGGGTTGAATCCTACGCTGGAGGAGTATGAGCGCCTTACTGGTTTGGTGTTAGATTTGCCATGTGCCAGGACAGCCATTTGTGACATGAGACGACCATAGATGCAGAGTCTTCACTGAGGATACTACTACGGGGTATGCGATGTCCCTGGATTTTTTGATTGATCGCTTTGGCCGTCTGGACAGCTACGAGCGATATTCAGAAGATTTTATCATCCTCGCAGATGAGTGGCAGTTTGCACGAGTGGATGTTCTGTTAATGTGCATCACTGCTTATCTGTACATGCCCCCTGTATATGGACCACTTAGATACTGGCTTGATGGTAGTGGTTCATGCTCTCAGATATGGTTGTACGATTTTGCCGATGATATTAGCAAACTCTAAGGTCGGCTACTTTTTGCAGTACCCATTTAGGGGGATTTTTCATGGGCAGCGCCGTTCTGCTGTATGTATGGTTCATGACGTATTTGAGTCCGATCGGCACCTTCAGACACCATGGATACTTCTTTACCCATGTCCTACTCCTTTCAGCGAGCAAAGTGTTTAGATGTGGCGATATGATCGGCCTTTCTGTCGGAGATCGAGCATCCCTTTTCGATCTTGCCATGCTCAAGGTTTAGCTCCCCTTACAACTTCATTACTCATGCAGACGATATGGATTACCTGACCTTGGCAAGTTTGAGAGGGGTATCTGCTGGTAGTCATGGGCCAGTTTGATCAGTTTCAGAGCATTCACCACTTTGAGGGGGCTATGGATCAGCGAATATCAGCTTCGTCTTTATCGTCAGCTGACCTTACCAGGACTTATGAGTGTTAGACTCGTAGGGAGAGGGCTAATTTTTCTACTAGCCATCCAAATCGTTCTTCAGAGTATTCTGCATGGTTGGAGGTAGATATTGCATTGGCTGGGGTTATCCAGTTAGCTCCAAGTATTGATTCTGATGAGGAGGAGCCTATGGAGGATCTGATTCTCCCACTAAGGATGATTCATTTGTTGGTTTGATAGCATCTTTAGTCAGTGATCCTCCAAGCGTTCTTGCTGGAATAGATCTAGCTCTTATTGATTCACTGGCTCGGATGACTTTTGAGAGGGATCAGGCTAGAGTATTGATGTTGACATCCTATTCTAGCAGGGATACGACTTTTGCTGATAAAGACGAGGCTTGAGATACTCGAAATGCAATATTTCTTGAGAGAGACGAGGCTCGATCTACCCGGGATGCGGCTTTTGAGAAGAGAGATGAGGCTCGATCTATCCGTGATACAGCTGGGATGTTTATATTGCTGATAGCACTGCGCTTAGGTCATATACACACATTATCGTTGCCGATATGAGTGCCTTCATAGATGGTCATAGCAGTACTATACATATGACTGTGGATATTCTATCCTGTATGGAGACCGTGGGACATGAGCTTACAGCTGCTTCTCCTTCTTCTGAGAGGGATTCTATGTTGGCACTACTATTCCGTTTATCCACGGGTTCATAGACTAGCTTTGTTTTTTCAGTTCGATATGTATTGTCATTGCTGAGTGATTACCACTTCTTTTTTGTGACTTGTTGTCGTTGATGTATCATGAGCTTCTCTTTGATGGACAGACAGTGAGATGTCGGAGAATACCTTATCAGGGCCTGTTGACTAGGAAGACTTGATAGTATTTGGGTTTTATAGGGTTTCAGTGACTTGGGACTGGTTTTTTATTGGTTTTTTTCCTTTGAAGGTCACACCGCACCATGACTGGCTGCCTACGTACTCCCGGGTGGAGGGAGATCAGGTCATTCATAGTTCTAGTTTTATGTGAGAGGTTTGAGAAGTGTCTCTTTTGGGTTTGAGTTTGGTTTGATGGGTTTTTGAACTTTTTGTTTTGGTTTGACTGCACCAGGAATGGCTGCCTACGTACTCCCGGGTGAAGGGAGATCAGGTCATTCGTAGTTCAGGCATGGACACGACCTGATTGTTTTGAATATTTTTTTTGATTGATTGATTTATTTTTTTTATTTATATGTATGGAAAATAAAAGGCATAACGCTAAGAAAGTGATAATGTCCCAACATCTCCTTGAACTCGCAACTTTCCTCTAGATCTACGTCTTCTTGGCTAGCTGAGGTCTGATAGTCCAGTTGTCAGTAGTTATGTTTCCTTCGAGGCTCGTGATAGAGGTTACCTCCTGGTTCTGAATATTTTCAATAATGACCATAACTTGATCACCTCCTAAATCAGCATATCCCTTAAGGAGGCTCAAATTGGACTCGTCGCAGAAAGGGATGAACACTAGATTCCTCGATGGGTTGGCTTCCTTGACAACTTCACCACTTTTTTCTTTATCTGTTCCTTCACCTTTCTCATAGGCTTGAAAGGATTTGAGTACAAAATCACTCTCGCACTGTTGTTTTATTTCTCGCAAGGAACTTTCCTTTTTGGCTTTTTCCACCCTGGGAAGGATCAGTATTTCCTCATTATCCAGAAGGGTAAAACCAGGCATGTGGTTGTTGGCTTTGGGCAAAAAGATATTTGATAGTGGTGGATGAATTTCCTTAGAGAACTCTCTTGTCTCCTCTGTCACTCCCAACATTAAGATCAGTCCACCTTGTGTTCTGCCATGATTGGTTCTTATAGCCATCACCTCCTTTGAACTGCCTGTCTCGAGTGGACATCTTAAGCTCTTTATTTTCCTTTCGCCTTTTCTGGTCATGGGGACTTCTATCTTCAGTTCTTCATTTTCAATGAGATACTGGATTTTGTGTTTTAGAGACCAGCATTCCTCAGCTGCATTTTCGGGTGAGTTAGAATGGTAGAAACATATCTTGGTGGCATCATAACTTTTCATCTCGGGCTTTGCAAGAGGTAGTAACACAGTAATCTTTTTCTGCGCCACCAATAATGCTAACACATTTTCCAACGAGTCCCCCAAAGGCGTGAATACCCTTCTCCACCTACTCTCCCCGACTTTTGGTGTCGTAGGATTTCGAGGGTTTGCCAGTGTTTAGAATGTTGCTTGATATTTCCTATTTGGGAATTCCCATTCTTCCCAATTATTTTTCATTTGGCAAGATCTTCTAGTAATTTTATCATTCCTCCTTTCTAGTCTATTTAGCATGCTTTGATCTAATTCATTTAGCTGGCTGATCTTGGAGGGAGATAGGCTTACATTCTGGATAACCTCCTTTTTCTCTTGGCTTTCTGATAAATGAGTGAAAAGCTGCCTCGTATCCTGATGGTGGTGTACTATCAGATTAGCCAACAGAGTTACTTGATGCTGGATCGTATCCAATTTTTACATCACTGTTATACCCTCCTCTGCATTTTCTAGTTCTAGGACATTTGTTCTATTCCTTTGGGGTATTCCTCCATCCTTTGTATGTATTTAAGATTTGGATGCATTTCATCACTTCCTAACCCGATCATGTTTACTCCCTCCGTATCATGCGGCATCAGAAGGTTGGTGTTGACATTTGGATGGTTAGGTTGTTGGACCATAACATCGCCATTTTTGATCAGATTTTGGATTTTATGCTTCAAGGACCAACAATCTTCTGTATCGTGTCCTGGAGATCCTGAATGGTAAGCACATCTCTGGCTAGGATTGTATTTTTTGCTTTTTGGATCTAGAGGTGGAGCCAGTTCGATAATTTTCTTGTGATCTATTAACATCACCAACATGTTTTCAAGGGAATCGCCTAGTGGAGTGAACACCCAATTTTCCGTTCTTTCAAATTTTCTCTATTTATTCTGGCATTGGTTGAATACGGCCTGTTGTTGAAATGACAGATTGTCTTCCTTCTTCCAAATGGGGGGGATTACGGTTGGGTCTCTTAGATTACCCCTGTACAATGAGGGATACATCTTCATCGCCTTTCTTGGGTATCCTCATGGGATCACTCGCATAATTGCTAGACTGTATATGATCGGCGACTACTTTCAAAGCTGTGAGATATTTAATCTTGCATGCTTTTAGGCCCATCTCTGTCATTTCTCCGTGTTTGATCATCTCTGAGAATAGCTTTCCTATTCCAGTTAGGATCCTTGATAAGTAGGTTTTATACCTACTTATTGGCTATCAACTTGCTAGAATTATGGCTTAATCTCAAGTATTTTAGTGTCGTTTTATGCTTTTTATCTTTGTTTTATAGGTTGCATTAAGAAAACTCAAATGGCATGGGAAGGGCATGGACTTGGCATGATGGTGAGCATGTGGTGAACTGATGATGGAGAATAGCATGTGCATGTGGAATGACATCTGAGCAAGGGCGTAGAAAGAAGAAATAAGACTAAATCAGCAACCAAGGCATCAACATTGCACCAGCAAAGTCTGCAGGAATTACAGCATAGTGCAGCTGCGCCAGCATGAGGAGTAAAAGTGGCGCGCCCGTGCCAGGAGGAGTTCAGTCTTCAAGTCAGCGCGCCCGCGCCCCAAATAGCTTACAGGGTGGCGCGGCTGTGCCAGTAAAAATTTCCAGCAGATTTAACTTTTCATTTAAAAAATTCCTGTAGCGTGTTTTCCATATAAGGGTGTATTTTCAAGTTACGAGACTAAGTTTTAATTATTTTATTTTCCATTCTAGGGTTTTTGAAGAGCTAGAGAGAGTTCTTAGCTATAGTTTACCATTTTAGCTTCTTTCTTTACTCTTAGTAGATTTCAATTACTTAGGGATTTGAATTGGATTTGATTGTGATTTTGAAATTGGATCTGAAGGTTTAACTTGAAGGCTGAGTTATCAGATTTGCAATTGTTTACTCTCTTAATTCTCTTTGCTTTCATATTTGCTTTCAATGCTTGGCCAAAATCCCATAATGGTTATTGATTCAGAGATGAACTAATCACCATTATGGGATTCTAATGTAGCTTATTATTTAGTTCAGTTCTATATATCTCTTTGTTATGTGTGATTGATTATGTATTGATTGCCTAGCATGGATGTTTTTATTGTTTAGATGCTTGATCACCATATACCTTATTAAATTAGTATGGAATTGAAAGAGGAAGTACTAATTCAGATTTGGCCATGCTAGAATATGTTCATGAAATTTGCATGTGATAGATTTTGTGATTCGTAATTCGGATAGACATATACCGGCTTACCATGTGTAGTCAATTGAGAGCTTGTGCTTAAATCAACATTACTCGTAAGTCGCATAAACATATAGTGAGTTAGGTAATATTGACGTTTACATGAATTCTTTCTCTTTTGTGGATTTTATGTGATATGGACTTGGTATATCGAAAGATAGCCATTTCTCACCTTCGTGCTCTCGACTAGCAATTCGAAATAATTAATTAGGCTTAAGAAGAGGTGTATGATCTGAATGATGCATTAAGTGAAATTAGGATCCCATATCTTCCCAATTTGAATCAATTGTTTGTTAATTAATTAATTTTAGTTGATAATCATTTTAGTCATTAATTCACATCTTATTTACTCGTTTAAGCAGCCAGAAATAGCTATAAAGTTGTTGCATGATAGATTAGATGTAATTGCTTTTCTTCGTGGGAAAGATCTTTAATTATCATATATTACTTGTTGACCGTGTATACTTGCACGTGTTTGTGTCTGTTTAGTTAACACCGAAACAAGCCAACAAGTTTTTGGCGCCGTTACCGGGGATAAGTTGTTATTTTTTTACTATTGACATCAATTTAAGTTAAATTTGTCTGACTTGAACAATTCACACCTTATCTCATTTCTATTTTATTTTTATTTGTGTTTCAGGTACCTGTGGTTAGTATATGCACACCCGATCTACAAATTATGCGTTGGTAACTAGACAGGATAATATCAATGGGAAAGCTTGGAGAGCGGATACACGTACTACTAACACCCAAGAAGACACTGAAATACCGGTACAAATGGCAGACGAGGACCATAGAGCATTGAGAGACTACTCTATGCCAAAAATCAATGAGCTTTAGTGGAGTATTGTCCGGCCAGCAATAGCAGCGAACACCTTTGAAATCAAACTAGGGACGATTCAGATGGTTCAAAACACAGTCCAGTTTGGGGGTTAGCCTAACGATTATCTGAACGAACACCTTCTGAGCTTTATTAAAATTTGCCGACACATTCAAGTACAATAATGTGTCGGATGATGCGGTGAAGCTTCGGCTCTTCCCATTTACTTTGAGGGATAAAGCGAGCAGTTGGCTTCGTTGGCTACCATCATGTTCAATTACTACGTGGGAGAACTGCGCACAAAAGTTTCTAGCAAAATTCTTTCCGATGGCTAAAACAGCGAAGATGAGGAGTGCTCTATCTCAGTTTGAGCAACAACAAGGAGAATCACTGTATGAGGCTTGGGAAAGGTATAAAGAGATGCTAAGGAAGTGTCCTCACCACGGGATACCAGATTGGATGGTAATCAATACTTTTTACAATGGTTTGGGATGGCAGTCGAGGCCGTGTATTGATGCCGTCGCAGGAGGTGCTTTATGGGCAAAGAGCTTTGCGGAAGCTTATGCATTGATTGAGACCATGGCGACAAATGACTTTCAGAATCCGACAGCTAGAATGCCTCAACAAAAGGTTGTCGGGGTATTGGATGTGGATTTAATCACGGCATTATCAGCTCAAATGGCGGCGATGTCGAAGAAAATTGACTTTATGGCTGAAAACAAAGTTCAGCAAGTTGCCTTCGTCTATGAGCTATGTGTAGGATCACACCTGACAGAACAATGTGCTGTCACTGCAGAGTCGGTTCAATTCGTAAGCAACTACCAAAAGCCACATAATCAATTTCAAAACTCGTACTGTAATACCCGAGAATTTTCATATATTATTAAATAAATATATGGGAATGAGAATTTATTTGAATATAATGATTTTGTGTTATGAGAATGATTAATTCAATTATATTAAATTGAATAATTATAATAATTGAGAAATTGATGGAGTTTACGATAAACTCGATGAAATGTCTTGTGTGGCACAGTGACGTAATATTAACGATTATATTAACTTAAGCGAACAATTAATCTATATTAATTGTTGATCGTAAAATATTAATTAATTGTCATCGTAGAATAATTGTTATAAAATATTAATGGTGAATGATTAATAATACGTGATTATTATTATTGCAAGAAATATAATAATAATAATGAGCAACGTGTCTATAATATAATAAGATTTATATTAAAGTAATGATTAATCATATAAGGGTTAATTAAATTGTTATGAAGATTAACAATTATATTGATTGATAAAGGATGTGTGTATATTATTAATTACTATTTAATTAATAAGATGAGTAATTCTATGTGCAAGCATGCGAATTAAATGTGTAACATATAGTAGCTAACTATGTATTATGTGAAGTGTAATATGACACTACTATATGGTAAGGCTTATTGAATTATGGGAGTTACATGATAATGCCTATGTGACATGTGAATATACAGTAAAAGAATATGATATGGATTATATATGTGTAAATTAATTGTACCACATTGCCATGTTAAAAGTACATTGTGACTTAAAAGTATATATTATATAATCTAAGTGGACTTGTATAATATAAGTATGTGTTTATAGTATATAAATAATTAATAAAGTTCCTTCATTCATTGAATAAGGCAAGATGTGTTGTGACATTAAAATAGCCTATGTGATAATATGTATGTAAGTATACATTAAAATAGTGTATCATGAATATAAATAATAATTGATGATTATTTATATATATAATGGAATAATAAAATTTAATAAAGAAGATAATGTGATGTGATTATATCCAAGTAAATTATATCCGGTATTAATAAATGTACATGGATTATATGATGTGAGTACATAGGTAATCCCTAATTTTTCCTAATATAGTAATAATTGTACATTAAAACCCATTTTTTTTGGAAAGTATAGTAACTAAATTGAACTAATTAATCACATTGCTGGAAATTCAAATGTATCAGTTGCTCCAACAGTGGCCAAACAGTGGCCTATAATCCCATTGCGTAAACTTGAGCAGCTATACTCCATGGTGATGATGGCTGAGCATATGGCTGAGGAAGAGTAGTTGAGCAACTCCTTATTATCCATTGTTCTCTTCTTCTACCTCATGAATTCTAACCTTTGAGCAAAGCCATTAACTAGATAACAATTCCTCTATAAATTGGTAGCTATGTTACTAAGTTTACGTTGCTATGTTTTGTCTGATAAAATTCTGAGAATTGAAGTTTGAGTGTTTGTTGTTCAAAGAAGAATCTAGCAATCACAGAAAGTTAGAAGCTAAGCAAACTAAGTTTCAAGAGGTATAATTCTGAATTCCATAATCTTTATTCATGTTCACTGTCAAAGTTTCAAATCTTGATCACGTTGAATTGGGTTATAATTGGGGTATAGAACAATTATTTAGTTGTTATAATAAACTTATAAGCATGTTAGAATACAGTGTGATTGTTTTCGTGAATAAATTTTATGAATTGGGTTGCTGTCTGCCGAAGCAGGAGCTTCCAGCTCTGTACAGGTAACGGCGCAGCTGTGCCCTGGTTATACTAGGGTGCTGCGCAGTTGCGCCAGTGCTGGACTTATATTTTGCTGGCCAAGGCCCTGCGCAGCTGCGCCAGTTTTGAACTGGGACGCTGCGCAGCTGCGCCGGCTACTGGATCTAGTTCCTGCTTTTTGCTAGAAATCTGTTATGGTATAAATAACTAATGTGACTTCAACAAGTCTACTAATGAGCTTGGCATGCCTATATGGATATATTGAGACAATGTAAGCATGTTTTACTAAGAGTTACACACATACTTATAGTTTGAGATAAACTTAGAGTTTTATAAACAAACTTCGAATTTGAAAATGAACTCGATATGTATACTTGCCATGTTAACATTCTGACCTTGCAAGCATATTTGTATGATTTAAGGATGTATGAAAAGCATGCTAACTCGCGTATATAGGTTCCATAATAAAATGTGGACATGTGAACCTTACTAATGACAACATAAGCTTTAAATGTGGACTTTGACATGTTATATTAGGACTCTACGTTCTGATATTTTCAACATGATTGAATATGCTTTGAAGGCATCATACATGTACGTACTTGTTAGATGTAATGCAAGTTAATCAAGCATAAGTTCGATTAAGTCACGAACTAGTAACAGTGCTAGAATCACACATCCGTGACATAGAAACATATGAACATGCGTATCAATAAAATATATGACTACTTTATATCTCTAAATGATAAGCATGACAACTTATGTAAATTCATGGCATTGCATAACCCTAAGTCGTTCGGGATAGTGAATTAAAAAAAAAAAACTAAATCATATATGATTGGAATTTGAAAGATTGAACAAGCATGAAAGTATCCTTTAAATATGTGTACGTACTTTGTGATATCATATGTTATGTGTTACTTGAACCCAACGGTTAACTTATGAGAATGCCATAACTTGCTAAAATGAAATATATTTTAGTATTGCTTGTAGTCTTATGTGATATTAATAATATGCGAGTATGTTTACTAATTGTGGTAGTCTCACATAATAGTAATGATGTATGAATATGATCAACTTAAGCAAAGAGGAAGTTAAGAATAGAAATTATATTCTATATAACTGTGTAGCTAGGTTAAAACTTAGCTTATGTGTTGATCATATATTCGAAGATAAAATGTGAAGTTAAATTATATGACTAATGAATATCATATATATACGTAATGGTATTACGATAGGAATTCGAAAGTGTTGGCTAGCTTTACGTGAGTAAACTACGCATAAGGCAAGTATCCTAAACCCTTGCATTATTTTATTCAACGGATATCGTAAGCGAGTATCTAAACCTTATCTCTTTGGATACAAGTATTCTATCTTTGTATATTGCGAACTAATTTCATACTTAATCGTTTGAATTGAATTAGCATACTTGAACTCTTATTTCATCAAAGCTATTATTCATATTGAACTTAGTATTGTTCTTGAATATTGTGAAAGTGTCTATGCCATTTGATTCGGCTAGACTTATATTATTGAAAAGGGACCCAAACTAATTGATTGGTGCGGGATCTTGTATTTGACTGAGAAGAACAACCTTCTTGAAGGGAATATATAATTGTCGGAGAACCGACGTGCACACTTGAGTATGATTGATTGTTATGCATAACGATGGTGCTTTAGGCTGATCATCTGTTGTACCTGTTCTTGTTGGATTTTCAGTTTATTACTGTTAATTCTAGTAGAAGTTCATAGTCCTTAGCGACTGCTCAGTATTCAGTTATCTTGAAATCTTGAATTGATTTGTTATTGAATCACATTGATATTATTCTGTCCTTAGTGACTATTATTGAAAACTGTTGATATTCTTGTTATCCTTGAACTATCAAACTTTGTTATACCCTTTAGAAAATTAAGGATTTTATCACTTACCCTTATTGTATATTACTTGCTGGGCAATTTGTGCTCATTCTTGCTTTCCCTAAAACATTTCAGTTAAGGCAGAGCAGGGCGAACCTTCGGGCGTTGATAAGGGCAAGGGCAAGGCTACCAACTAGCTTGTCTCTTTTACGTTTTTAAATATTTTAATGTTGTATTAAGATGATGTAGTAAGACTGGTTTTGATTATGTTTAAGCTTAAGTTAGGTTATGTAATAAGTCGTTAATTGATATTATTATGTAATCTATTAAGTACTGTAGGTTGCGAGACTTGGGGGAATAATTATAATAAATCATTGTAAATTATTCTAGAATAGATTTTCCGCTGTGATCGTGTGATATTAGTTATTATTATCGTGATGTATTACCATGAGCACGTGATGAACCGAATTCGAGAGACCAAGTGGCGGTCCTGGAATTTGGGGGTGTCACACGTACCATCCAAGCAACAGAAATCATCCAAACTTCAGCTGGAGTAATAATCAAAGTGCTCAACAACACCAACCTCAACAACAACAATATCAACAATACCAACCACAACAGTCTCATCAACAGTATGCCCCTAGACCGTCACATCATCCCGAATTTCATCAATAACAACATCAACACCATCCATCTCTTGCTCCACAAACAGAGAAGAAAACTAAAATGGAAGGGCTCATGTTGATGTTAAAGAGCCAATCGGTGGCTATCAAAACATTGGGGAATCAAATGGGCCAGATGGCCAATATGTTGACTAACAAACCGCAAGGGACTCTGCCAAGCAATAAAGAGGCAAATCTAGGAAAAAGGGATGGAAAGGAACAGTGTCAAGCTATTACATTGAGGTCTGGGAAGCAAACTGTAGGATTGGAGCCTGGCGCGCCCACGCCCCAGGATGAAGAGAACTTGGCACGGGCGCGCCCATCAGCAGAAAAACTAGAGGCAGTTTTGAATGAAGAAAATGATGGGGAGCTTGCAGTGGAGTCAGAGAAGCATGAAAAAGCTAAGAAAACTAATGCTACACCACAAGTTATATACCCTCCTACACCATACCCTCAGAGACTTCAGAAACAGAAATTAGACAAATAGTTCGCTAAGTTCTTGGAGGTGTTTAAAAAACTGCAGATTAACATTCCTTTCGTAGAAGCTTTAGAACAAATGCCAAGCTATGCGAAGTTTATGAAAGGCATACTGTCGAGGAAAAAGAAGCTAAAGGATTATGAAACATTTGCCTTGACAGAGGAATACAGTGCAGTATTGCAACGAAAACTACCTCCAAAGCTCAAAGATCCAGGCAGTTTTACGATACCTTGCTCCATTGGAAAATTATCTTTCAATAAGTGTTTATATGACTTGCGAGCAAGTATAAATCTGATGCCTCTATCGGTATTCACACAGTTGGGATTGCCGGCTCCTAAGCCGACAAACATATCATTGCAGCTTGCCGATAGTTCCATCACATACCCAAGGGGTATTGTAGAAGATGTCTTGGTGAAAGTGGACAAGTTATCTTCCCTGTCGACTTTATTATTCTGGACTATAAAGAGGACAAAGATATACCGATCATTCTTGGGAGCCCTTTTCTAGCTACTGGGCGAACACTCATAGACGTACAGAAGGGAGAACTGACAATGAGAGTTCAGGACCAAGAGGTCACATTTAATGTTTTCAAAGCTATGAAGTTCCCCACTGACGAAGAAGAGTGTTTCCGGGTTAATGTAGTCGACAGGGTACTACATGAAGAGGCTGAGCAAGTGATGAACATGGATCCATTAGAGAGTGCTCTACTGGGAGACTCTGATATGGAGGATACAGATGCTGTGGAGTATGTATAAATTTTGAACATAGTGCCACAGATGAGAAAATTCAAGATTCCTATTGAACCACTCGGACATACTAGGGAGACATCGGAGCGACTTAAGCCTTCTCTTGAGATGCCCCCCAATCTTAACCTTAAACCTCTTTCGAATCATCTAAGGTACGCATTTCTAGGTGAATCTTCAAAGTTGCCTGTTATAATTGCTGCTGCACTAACATCTTGTAGGAGAGTAAATTGCTGCGTGTGCTATGAGAATTCAAATCAGCTATTGGGTGGACCATAGCAAACATCAAGGGGATCAGCCCCTCATTCTGCATGCATAAGATACTCCTGGAGGATGACAGTAAGCCAACGGTAGAGCAATAGAGAAGATTAAATCCTGTGACACCCCCAAATCCGGGTACTTCGTTTCCACATGATTTGGTGTTCACTTTCTAATATAACATACATCTACCCAATATAACTTCAAAATAAAATACAACCTCTATTCAAAATAATAAAATCTCCCTTAAAATAAGGGTTACAACCTTCTTAAAAATCAATCCCAGGGTTACTCTAACCTTGACATAATAATAATGTGCGAAAATAAAAACATAACATTAACTTCTATTACAATCATTTCAAATAATAAAAACAAGTCTTCACTTGTTTTGCTTTCCCTTGCCTTTACTCATAGATGGGGGCGTCAACATTATCAACCTTAGCTGCAATTGTTATATAATGCAAGAGTGAGCAAACAACGGCTCACTGGAGTTTTAAAATAATAAATACATGAAAGGATATCTTTAAAAAGAATTTGAATAACTTAGCTTACTTCAGCAATAAAGAATTGAATAATAATTCTCTATCAACATTAAAATTCAAATATAGAATTTATCTGAGGACCATAAGACCTTTGAACTTTTGTCCTAGGTTACAAATATTTTTATTTAAACCTTTAACAGTCAATAGGACTATGGACCTTAACTCGTACTTAGGGGGATCAACCTTTCATACCATGTATTGTGCACAAACATCTTAACGCTTACGCGTAGTAACCTCCCCTAATAATAGCGTTGTTCAACTCAGTAATTTGAATTCAAGTCCGCACCAAAGAAAGTTTGGTTTGGATAAGCTTACAAGTGTAATTTAGAATTCACGTTCATCAACTAAGGATTAGTTGAATCGACTTTCAATAATTTGGAATAATTCGTAAGTGAAAGAACTACAAACTATCATATGCTTTAGAAATAAATTTAAAGCATCTCAAAAGAATATTTAAACCTTGCTTGAACAATAAGCCAAGGTTACTTTAATTATATCATGAACTTTCAATGATTACTTGTCCAATAAAAAAACAAATCTCAAACAATGAATAATTGAATTGAAACAAATAAACGAGTTTAGGGTTTAGAAGACTTGCCTCAAGCGCAAGCTACTAATATAATTCACGTTCTTTAACACTTCCTACACATATATTTTTAATCACAATAATCTAAATTAGTTAACACGTAACTAACTTACATAATTAGTTAACCCATCTAGGTTAACTCATTTTTATTTAATTATTAAATTAATAATTAATAATCACATAATTTAATTACATCACATAGGCATGCTCACATAATTAACTCAATCAATAATTATGTATTTCATAGTAATTATAATTAAATGAATTATAATTTAAATATTTAATCTAATTATAATTACTCAAATTATAATCACATCTCATTTAATTAAATTATAAACAAATTAGAATTTATAATTAATTAACTACATCATGCATTTACTAAATTATAATTACATAAATTATAATTTATAATTAATCATGCAAATATTGAATTATAATACACAAGATTATAATCTATAATTGATCATGCATTTATTATAATTACGTAAATTATAATTTAAAAATTATCATTCACTTGATTAAAATTAATCAACTATAATCATTATAGTTTTACAAAATTATAATTTAAATTAAACCTTTACTTTAATTATAATTATTAAAAATTATAATCATAAATTATATTTTATTAATATTCATTTAGCATTTTAATATATGTTTAATCATGCTATAAAAGTTACTACATAAAATTAGCTTTACAAAATACAAAAGAAAATAAATTTTCTTTTTTTTTCCCTGCCACCCCCCCCCCTGGCCGGGGCAGGGGTTTCCTTCTTGATAGGCCCGCCGGGGAGGGCCCCTTCCAGCGAATGCAGACAAGTTCGCGAACTGTGCAGAGAAAAAACCAATTTGACTTATTTCTCCACACCAAATTCTAATTCCAGTTCATGTAATTCATATCAATTATTAGAAAACACAAACTTAAAGCTTCTGACATGTTTCTAACATACATAAACATTATAACACATCATCAAATAATCAATTTCATGATTTAAAAACTCCAATTTTGATATTTTCCAAAAACTCATAGTTTTCACAAAATAATTCACTGTAATAAAATTCTTTACCAATTCAATTCACAACACATGCAATATTTTCATAATTGAAGATAGCATCATAATAAATTCTAATTAGGCATACTAACAACCAATTAAATCATAACTTTTATTCTAAAACTTAACCAAATACATGAACTTCATATGAACACATATTTTCTATTAAAACATGCTTTATACAACGAATTAAATTTTGAAAATCCTTGATTATAACATACAATTCATATAATAACCATTATAAACATAAGATATATATATACATCATATCATCTACATACATAAAAATCACCATGTTTATAAGGAACTAAACTTTACAGAGAACAATTTTCATGAAGAACATATCACATATAAAATATAAGAGAATTGAGAAATACCCTTAATGCGTTGATGAAGAAGAATATAAAGATGATGATGATTTCCTCTAGCTTCTCAAGTTTTCTCTCCCTTCTCCTTCTTCCTCTTTCTCTCTTCTCAAACACTGGTATTCTCTCTTTTTATATTCTTCTTTTAGTTTAGACTTAGAATAAAACTAGTGTATGACTAATATACGTACATTATAATTGACCAAACATAATAATATATAATAAGGGTCAATTACTCCCATAATGAATTATCAGTTATAAAAATTCAAAAGCCACAAGGCTTTGTTTGGTAATCCTTTTATTCTAAAGAAAACTAATTTTAAGGACTTAAGGCATTGTTTGGAAAAATAAGATTAAAACAAAAGTAAAGGCCTTGTTTGGTAAAACATTTTAAAATCATTTTCTTTATTTTATATAAATCCTTTTAACACATACTTTAGATGTTACACTTTAATTAATTAAATATTACTCATCTAATTTAATTAATTAAAATCCAACATCAATTAATCACATAAAAATTTGCCACATAATTATAATTACTCGCTAATTATAATTCATGTAACACTTCACACATAATTCATCTAATTTAATTATCTCAATTAAATTAGAACTATACTATAAATTAATATACATCAATTAAATAAATTATTAAATATTCATTTAATTAATATATAACACTTAATTAAATCACTCCACAAAATCACATAATTTATTTATTTCACTCAATAAATAAATCACACAAAATATTTATTTAACTCAATAAATATTTAAAATTATTATATAAAATCTCAATCGTTACAAATCCTATTATGAAAGAGGTCGTCAAGAAGGAGATCCTAAAGTGGTTAGATGCCAGAATCATTTATCCAATCTCTAACAGCTCATGGGTGAGCCCGGTGCAATGCGTTCCGAAGAAGGGGGCATGACAGTAGTGTCCAATGAAAATAATGAATTGATACCTACCAGAACAGTCACAGGGTGGAGGGTCTGCATAGATTATCACAGATTGAACAAGTCGACAAGAAAGGACCATTTCCCTCTCCCGTTCATTGACCAAATGGTGGATAGATTAGCGGGACATGACTACTACTGCCTTTTGGATGGTTATTCGGGGTATAACCAGATTGTTATAGCTCCAGAAGACTAGGAGAAGACTACCTTCACGTGCCCATATGGTACTTTTGCATTCAGGAGGATGTCTTTTGGATTATGCAACGCTCCAGCCACATTTTAGAGATATATGATGGCAATATTCTTTGATATGATCGAGCAAAATGTGAAAGTTTTCATGGATGAATTCTCAGTCTTTGGAGACTATTTCGACATATGCTTGGAGAATCTGGTTATGGTACTAAAGAGGTGTGTTGAGACCAATTTAGTGCTGAATTGGGAAAAGTTCCATTTTTTGGTACAGGAAGGCATTATTCTAGGACATAAAGTTTTAGGGAAAGGATTAGAGGTGGACTGAGCGAAGCTGGAGACTATTGAGATCTTGCCTCCACCAAATTTTGTGAAAGGGGTTCGTAGCTTCCTTGGGCACACGGGGTTCTATCGCCAATTTATAAAGAACTTCTCAAATATCACTAAGCCATTATGCAGTTTGCTTGAGAAAGATGTGCCATTCAGATTCGACAATGAATGCTTAGCCGCTTTCGAGCACTTGAAGAAAAGATTGACTACGGCACCCATTATCACAGCTCCTGACTGGTCTCATCCATTTGAACTGATGTGTGATGCGAGTGATTTTGCTGTGGGAGTCGTCTTGGGGCAACGCAGGGACATAGTTTTTCATGTCATCTACTATGCCAGTAAAACCCTGACGGATGCCCAACTGAATTACACTACCACAAAGAATGAGCTTTTAGCGGTGGTATATGCATTTGACAAATTTCATTCTTATCTGATTAGCACAAGAGTAGTAGTATACACCGATCATGCTGCAATCCGATACCTGATTAGTAAGAAAGATGCTAAGCCCCGTCTCATTCGGTGGATACTTCTTCTACAAGAGTTTGATTTAGAAATCAAAGACAGAAAAGGGACCAAAAACCAAGTAACTGACCACTTATCTTGATTGGAGAACCCGATAAAGGACATAAATGATAAACTGATGATTAATGAGTCCTTCCCGGACGAACAATTATTTGTGGTGCAAGGCGAAATGCCATAGTTTGCGGACTTTGTGAACTTTTTAGTGAGCAACATTATCCCTTCTGAATTGACTAGAGCCCAGAAGAAGAAGTTTTTACATGATGTTAAATCGTATATTTGGGATGAGCCTTATCTGTTTAAATAGTGCGCCGATAGGATGATCAGACGGTGCATCCCAGAAAGTGAAACGAAAAATATACTTCAGGAGTGCCATTCGTCAGTCTATAGAGGACACTACGGGGGCTAGAGGAAAGCAGCCAAAGTGCTTCAGGCAGGATTTTATTGGCCATCTCTGTTTAAAGAAGCTTATAACTTTGTACAGAAGTGTGACCGGTGTCAGCGAGTGGGTAATATATCCAAACAGAATGAGATGCCTTTGAATATGATCCTAGAGGTTGAGATATTTGACGTCTGGGGGATAGAATTCATAGGGCTTTTTGTTTCGTCGTGTGGAAATTTGTATATCTTGCTGGCAGTGGATTATGTGTCCAAGTGGGTAGAAGTAGCAGCCTTGCCGACTAATGATGCTAGGGTGGTCTTGCGATTTCTTCAAAAGAGTATATTTACAAGATTCGGGACTCCTCGAGCTATCATAAGTGATGAGGGCACCCATTTCTGCAATCGATAGTTTACTGCACTATTGGCCAAGTATAGGGTGAATTACCGTGTCACCACAGCATACCATCCCCAAATGAACGGCCAAGCTGAGGTGTCCAATTGTGAGGTGAAAAGGATATTAGAGAAAATTGTCAATCCTACAAGAAAAGATTGGTCCCTTAAGCTCGATGATGCAGTTTGGCCATACAGGACTGCGTACAAGACACCATTGGGTATGTCGCCGTATCAGCTAGTATATGGGAAGGCCTGTCACCTTCCTATGGAACTTGAGCACAAGGCCTACTGGGCCATAAAAAAGCTGAACTTTGACTTGAAAGCTGTAGGGGAGAAGCGTCTTCTCCAACTTAATGAGGTAGATGAGTTCAGACTGCAAGCTTATAAAAACTCAAAGCTGTACAAGGAAAAAGTGAAAAGGTGGCACGACCACAAAATCATGGAAAGGAAATTTAAGCCGGGATAAGCGGTATTGTTGTATAACTCTCGTCTTAGACTCTTTCTTGGAAAACATAAATCGCGGTGGTCGGGCCCTTTCAAGGTAAAAATCGTGTTTCTATATGGTGCAGTCGAGATTTTCGATCAATACCCAGACAAACCGTTTAAAGTGAATGGACAGAGGTTGAAGCACTACTTTGGGGGCGAAGTCGATCGACAGAAAGTCGCCTCGATCCTTTTCACTACATGACCATTTCAGACAGAGTCGAGCTAATTGACTATAAATAAGCACTTGATGGGAGGCACCTCATCATCTCTCTTCTCTCTCACATTTAATTCTGGTTACATGTCTCTATTATTTCCCTCCCCCTGTTTAATTCTAAAAATTATGAAAATTTTGAACAATTTTGAGTTATGAGCATATTGCATATATTTTAGATAGAATTCATATATATAACATTTTTGAGGATACAAACATATGTACATCGTACATAGTCTAATTTTTATGTGGAATAAATTATATCTCAGATTTCAATGCTATTTGTGCAGGAAATAAATTGCATATCAGTTGTTGCTTAGTCTTCATCATTGCTGCAGAAAATCATTGCTGGGCTCATGGCAGCGCAGCTGCGCCAACCTCAAGGCAAAAAGCAGGGCGGCCGCGCCAATATGCAGAGATCCAAATGGCTACCATGACTGGTGCGCTCGCGCCAGCCCCAAGGCAAAATATTGAGCGTCCGCGCCAATACTCAGGCCAGAGAGCAGCTTTTCTCCGTGCAGCCACGCCAGCCTTAAGGCTAAACTCTGCGCCCCCGCGTCCGTCCCCAGAAAACTGTCGATTATTAAAAATTTTATAATTCGATCCATACCTTATATCTTATATCATTTGGTTAAATTCCTATACACAGCCTATATCAAATTCATTCTCCTATTTGACCCAAACCTCTCAAAGCATTCGAATCCTATTTCATCTCCTTCTCACAAACCTAGCCCTAATCACATTATAATATACAAACCCCTCATTCTCCTTATCATATACAAACTTTCTCTCTCTCTCCGATTCTATATACAAGCCCTAGTTATTAGCCCCTTCATAGAAATCAACTTCCTTTCTCTCTCCATTACAAATTAATACAAAACCTAACCCTAACCACTACATCATATCATTCTCCACTCTCTATTTCAAAGTTAGGGTTTGCTCACAGATTTCAAAGGAAGTTTTGGGGTTCTATAGTCATCAATTAGGGTTTGTGCATCAGAATTCAGAGGCACAAGTTTGGGGGTTGTTCTTCAATATTCATCAGATTAGGGTTTGCAATGGAATTATTTGCAGAAATTGTAATACCCGAGAATTTTTGAATATTATTAAATGAATATATTAATAGGAAATAAATATTTATTTGAATATAAATATATATATGTGTTGCGAGATGAGCTCATTCAAACGAATTCAAATTGAATATAAAATAATTGAGGAAGAATGTGGAGTTTCTGTTAAACACGTTGAAATGCCTTGTGTGGTACGAGAATAGAAATAATAATGAGCTTAATTAAGCTTAAGTGATAAGCCTTGTGTGGCCTAATTAATTTCCTAATCTAGTTGGGTCATTGAATTAATAATAATTTATTGGACTTAAGATATGTCCAAGCCCAACCACATTAATGTGATATGTTATAAGAATTAAGAGATGTGGCCCAATCAATTTATGTGCTAGATTAAATAATAGAGTCCATGTGCTTTAGTATGCTTAGCCCAATTGATTTAATTTAATGTGGCCCAATGTGTAATGTATGATGATAGGAATATGTATATATATACATGAAGATATATATGTATGTAGTGGAATAATAGAGGTTGTAAAATGAGGTGTGACATTGAAATGTGAATAATTATTATATATAACTATATGATAAAAGTAAGCTTAACTTATGTAAATTACTAAGTGGTATGAAAGAGTCTTATGTGACCCCATGATGTGTGTGGGAGTATTTAAATTAGTATTCTCAACCAATGAGGGAAAATGACCTTGACTATATAAATAATTAATATTAAATGATTATTTTAATATTTATGTAGAATTTGGAATAATGAGTTTTATGGAAAGTAACATTAGTACCCAACTAAATTATTTTAATCTAGGGTAAATATTATTTGAAATAAACATATGTACATGGATTATATAATTCTATGTGTATTATATGAGTGGGTGTATATGTATGCTCATTTGGGGAGAAATATCAAATAAACCTAAGTATGCTAATAGTAATACCAAATGCTGAGTTTTTGCTCTTGTCCCAAATTGATAGACATTTTCCCCTCATTTCTCATTTTCGTGTATTGCACAAGGGCTACAAGCCTAGCTTCCTTCTACCTTGAAATCTTAGGTATTTCATGATGGTGATGATGAGAGGGGTGTGGGCAAAATAGTTGCTATGATTTGCCAAGCTATCTACTCTTCTTTGTCCACCATTCTTCTTCTTCCTTTGGGTTCAAACTCAAGGGCAATGGATTTGTATGGGTTTTCATTTTCCTATAAATTGGAGCCTTTCCTTCTCATTTGGGTTGCTAGAAATCTAAAATTTGTTCAAGTAGAGAGTGAGTGAGTGAGTAATCAGAAGTTAGAAGCAAGTGTTAGAAGTTTCAAGCTATAGAAGGTAATAATCCTATTTTATGTTTTGGTATCATTTTCTTCAAAGTCTTGAAAATTCTTGTTAGATAGTTTGATAATGGATACCATGATGTTAGTCAAGATCATATACCTATTACTAAGGTGTTGATCATGTTCTATGCTATCAAATTTCAAGTTTTACAAGTTTTAGAAATGTCTTGAAATACTTGCTTTTAATGTCCAAATTGATGAGCTAAGCTTGTGGGAATCTGTAAATGGTTGTTAGAATCATGATATGTATGTTGGGTAGTAAGTTTATGGAGTTTATACATAGTGGGTTTGCTTAAAAATGCTGTTTGATTGTGATTTGGGAAAGTTTGGTCCGCAGCAGGGGAAGATTTTCGAACGGCAACAGCTATGCCCTCCCCGGCGGGCTTCCTATAGCTCAATTGCCCACCCCGACGGGGGGTGTAATACCCGAGAATTTCCATATATTATTAAATGAATATATTAATGGAAATGAATATTTATTCGTATATAAATGATTTTGTGTGAAGAGATGAGTTAACTCAGTTATATTAAATTGAATAATTATAATAATTGAGAAATTATGGAGTTGTGATAAACTCGTAGAGGCCTTGTGTGGCACAGTGACGAGAAAGATTAGCGATGACATTCATTGACGAAGAATTTATTAAGCGAACAATTAATTAATTGTTAATTGTTATTAATTGTTATCGTAGAATATTAATTAATTGTTATAGAATATTAATGATAATTAATTGATGATGTGTGGATTACTATTATTGCAAATAATATAATAATAATAAGCAACGTGTTCATAAATATAATAAGATCTATATTCATGTGATATTTAATCATGTAAGTGTTAATCAATTATTGTGGATATTAATAATTTCATCGATTAATGAAAAATGGATTGATTAATATAATTTATTAATTTATATGTGCAAGCATGCAATATTAAAAGTGTAACGTATAATAGCCAACTATATTATATATAGTGTAGTACAATATCTATGTGTCTATATTATATATAGAAACCATATAATAAGATTCATATTTATTGAAACCATATGTTATGAATACATCATGAAATGCTTATGTGACAATATGTGTGTGAGTATACTTTAGAATATTATACCATGAACATATTGTAAACTATTATTTTAATAAAGAAGACAATGTAATGTGATAACATCCGAATAAAGTATATCGGTGTGATAAAATGTACATGGATTATATGTGTGTAAATTACACTTATTACATTACGTGAAGTACAATGTGACTTAAATTATAGCCTAAAGTATATATTATATAACCTAAGTGGACTTATATATATGTAACCTTGGCATGTGTAGTATAACTAAGTATTGTATGATTGTCCAAATACTGAGATCTTGTCCCACAATGAGGCTCATTTCCCTCACATGTGAAAAGACTAAAGCCTATACTTCCTCAACTTCAGAATTCCTTAGCTTCATGGCTCATGATGAGCAAGGGAGTGGGAAAAATGATGGATTTCAACAACCATTACCAACCCCCTATTAACCACCATACAAATCTACATTCCCGTTGGTTTGATTTGGAAAACAAAGTCATGGATTGTGTTTTGATTTCTCCTATAAATAAGCCCCTTCTCCTTCACAATTCTTTTGCTGAGAATTTCTAGTAAGGGAAGTAGAGAGTGAGTATCTTTATATATATATATATATATATATCAGTGGAAGGAAGCCATTTGAGCAAGCTTAATTTATAACAGAGGTATAAAATCTCTCTCTTCTTCTCCATTTCTTGTTCACTGAAGTTTTCAAATTCTTGAATCTAGTATGAAATCCATGAAGTTATACTTAGATAACGGTTGTGGGTTGTTGTATAAAACTTATAATCATATTAGTATACCATATGGCTTGCTAGCAATCAAATTCATATAACAGTTGTTATATTCTTCATTTTCGGTCTCTGAGATTTGTTAGATTTTGAATGTTAATTGGAATTCATGATTTTATGGTTTGATAATGATAATTAGTTGTTATATAAACTTAGTAACATGTTTAGTATGTAATGCAGCTTGTGTGACGCCCCCAAATTCGGGTTCCTCTCTTTCCTCGGATTCGGTGCAGTCACGATACTACTATCGTCGAACTATTACATCTTTTAATCATTGGTAAAAGAATACAACTTTGCTTATTACAATTTAGAATATAAATTCTATTCATATCTAGGATTTTGTATGATGACTCCAAACTTTTACAAGTTCCAAAACCCGGTCATGTACCATCCCTGTCTAAACATCACATTCGATGTTACTAAAATGCGAAATAATTCAAACCTTTTCAATCCTCTTGAATAAAATCTTTTTATTTATTTCATAACTTTGAATCAATTACAATTCTCGAATCAACTATAAAATATGATTCATTCTATTTGAGTTATCGTATAACGTTTACAACTCGACTTAATATCCTCTATGTATCAACTAATACATCTTTACAGTACGACAAGTTTTAAACAGCGTATACAATTATCAAGTACAACTTTTAGAACCTAAACAGGGTTCAAATGATAATCTAAATAGTATTCTTCGTTGCGATACTATCTATCTTTATCAATCAAGAAGCACGAAATCTTTACCGTGAATCCTTAACCTGCAAAAGTGGTTATTTGCAAGAGTGAGCTCGACAACTCAGCAATTCTAACAGTTTTCATGCATCACATAGCATACAATATCATACTCAGTTCATGCATTTATAAAAAATTTATATTTACTACGCATGTTACTTTCACATAACAAGTATATTATCAAAGATCAACTTTCAATCTCATTTATATCTCATATACAGTTCATATATAAGTTCACATTATCACAGCATAATATAATTCAACTAACAGTTATTGAATTCATATATCAAATAGGAACTGAAAGACTTGCCTGATTCGTAGTTTAACAACTACGACTTAACTGCTTATAGATATCTGCACTTCGTGTAATCCTACACAGTTATATAATCGTGGATTCACACTCGTCAGTCATACATTTCACATGCTCTTAATATAAGAACAAATATCGCTTTCCTATCTTGGTTTCATTTTTACTTGAACTTAGGATAACCATGAGACTAGCTCATTCTACTTTCAAATTTATCTAAACAATCTTGTTTCATGTCTTGTAGCCCTTAAGGACAACACATAAACATAACTTAAGGCCAGACAGTTAACAAACTGCACTTGGCAGCTCTGCAACACGGCGCGGCCGCGCTGAAAATAAGCTTGGGAGTGGCGCGGCCGCGCTACTCCTTGTCAAAACCAGAACTGAATTTTTTTTTCAAAGTTCCAGTTTTCTTATTAGTACACTAATACCTTTAAACATAATATAAACACATAATGACAGAGTTTAGAACACATTTAATCTCCCGTACTTGTTAACGTTGAGGTTAACTTCTAAAACTTTTAGTCTTCTTTTGAATTCATTTGCTCAACTAGGATTAACATGTTAAATAGTCTATTGACCAAATTGAACACCATCCTAGGTATCCAAAACAGACTTTGAGATAAAACTGGAATCAAGTAAACAACTTTCTTTTCAAAAATTTTTAATTAAGGCTAAATAGGTTTATTCAACAATAGACCCGCTATGTTAACCATTAATTCACATAACGATACTAAATAATCCTTAATATGCATGCTTTTTGTATATTAAACTCTTTTATACACAATTAGTATAGTTCTTTCTTAAAACATGCTTGAAAAGTCTAAATCATGCTTATCTAGATGGTGATTATATCCGTCATATCTAGAAGCATACATGCTTGAAAGGTCAAAACTTAAAGGACACAAGTTTTGTCAAAGTTTGCTTTCAAAACCTTTATAAAATCTTTGGAAAATAACCATTTAAGCAACTCATGATATGCAAAAGTACTCAAGACCATATGTCATATCATGCATTTCTGTGTTTTATCACTTAGAATAACATATTTTATCGTCGGGAGCACTATAATTGCGTATGTGCATGTCCGACGCCCTCCGATTGCTTCCAAATACGGAGCAGTCACAAAGATGGACATTTTTACCCCTCTTAACGACTTCAAATCAAAAAACATAAAGAATAAAAGTTGTAGGTCTACTCGTAATCTTTCTGAATCATCCTGAACCATCTCAATCGGAGTTCGTATGAAGAAGTTATGCCTAATTTACTACAGCAGGACAAAATAGTGTTGTTTTTCTTTTATCTGACCATGCCCGGCGCAGCTGCGCCCCAAATAGCCTTGGGGGCAGCGCAGCTGCGCCACAAGAGGCAGAAGGTTGTTCCAGACTTGCTCCTTCGTGAATTTTCAGACCGTTTCACATTTCGATCGCCATAACGCGAGTTATACTCATCCAAATTAGTCCGTTTTCGATTCTATGGATTTGTAACTCATAAAACTACAACATACCAAAGTATAAACAATTAACATAAACATTAACTAATCCACATATTAATCCAAAGCTCATGTTCATACTAAAGTTTTATATTTTGACAAATGTAGCGAATTCATTCACTACGAATTCGTTTCTAAACGAAATTGGTCCGTTTAACTTCCGTTGTTTTTGCATTTAACTGTATTAACAGTATCTAGCAACAATTCATGGATTATAACAATCCTTGGCCATTAATTTTGTGGCTCAAAAGCAACTATTTCTTGTTATTACTAAGAATTTACAAAACTTAGAACTCAAGAGCATATATATTAGAATCATTACCTCTTGATTGCTGGAATTTGCTATCCATAGCTCCCATTGCTCTCAATTCTCCTAACTCTCTATAGCTCACTTCTCAGACAACTTAAACAAACGGGCAAGGAGAAAAAGGAGACTCCATTTATAGAGGAATCAATATCCAAATAATAGCTTTGCCCAATAATTTAAACCAAGGGGAAGAAGAAGAGTCCAGTGGATTGAGAAGAGTTGGTTACCAACTCCACCTTCCTCCATCATTAGCAGCTATCATCAGCTCTACTACTTAGTGAAGAAGGAATAGGATAGGCCAATGGCCTATTCATACGGCAGTTATAATGAGAGACACTGATATTGGGACAAGCTTCTAAATCCTCAGCATTTTGGTTAATAATACTTAGTTTGGTTTCTTTAATTCCCAAAAATAAAATTTTAATGTACAATTGTTACTATAATATGAAAATTAGGGATCTAATATGTACCCATATCATATAATTCATGTACATTTGGACTAGTCCAAATAATATTTTAATTGGGCTAAATATAATTTAGTTGAGTACTTTCAACTCATTACTTCATATCACACATAAATATCATAATGATTATTATCAATCATCTATTATCTTTTCATTAATTCTCTTTTAATAATTCTGGTTAAACCTTCAGTTTGGTTTAACTTTAATACTCAGGCAGCACAAGGCTTATTTATCTCATTACTGGAGTTATATAACTCAAGCTCATTATCTCTACAATAAAATATTAGGGGTCTAGGCTACGTTTGGCTTTTTCTCAATTCCCATTATTTTAATATCTATTTAATATAAAGTTTGTGTCACACTTTACCTTAACATTTAATTACCTTAAATGATTATATATTATGAACTTGTACTCATAACATCTTTATCCAAATAGCCATTTCCTTACAATAATTAGTATGTGCTACACTAATTAATATAATATAATTCTTTCATTTCACTTCTTCCATAAATTGTTCCAAGACAATTTTCTTTAACCACCACATAAGGTATTAACTTAACGCATCAATCTCTGACCAATAATTTCTTATAACTATATTGATTCTCTTCTTTTATTAATCACTTATCTTTCAAATATTAACCCTTTTTATATATATTACAATACTATGTAATATATTAAAAATATCAAATATTAATTAACATATTTCTTTCATCCTCTTATGCTAAACACATATATTAATTCACCATCTTATGTAAGTGAATTAATCCTTTCTATTCAATTTAATATCATGCCACTACCACGCAAAGCTTTATAATGAAATATTTTATAATATCATTCAATTAACCAACATTTATTCCGGGTTAATTAATTTTCATAATTCAATTGTCATTCAATTCAAGATTTGTTATCTCAATCCATTCATGGACACTTTGAATATCAAATATGACCCATATGATAACCTATTAGTCACTAATATACAAATCTTAAAATTCAGATTACACAAATTCTTAGAATTTTCTACAGACCGGCGCAGCTGTACTGGTATAAGGCTTAGAGGTGGCGCAGCTGCGCCACCTCAAGTTCATAGGCAGACAAGATCTGCTATTGCAGAACTATAATCTAAATTCTTAAATACTTGAACATGCTTTTTAATGTGCTATCTTGCTACATCAGTTAACCAACATCTTTTATTACCTCCTTCAATGATTCAAAGTTTAAACTATAAGTTCAAACTCTATTCCCCTATAAGGTTCTCATATATATATATATATATATATATATATATATATATATATATCTAATTCTTTCCACATAATTCAAGATATATATATATATATATATATATATATATATATAACATATATGTATATTTCGTTAATCTTCACTTCTCACGGTATATTAAATCAACTAATAATTGTCTAACCAATGTTTATCTAAAGATATATTGGTCATATTCTCTCTCTCTTCAACAACGTACATATACTCTAGAAAATGGTGATTATCAAAGATATTTAATGTCACCAATCTTATGATGATAAATAATTATATAAATTATTTAATACCGATAGATAAATCTTATCCATCTTCTTGCTAATTCAACTCTATAATTTATAATAAATATATAATAATAATATATTTATAAATTACAAAAATCACATATTACATAGTTCATATTATCCTATATAACACAATACTTCCTATCTCGTAACACACATATATATATTCAAATCCAATACATGTCTTAAGAATTTTATTTATTAAATTCTTATTATAGATAATTCTTGAAAATTCGGGTTCTCACAGCTTGGTTACGTTCGAAATTATTGTGAAATTTGGAAATCGGGTTTGTAGTTTGCCGTTGCTAGCTGCTCTCTGGTCTGAAACGGGAGCCACGCGGCCGTACGTCTCCCTAGTACAACTAGCGCGCGGCCGCGCCAACCTGCAGTTTTGTTTTCTGTTTAAAAATCATGCTATGTGTTGGTCAATTGATATGGTTTAAAATAGCATGCTAGCTTGAGTAACGTATATATATAGATACGTAGACCTAATGTAAGCATGTTCCACTATGTTTGTATACATGATTAACGAACAGTTATAGTTTCTGAAGTAAACATGAGGGTTATAATTGAACTTTAAACATACATGACTTATGTTAGTATTCTGATTTTTCGAGCATATGTATATGGCCTTGAAATGCATAAAAGGCATGTTGACTTGCTTATATATGTTTCATAGTATGACATGAGCATGTGGACTTCATTTGTGAAATTTACTTAGTGAAAGTGTAAGTTTGAAACGTAGCTCTTGATATGTTATATCGAAGCCTAGATTCTAAAAATCATGGACATGTTTGATAGTGCCTTCAAACCTCACTAATGTGTCATACATATATACATGTGTACATACCATGTTAGGTGCCTTGATAGTTAAATAAACACAAATAAAGCATGATTTAAGCTAAGCGACAATACTCACGATGTGTATATGAAGTAGAAACTTGCAAGCATGTCTAAAATGTGATCACTTTACATGTTTACATAACAAGCATGATAACTTACGGGAATTCATGGCGTTTCTTGACCCTAAGTCATTAGAAATCATGATTTAAAACTATAGCAGGTATGATTTAACTTGGAAAAGTTGAATGAACATGGAGAAACTCTTTAACATGTATATATGCTATGTGATATCATATGTTGATACTTGAAACCGATTTTAACGGTTAACTTACAATAAAGCTATAACTTGCTAAATAGAGTATGTTTTCTATTTGTTGTGATTCTTATGCGATATTAATGATATGAGAATAAGTTTAAACTCAAAAAGAGGAACGTTAAGAATAGAAGTTATATTAATATATAACTGTGTAGCTAGGCTAAGACTTAACTTGTGTGTTGGTCGTATGTCCAAGATGAGATATAATGTTGAACTATATGACTAATGGATATCGTATATACATAACTATATTACGATAGGAGTTGAAAAGTGTTGAATTACTTTACATGGGTAGACTACGCTAAAGGCAAGTATTCTAAACTCTTACATTACTTTATTCAACGGATATCGTAATGCAAGTTTCCTAACTTACACTCTTTTACGGATGCAAGTATTCTATCCTTGTACAATGCAAGTCATCTTACTTACTCGTTCATTGAGCTAGTACGTTTAAATCTCTTGTGAAAGCTATTATTCACGTTGAACTTGGTATTGTTCTTGAATATTGTGACAGTGTCTATGCCATTTGATTAGGCTAGAATATATGCATGTTTATAAAACTGTCCAAACCTTTTTATTGGTGCGAAAATCTAAAAACTGAGTTGAACAACCCTTATGGTAAGGGGAGTGTTTATTGTTGGAAGCCCCAACACAAGCGTGATTATTACTGTGGTTATGCATAACATAGAGTATTGTAGACTGATCATCTATCGTACTTATTTTTGGGTTATTAGTTTAATATTGATGATTCTAGTAGATGTTCAATAGTCCTTAGTGACTACTCAATATAAAATTGTTTTATCTAGTTGGATACGTTGATAGCCTTTGAATTCATATATATTTGTTGATCTATATTGAATTATTGTTTCATATTCCAAAGATTTGATTCAAGAATTGTTGATATTCGTTATTCATGATATTGTTCTGAAACCCTGAACTATCTTAGAGATGATATTTTGATATTTCAAAATCGTGTTATAAAACTCTTTACCCTTGCTATATATTACTTGCTGGGCAAATTGTGCTCATTCTTGCTTATTTAAAACCTTTCAGTTAAGGCGGAACAGGGAAGTGTCTCTGGGAAAGACAAGGGCAAGGGCAAGGCTACCGACTAGCTTGTTCCTTTAATGTTTAAAATTGTTATGATGTATTGAGACTGTCTTTAGACTATGTTTAAGCTTAAGTAGGTTCATGTAATAAGTCTTTACCCGATATTATTATGTAATCTATTAAGTACTGTAGGTTGCGAGACTTGTGGGAATAATTATAATAAATCATTGTATATTATTCTAGATTGGATCTTCCGCTGTGAATGTGTGCTTTTAGTTATTATTGTATTATCATGAGCACGTGATGAACCAAATTCGAGTGACCAAGTGGCGGTCCCAAATTTGGGGGCGTCACATGTTGGTATCAAAGCGGTAGTTATAAACCTTAGGAGCGAGTGTCCTTAGATTATAACTTGGGATAATTTAGAAGTTAGAAAGGAGATAAAACTCATGTAGAGTTTTCCTTGAGAGACTTAGTGTGTTATGAAATGTAACTTCATTCTATACAATGAACTTATGTTTTATTTAACATTCTAATGGAGTTGCTGTTGTTTGTCTTGTGTTTGTGATTGTATGATGGCAGATATGGGAGTACCCAGTAGAGTGGCTGAGGAGGAGCCTAGGGATATTCATGTAGGGTACGAGGCACCCTTAGAGGCTGTGCCAGTGCAGGCTGTGGCACCATCCGAGTCTGATGACGAGGATGAGATTGAGGTGCAGTTCGATCCAAAGGAGGAGCCGATGGAGGACGAGCCGATGGAGGACGAGCCGATGGAGGATGAGCCAGTGATGGACTCTGATGAGGCTACTGTAGAGGAACAGATGTTTGGCAAGTATGAGGAGCAGATCCTAGAGTTGGACTGCAGAGTCCAAGAATTGGAAGAAAAGGCCCTAGAGAGAGAGTCGGAGTTCTAAAAACTACGGGACGAAGACCACCAGAGGAAGTTGGCCATGCAGGAGCTAGAGGTAGAAATTGCTTATCGCAAGGAGGCTGGAATCCAGATGGGGACTTTGTTTCACAAGTCAGTGGCTAGGAATGTGGATCTGGCAGGAAAGCTAGAAGAGGTTGAGCAGAGGGAGCTGAGTGAGAAGACTAAGAAGGAAGCACTCCGTACTCAGTTGGAATTAGAGGTGATGGATAGGATACACTTCGAGGAGAAGTGGGAGGCGACCCATGAGAGAGCTGACGACCTAGAGGATGAGGTCAGATGAAAGAAGAGGAAGATGAACAAGATGGGGTACGCGTTCCGATCAGCTTTCGAGAGGGTGATTGACGTTGTGTACCACTACCCAGCGGAGCAGGGACAAACCCTACATACTATGAGCCTAGAGTTAGTGGCATATATAGTGCAGATCGAGTATAAGAGCGCTGTGGAGCATGGGATGGGATGAGACCCTTAGTCAGTTTAGTACTAGTATTTTCTTTATGTGATGTAATTATTATGTTGTAATCCCAACTTTTTGTGTAAAGTGTGGGATAGTTATATAAACCCCGAATAAGCTTTTGTTAGAGGGGTAGTAGGTTGGTATATTCCCTATCTTTTGTGATATTTAGGGATATATGTGATAACATTTGTAGAAATATACTAGGGAAAAATCATGTAATGAAACGATTTGGCATATGCATATAAATGAAGTTTATTTCAGAAACGTGTTATAATTTTATTCTTTTTAGTATTAAAAGAAATACTTAAATGATATAACTAAGTAATAATAAAATGAAAATTTGTGATGCAGATCATGGCACCAAGACGTAGATTGATTGCACCCGAAGAATCTGTTAATAACGAGAGGGAACAAGTTGACCCGATCCAGAAACTGGTAGACTTGTTAGGAGAAGCCTTAAGGTGAAAGAAAAATGAACCCGTTCGCCCCAACCCTTAAGCTATCCCAGTAATAACCTTCAAAGACTTTAGAAGTGTAGGACCTCCAGAATTCGAAGGTACTACTGACCCGATATTTGCGCAAACTTGGATCAAGGAAATCGAGAAGGCCTTCACTATAGCTCACGTAGGTGAAGACCAGAAGATAGTATTTACCACATATATGATGAGAGGCGAAGCAAACTATTGGTTGGAGGCTAATCAGCAGAGAGCGGGAGAAGGGACAATAACCTGGGATAGGTTTAAGACACTGTTCTTCGAGAATTACATCCCGAAGAGCGTGAAGAATCGAATGGAGGTGAAATTCCTATAGTTAAAATAACGTGAGATGACGGTGGCATAATACGCGGCTAAGTTCAATGAACTAGCGCGATTTGCGGAGCACCAAGTAGGCGATGAAGAGAGGAAAGCAAGGCGCTTTGAGCAAGGGCTAAAGCCATGGCTATACAATAAGGTATCAGTCCTCCAGATTGATTCCTTTAAGACTTTGTTAGAGAAGGCAATTATTGCAGAAGGTGGCAGTGAGGCCTTAAGTTTATATCATAAGGAGAAGAAAAATAAGAACACATGTAGTGAGTATCGTGGAGGAAGCAGTGGTGGAGGAAGTAACTCCGGGAAGAGAAAATGGGACAACAACAACAACAACAGAAACAACAATCAAGGTGGGAGTCACCAGGGAAATTTTAAGAAAAGGAGTGAGACTTGTAACAAGTGTGGGAGAAGCCATCAGGGAGTATGCTGGAAGGGAAAAAGCACGTGTTATAATTGCGGTCAAGAGGGGCACATATTGCCAAATTGCCCAAAATCGAAGAAGATCAGGGGATGTTTTGCTTGTGGATCAACGGAGCACCAGATAAAGGATTTCCCAAAGAAAGGAAGTGGTGGAACTAGCGGAGGTCAGGGTGGAGGTAGCAAGTTGATGATTGGAGGACCCGCGCAACCCAACTGATCGATCGCCCGAACATTTAACATGACCGTCCAAGATGCCGTAGCTCCAAAGGACATAGTGTCAGGTATAATCCCAATCAACGATATAAATGCTTACGTATTATTTGATTCGGGTGCCACCTGTTCTTTTATATCTGAAGAATTTTCTAGTAAACTTAGTACACCTCGAGAACGTTTAGAAGATCCTCTGAACATAGAAGTTGCAAATAAGGAAATAATCCATGTAGAATATGTTTATCAAAATTGTCGCGCAAACATTAGAGAACATGAACTGAGCGTAGACTTGATTCCTATTAGACTGGGAGAAATTTGATGTGATACTAGGAATGGTATGGTTGTATAACCATGCAGTGATAATTGACTGTCAGAATAAATGTGTGAACCTTCAGACTCCGAGTAAGTCTAAGGTAGTGTTTTATGGTAGCTCATCGCTTAAGAAATCATGTTGTCTTATGATGATGTAGGCCAAGAAATTGTTAAGGAAAGGATGTGTAGGTTACTTAGCTTACATTGTTGATACTCAAAAAAAGGGAGTAGAAATTAAGGATATATCCATAGTGAACGAATTCCAAGATATATTCCCAGACGATCAGCCTGGTCTTCCGCCAGACAGAGAAATCGAATTCGTAATAGACTTAGCACCGGGAACGACACCGATTTTGAAAGCTCCATACCGTATAGTGCCATTAGAAATGCAGGAATTGATGATACATCTACAAGAGTTATTAGATAAGGTTACATTCGACCAAGTGTGTCTCCTTGGGGAGCACCAGTGTTATTTGTTAAGAAAAAGGACGGATCGATGAGGCACTGTATCGATTATTGAGAATTAAATAGAGTAACGATTAAGAACAGGTATCCGCTACCTAGGATAGACGACTTATTTGATCAACTAAAGGGAGCATAGTGTTTCTCAAAAATTAACTTACGAACAGAATATCATCAACTGAAAGTGAGGGATGAGGACATATCAAAGACTGCGTTTCGAACCAGTTATGGACACTACGAGTTTTTGGTAATGTCATTTGGTTTGACTAATGCTCCGGCAGCATTTATGGACTTGATGAACCAAGTTTTCAAGCCATACTTGGATAAATTTATTGTAGTTTTTTATCGACGACATTTTAATCTACTCGAAGATAGAGGAAGAACACGCCGAACATCTGAAGATTGTTTTGGAGGCACTAAGGAAAGAGAAGATGTATGCGAAATTTTCAAAGTGTGAATTTTGGATGGAGAAGGTTCAATTCTTAGGCCATGTGGTGGATAAGAATGGAATCTCAGTAGACCCCGCAAAGGTCGAAGCAGTAAGTAATTGGGAACAACCGAGAACACCGACGGAGGTGAGAAGCTTTTTAGGGTTAGCTGGGTACTATCAAAGATTTATCCAAGATTTTTCTAAGATAGCAACCCCGCTGACCAATTTGATGAGGAAGACAGTGAAGTTTGTATGGACCGAAAAGTGCGAAGAGAGTTTTCAAGAACTGAAGAAGAGATTGAGCGAAGCACCTGTGTTATCATTACCAGATGATACGGGAAATTTTATGGTGTATAGTGATGCATTGCACAAGGGACTTGGTTGTGTGCTCATGCAACACGACAAAGTCATTGCGTATGCATCACGACAATTGAAGGATTACGAAAAATGATACCCTACTCATGACTTAGACTTAGCGGCAGTAGTTTTTGCGTTAAAGATTTGGAGGCATTATTTATACGGAGAGAAATGTGAGATATACACGGACCACAAAAGTCTGAAATATATCTTCACACAGAAGGAGTTCAACATGCGGCAGAGAAGGTGGTTAGAATTAATCAAAGACTATGACTGCAATATTCTATATCACCCGGGGAAGGCAAACGTGGTTGCCGACGCTCTGAGCAGGAAAGGAAGGGAGAAATTGTTTCATTTGATGACTCAGGAAGAGTTGATAAGAGAGATGGAGAAATTGGAGATAGAAGTGAAAGGACCTAAGAGGTCTGAAGAGAAATTGTTTGTAATGGAAGCTTGTCCGACATTGTTGGATAGAGTAAAAGAAGCACAGAAGAAAGATGAAGAATATGAGAAGATCAGGAAAAGGATTACAGAAAATGAGGAAGAGAAATTCCGAATGGATAAAGACGGTATCTTACGATTCGAAGGAAGAGTGTGGGTGCCAGCGGTAACCGAGTTAAGGGAAGAGATTTCGCACGAGGCACACAATACGACATATTCTGTTCATCCGGGAGGCACGAAGATGTACCAAGATTTAAGGCTGATAGTAGTGTGCATACAAGCCAATCATGTATGATGATAAAGCACATACTTTGTAAACAATCTTATTTATTTATTAATAAAATATTTATTTATTAAAGGCATTTAATTATCTACATGGTGCTGTTTTTATAATATGTAAATAACCCATAGTTTTAAGCAATGCTTTTAGAATCATGATGTTGATCATGCTAATGAGATCTAAATTCTTAGAAAGCTTTAAAACTAAAATAGTTCCCAATCGTGGGATTACTAAAAAGGGGATTAGTAAATTCGGATAGATTGGTACATATGTTGCTTGCTCATTGGATGAGGATGACTGATCTCATGGTCATTTGTGTGGAGACACTAAAGCAAGTATGTAGGTGCTTATTGGAGAATAAGTTCACTGAACGTGACTCGCTATGGAATACCTAATGGAGTTTTACTCGCCTGTCAATAGGAATTCCTAATGTGATAGTAGTACATGTGATCCTTGGACTTGAGATCATCATAGTATCTTGTATGTAACAAATTATACTTTGACTAATTCCTTAAGGCCTTTTAAGGCATATATAGGGTATGCTTGGGTGTAATGATTTACATATGGAGATAATGAATGATCAATAAAGAATCTACCACCTCTAGTAAAAGAGGAGATATGTCCTATGTGATTCGTTAAATGACAACCCAGGAATCCTTGGCCAAGGTAGAATGAAATTAGAAAGAGGTTTCCAATTTGCATTATTTGGAGTTGTGCATTTTCTAATCGAAATACATATGATTAAATAAATTAAGACTTGACAGTAAATCCATGTCTTATATTTAATTGGGACATTGTTTGGTGGAAGGATTGAATTGTACGGTAACTATTAACTCACAGGTTCTTTTATGATTAATGTTGAAATCTATATTATCTGGAAAGTCGTTGATCGCTAGGGAGGCTTATCCCTATTGTAGAATAAATGTTATTTATTTAAATAGATTATTAGTTTAATTTGTTTATTTAAATAAGATTAGAATTGTTCTAATTGATTTATTCACAACCGGTTTAATATGGAGAACCTAAAGGGTCACACCATAAAAGGAAGAAGAATTATTTAAGAAGAAAATGACATGATAGTAATAATGCATTAAGTATAATTAATTTAATCTATGATGATAGAATAAATTAAATAGCTTAATATTTATTATTTAATATTTTAGAAATATTAAATATAAATTAATAAGAGGAGTCTTATTAATATTATTATTATTATTATTTTAATTCTAAAGGAGTTTAGGAATTAATATAATATCAGTACTCTCTCTCAATCCTAATAAAGATTAGGATATAAATTAATTAAAAGTAATTAATTAATTAATTAAATAAAACCCTATTCTAATTGGATTAGGAGGGTTAACCTAATATCTATATAAGAGAGTCTTATATCAGAAATAAGGAATGTGAAAATTTTCCAAGAGTTGGGAGTACACATATTCTATAGAGATAGAAACAAGGGTTAAGCCAATAACCCATCTTCTTGAGTTCTTCATCTTCCTTGGTGGATCACCGTTAGAGGCCAAACATTTGGGTGGCTGACATTATTCAAGGGAAGGAGCCACTATCAGAGGAATCAAAGGAATCAAAGGAGTAGAACTTGTACCTGAGGAAGCTTAGATCTTCAAAGGTATAATTCCATGTTCTCTCTTTTCTGTTATTGATAACAAGCACAAAGCATGATCATGGTTATGGGTTTGTATAAATTTTGAAAACCTAGTTTTTACGCTTCCGCCCTATTTATGTGATTTGATTGCATGATTGCATTACATACAAACTCAACAGTGGTATCAGAGCCTAACTTTGTGCTAATTATCAATTTTATAATTCCATGTATGAATTAATGTGAGAATTGGATCGTTTTTCTGGACAAAAATCGTTTTCTGCAAGTTTCTACGGCGAACGGCGCAGCTGCGCAGCCTCCCAGTTCATTACTGGCGCAGCTGCGCCTGTCTGCAAAAACTGCTGCTTCCGTCTACCTGCGTAGCTGCGCAGATGCCCAGTTCATTACTGGCGCAGCTGCGCCGGTACCTAGACAGACCCTGAAAATTAATTTTAATTAATTAAGTAAACTGTTTATTTAATTGATAAAGTTTTAAAATAAAGAAGTTTATTTTATCTGAAATATGATTTCAGAATGCTAAAATTAAAGGAGTTTAATTTGGATTTATTTTTGATTAAAATAAAAGAGTTTATTTTGTTTCAAAAATAAAATTTAGCAAAACTTTTGTCCATTAAATAACATCGATCCATATATGGAATAGCATTGTTATTCATGAGATGAATGGATATTTATTGATGCATATGTTGATGTGTATGATAATAAATGGGATTGATTATGGACAATGACCAATGTGATTGGATTTTATTTTGGATGAATGCTTGAATGTATGGGTTTTATAAAATGGGGTCTGCGTACCTCGTCTTCTCTAGTTTTATTCTCGATGTAAATTCTATCTCCTTTCTATGTACTTCCCCTTGACTGCTGATCAAGGTTTCTATTTAATTTTAAAATAAGTTAATGTAATAGAGATAGTTAGAATTATTTTGAAGAAATTGGAGACCAAGGAGCGAGGAGCGCGTGAAGACCCGTTTGTATGGAGCCCGGGTTTAAATGTAATAGTTACATTTAAAATTTAAATTCTTGCACTCCTAGGTTTGACCTTTTGGTTCACTTGGTGGCTCTAGTGAGCCAAACTAGAATAAAAGTCCATAATCAATCCGGGTAGAATATAGTATTCTATATCGCATGCTAAATATTATATATATTATATTTTATACAAACATGCTTCGCATGTTTAATAAAATGACGCGTATTTTATATATATATGTGCATGCGCGCTTAAAAGATGAGATAAATAATAACAAACCCCTCAAAGAAATAATATTAAGTCTGAAGCGTTCAAATGATATTTGAAATATCGAACGTCGCCTTCTAGCATGATTAGTTAATAGAGTATTAAATATTTAATATGAGTTTGTTGTGCTATCCACAAGGCGAGTATTGAATATTTAAGATGTTAATTAATCACATTTGATGCTTATCAAGAAAATTGAACGATCTAGTCTTGTTGTGCTATCCACAAGGACAAAAATTTTTCTTTTTGAATTTATGGAAGTGCTAGGCTGGACTTAACTTAAATCATTTTAGTTCGGATGTGCACACACATGACCATTATGATTTAAGAGGCAAAATAAAAGGAGTTACATGGTGATGTAATTGACAAGAGTTGTCTACCTATTTATTTGTATATCGCTTGTTGTGCTATCCACAAGGTTATATACATTTGAAATGGGGTCCTTAATCTCACTAGCAAATCTTTAATTAGATGTTGCCGAACTATATGAGTGAGGGTAATATAGTTTGATGAAAATAGTGGGAGATACCAATTTAAAATAAAGACCTAAATTTATTTTGGTATGCAAAGTTAATAAAATGAATGTTTGCTAAAATGTTGTCTTTTCACATGCAGAATTTTAAAAATGTCAAAATCACTAATCTCACTACGAAGCATACTTGATGCAAATAAGCTTACCGGCCCGAATTATGAGGACTGGCTAAGAAATCTGAGAATTGTTCTCACTGCTGAAAAGATTTCTTATGTCCAAAATTCCACTATCCCTGAATCTGTTTCAGAAACAGCCTCTGAGGAAGAGATTGCCACTTTCAATAAGTGGCAAGATGATGCATCTGTGGCTCAATGCATCATGCTCGCATCCATGAATAACGAGCTTCAGCGTCAGCACGAAAAAATGGATGCTCCTGCTATGCTGCTTCACCTCAAGGAGTTGTATGGTGAACAGAGTAGGACTGCTAGATATGAGATATCTAAGGAGCTCTTCCGATCTCGGATGACCGAGGGCACTACCGTCGAGACTCATGTTCTGAAGGTAATCAATTTGATTGAATGCCTTGGACAGCTTGGGTTCGTCATGAATGGGGAGTTGAGTCAAGACTTGGTCTTGCAGTCACTCCCTGAGACCTTCTCGCAGTTTGTGGTTAATTTTCACATGAATAAGCTAGATGTCAGCTTACCTGAGCTGCTTAACATGCTGAAAACTGCAGAAGGTCACTTCTCATCCAAGAAGAACCATGTCTTGATGGTGGATTCTTCCAATAAAAGGAAGAGGCCCAAGGTGTCTTCTGAAAAGAAGAAATCTAAGAAGGCTAAGGGAAAAGGGAAAAAAAAGGAGCAAAAGAAACCTGAACCAGCTAAAGGAATGTGCTTTCATTGCAATGAGCCGGGACATTGGAAGAGGAACTGCAAGAAGTTTCTAGCAGAGAAGAAGCTTGGAGAAGCTTCGACTTCCAATCAAGGTTTGTTTATGATTGAAATTAATTTTTCTGAAAGTCATAATTCTACTTGGGTATTGGATACCGGCTGTGGTTCTCACATATGTAATACTGTGCAGGGACTGGTCAGAAGTAGAAAGCTGAACAAAGATGAGGTGATCCTACGAGTGGGGAATGGAGCAAAAGTTGCTGCATTAGCTGTAGGAACTTATTGTTTAGAAATGCCTTCGGGCAAATCCATTTATCTTAATAATTGTTATTATGTTCCGAATATTATTAAAAACATTATTTCAATTTCTGTATTGGATATGGAAGGTTTTGACGTTATTATAAAGAACAATGGTTGTTCTATTTATAAAGACGATGTTTTATATGGTATTGGAAATTTGCGAAATGGACTTTATACACTTGACTTGCAAGAAAATATATTTCAAATTGAACAAATTAAGAAAAGGAAAAGAGATGATATTAATTATACCTATATGTGGCACTGTAGACTCGGTCATATCAATGAAATAAGATTATCCAAGTTGCATAAAGATGGGCTCCTCGAGCTATCTGATTATGAATCATATCCAACTTGTGAATCTTGTCTCATGGGTAAAATGACTAAATCTCCTTTTAGTGGAAAAGGGGAGAGAGTTACAGAGTTGTTGGCATTGATTCACACAGACGTTTGTGGACCTATGACAACAAGTGCACGGGGTGGGTATTCTTATTTTATTACTTTCACTGATGATCACTCAAGATTTGGATATGTGTATTTAATGAAATACAAATCAGAATCATTTGAAAAGTTCAAAGAGTTCAGAAGTGAAGTAGAGAAACAAACGGGCAAGAGTATTAAGATACTTCGATCAGATCGAGGTGGAGAATACTTAAGCAGTGAGTTTCTCAATTGTCTCAGAGAAAATGGTATAATCTCACAATGGACTCCTCCAGGTACACCACAGTTAAATGGAGTATCTGAAAGGAGAAATCGAACACTGTTGGACATGGTTCGATCCATGATGAGTTTTACCGACCTTCCAATTTCCTTCTGGGGATATGCCCTAGAAACGGCTGCATACCTACTTAACAAGGTACCTACCAAATCCGCCCCAAAGACTCCATATGAGATGTGGAAAGGGAGGAAACTAAATCTTAAGCATGTCAAGACTTGGGGTTGTCCAACTTATGTCAAAAAGTTTGAAAATGATAAGCTACAGACTAAATCCGATAAGTGTAGATTTGTGGGATACCCTAAAGAAACCGTAGGGTATTATTTCTATCATCCAACTGATCAAAAGGTGTTTGTTGCGAAACATGCTACCTTCTTGGAGAAAGAGTTTATCCATGAAGGGGTCAGTGGGAGTAAGACATATCTTGAAGAAGTTCAAGAACCACAAGTTACCACGGACCAAAGTCAGGTACCTAACCAAGTAGAAGAACCTACTGTACCACACCGTGTTCGTAAATCTGGAAGAGTACCGAAGATACCTGAGAGGTATGGATTCGTTATAGAGGATGACGATGAGGTACACATCATGAATGATGATGATCTATTGAATTACGAACAGGCTATGAGTAATAAAGACTCAGGGAAATGGCTTGAAGCCATGAAATCTGAAATGGACTCCATGTATGAAAACAAAGTATGGTCTTTGGTTTCACCACCTGAAGGTATTAAACCTATTGGGTGTAAATGGGTTTTTAAGAAAAAAACTGGAGCAGACGGAAAGGTAGAGACCTATAAGGCCCGACTGGTTGCAAAAGGTTTCAAACAAAGACAAGGAGTTGACTATGATGAAACCTCCTCGCCAGTAGCCATGCTCAAGTCCATTCAGATTTTGCTTGCGATTGCAGCTTACAACGACTATGAGATCTGGCAGATGGACGTGAAAACGGCATTCCTCAATGGGAAACTTGAGGAGGATGTGTATATGACACAGCCAGAGGGATTTATTTCAAAAGTTGGAACAAATCAAGTCTGTAAGCTACAACGATCCATTTATGGGTTGAAGATGGAACATTCGTTTTGATGAGACAATCAAAGAGTTTGATTTTATCAAAAACGAGGATGAACCATGTGTATACAAGAAGGTTAGTGGGAGCGCAGTATCATTCCTTGTATTATATGTTGATGATATATTACTGATAGGGAATGACATTCCTATGTTACAATCCATTAAAATCTGGTTATCTAAAAACTTCTCCATGAAGGACTTGGGTGAAGCATCCTATATTTTGGGGATAAAGATCTATAGAGATAGATCTAAAAGGATGCTCGGCTTATCCCAAGGAACGTACATTGATACGATGCTAAAGAGGTTTAGCATGGAAGATTCCAAAAGAGGTCTCATGCCGATGAGCCATGGAATAAATCTCTCCAAGAAACAGGCCCCAAAGACACCTGAGGAGAGAGACCGTATGAGTAAGATCCCTTATGCTTCTGCAATAGGATCTATCATGTACGGTATAATATGTACTAGACCGGATGTTGCTCACGCACTTAGTGTAAGAAGCAGATACCAGTCGAATCCAGGAGAAGAGCACTGGAAGGTAGTGAAAAATATCCTAAAGTATTTGAGAAGGACTAAAGATATTTTTCTTGTCTACGGTGGGTCTGAATTAAAACTCGAGGGATTCACGGACTCAAGTTTTCAAACAGACCAAGATGACAGTAAATCTATTTTAGGGTATGTGTTTACCTTGAACGGAGGTGCAGTGAGTTGGAAGAGTTCCAAGCAGCAAACGGTTGCTGATTCAGTGACAGAGGCAGAGTATATAGCTGCAAGTGAAGCTGCAAAGGAAGCTGTTTGGATGAAGAAGTTCATAACTGAACTTGGTTTGGTTCCTAGCATTGGAGAAGCAGTTCCCGTATACTGTGACAACACCGGAGCGGTTGCACAGGCTAAGGAACCCAGGTCTCATCAGAAATCTAAACACGTGTTGCGGCGATTTCACTTGATCAGGGAGATCATTGAAAGAGGAGACGTCACCTTGGAGCGTGTAGACTCTCAAGACAACATTGCAGATCCATTTACTAAAGCTTTAACACAACAGCAGTTTGATCGTCACTTAGAGAAGATGGGTATGAGATACCATGGCGATTAGCTTTAGTGCAAGTGGGAGATTGATAGTAGTGTGCATACAAGCCAATCATGTATGATGATAAAGCACATACTTTGTAAACAATCTTATTTATTTATTAATAAAATATTTATTTATTAAAGGCATTTAATTATCTACATGGTGCTGTTTTTATAATATGTAAATAACCCATAGTTTTAAGCAATGCTTTTAGAATCATGATGTTGATCATGCTAATGAGATCTAAATTCTTAGAAAGCTTTAAAACTAAAATAGTTCCCAATCGTGGGATTACTAAAAAGGGGATTAGTAAATCCGGATAGATTGGTACATATGTTGCTTGCTCATTGGATGAGGATGACTGATCTCATGGTCATTTGTGTGGAGACACTAAAGCAAGTATGTAGGTGCTTATTGGAGAATAAGTTCACTGAACGTGACTCGCTATGGAATACCTAATGGAGTTTTACTCGCCTGTCAATAGGAATTCCTAATGTGATAGTAGTACATGTGATCCTTGGACTTGAGATCATCATAGTATCTTGTATGTAACAAATTATACTTTGACTAATTCCTTAAGGCCTTTTAAGGCATATATAGGGTATGCTTGGGTGTAATGATTTACATATGGAGATAATGAATGATCAATAAAGAATCTACCACCTCTAGTAAAAGAGGAGATATGTCCTATGTGATTCGTTAAATGACAACCCAGGAATCCTTGGCCAAGGTAGAATGAAATTAGAAAGAGGTTTCTAATTTGCATTATTTGGAGTTGTGCATTTTCTAATCGAAATACATATGATTAAATAAATTAAGACTTGACAGTAAATCCATGTCTTATATTTAATTGGGACATTGTATGGTGGAAGGATTGAATTGTACGGTAACTGTTAACTCACAGGTTCTTTTATGATTAATGTTGAAATCTATATTATCTGGAAAGTCGTTGATCGTTAGGGAGGCTTATCCCTATTGTAGAATAAATATTATTGATTTAAATAGATTATTAGTTTAATTTGTTTATTTAAATAAGATTAGAATTGTTCTAATTGATTTATTCACAACCGGTTTAATATGGAGAACCTAAAGGGTCACACCATAAAAGGAAGAAGAATTATTTAAGAAGAAAATGGCATGATAGTAATAATGCATTAAGTATAATTAATTTAATCTATGATGATAGAATAAATTAAATAGCTTAATGTTTATTATTTAATATTTTAGAAATATTAAATATAAATTAATAAGAGGAGTCTTATTAATATTATTATTATTATTATTATTATTATTTTAATTCTAAAGGAGTTTAGGAATTAATATAATATCAGTACTCTCTCTCAATCCTAATAAAGATTAGGATATAAATTAATTAAAAGTATTTAATTAATTAATTAAATAAAACCCTATTCTAATTGGATTAGGAGGGTTAACCTTAATATCTATATAAGAGAGTCTTATATCAGAAATAAGGAATGTGAAAATTTTCCAAGAGTTGGGAGTACACATATTCTATAGAGATAGAAACAAGGGTTAAGCCAATAACCCATCTTCTTGAGTTCTTCATCTTCCTTGGTGGATCACCGTTAGAGGCCAAACATTTGGGTGGCTGACATTATTCAAGGGAAGGAGCCACTATCAGAGGAATCAAAGGAATCAAAGGAGTAGAACTTGTACCTGAGGAAGCTTAGATCTTCAAAGGTATAATTCCATGTTCTCTCTTTTCTGTTATTGATAACAAGCACAAAGCATGATCATGGTTATGGGTTTGTATAAATTTTGAAAACCTAGTTTTTACGCTTCCGCCCTATTTATGTGATTTGATTGCATGATTGCGTTACATACAAACCCAACAAAGGCAACATTTTTGGTGGCCCAATCTAAAACAGGAAGTTGTAGAGTGCGTTAGTAGATGTTTGACTTGCCAACGCGTTAAAGCAGAGCATCAGCGGCCGAGTGGTTTATTACAACCGTTGGAAATACCGAAGTGGAAATGGGAGCATATTACAATGGACTTCGTGGTAGGACTTCCAGTTACACAGAAAGGTTATGATGCCATTTGGGTTATCGTGGATCGACTTACGAAGACCACACATTTTCTACCAATCAAGATCCGCTACAGTTTGAATCAGCTAGCGAGCCTATACGTAAAGGAGATTGTTTCACGACATGGAGTGCCGGTGTCAATTGTTTCTGATCGAGATCCGCGCTTCATGTCAAATTTTTGGAAGAGTCTGAAAGAGAGGATGGGAACACAGTTGAGGTTGAGTACGGATTACCATCCTCAGATAGACGGATAGAGTGAGCGAACAATATAAACACTGTAGGATATGCTTAGGACCTGCGTGATGGGTGTCAAGGGGAATTGGGACGACCACCTACCCTTAGTTGAATTTGCGTATAATAATAGTTATCCTTGCGAGTATCGGCATGCCACCGTAAGAAGCTCTTTATGGAAGAAAATATAAAACGCCGTTATATTGGGACGAAGTCGGAGAGCGGCTAATACTCGGATCAGAGTTAGTACAACAAACCGCAGACGTGGTGACAATGATAAGAGCCAGATTAGTAGCAGCTCAAGATCGTCAGAAAAGGTACGCAGATTTGCATCGGGAGGATCGAGACTTCAAAGTTGGTAGTTTTGTTTTTTTAAAGGTATCTCCATGGAAGGGAAAGATCCGTTTCAGCAATAAAGGAAAACTGAGTCCGAGATTCATAGGACCGTTCGAGATACTGAAGCGAGTGGGCGAAGTGGCATACAAAGTTGCGTTACCACCCGAACTGGAGCACATCCACAACGTGTTCCACATTTTCGTGTTGCTACCGTACAAGGCCGACTACAAGTACGTGATTTCTTACGAGCCCATTCAAGTGGAGAAGAATTTGGCGTACGAAGAAATTCCTTTCCAAATACTAGATAGGAAAGAGCAAGCCTTGAGAAATAAAATTATATCTTTTGTAAAAGTACTTTGGCGTAACCACGATGTCGAGGAGGCAACGTGAGAGTTAAAAGATAGGATGATGAGGGACAATCCCCATCTATTTGTGTAACCTTGTAGCAATTCCGGGACGGAATTTTTATAAGGGGGGAGGATGTAATACCCGAGAATTTTCATATATTATTAAATGAATATATTAATGGAAATGAATATTTATTCGTTTATAAATGATTTTGTGTTAAGAGATGAGTTAACTCAATTATATTAAATTAAATAATTATAATAATTGAGAAATTATGGAGTTGTGATAAACTCGTCGAGGCCTTGTGTGGCACAGTGATGAGAAAGATTAGCGATGACATTAATTGACGAAGGATTTATTAAGTGAACAATTAATTAATTATTAATTGTTATCGTAGAATATTAATTAATTGTTGTAGAATATTAATGATAATTAATTGATGATGTGTGGATTACTATTATTGCAAAATAATATAATAATAATAAGTAACATGTTCATAAATATAATAAGATCTATATTCATGTGATATTTAATCATGTAAGTGTTAATCAATTATTGTGGATATTAATAATTTCATCGATTAATGAAAAATGGATTGATTAATATAATTTATTAATTCATATGTGCAAGCATGCAATATTAAAAGTGTAACGTATAATAGCCAACTATATTATATATAGTGTAGTACAACATCTATATGACTATATTATATATAGAAACCATATAATAAGATTCATATTTATTGAAACCATATGTTATGAATACATCATGAAATGCTTATGTGATAATATGTGTGTGCGTATACTTTAAAATATTATACCATGAACATATTATAAATTATTATTTTAATAAAGAAGACAATGTAATGTGATAACATCCGAATAAAGTATATCGGTGTGATAAAATGTACATGGATTATATGTGTGTAAATTACACTTATTACATTATGTGAAGTACATTATGACTTAAATTATAGCCTAAAGTATATATTATATAACCTAAGTGGACTTATATATATGTAATCTTGGCATGTGTAGTATAACTAAGTATTGTATGATTGTCCAAATGCTGAGATCTTGCCCCACAATGAGGCTCATTTCCCTCACACGTGAAAAGACTAAAGCCTATACTTCATCAACTTCAGCATTCCTTAGCTTCATGGCTCATGGTGAGCAAGGGAGTGCGAAAAATGATGGACTTCAACAACCATTACCAACCCCCTACTAACCACCATACAAATCTACATTCCCGTTGGTTTGATTTGGAAAACAAAGTCATGGACTGTGTATTGATTTCTCCTATAAATAAGCCCATTCTCCTTCACAATTCTTTTGCTGAGAATTTCTAGTAAGGGAAGTAGAGAGTGAGTATCTTTATATATATATATATATATATATATATATATATATATATATATATATATATATATATATATATATATATATATATATATATATATCAGTGGAAGGAAGCCATTTGAGCAAGCTTAATTTATAATAGAGGTATAAAATCTCTCCCTTATTCTCCATTTCTTGTTCACTGATGTTTTCAATTTCTTGAATCTAGTATGAAATCCATGGAGTTATACTTGGATAATGGTTGTGGGTTGTTGTATAAAACTTATAATCATATTAGTATACCATGTGGCTTGCTAGCAATTAAATTCATATAATAGTTGTTATGTTCTTCATTTTTGATCTCTGAGATTTCTTAGATTTTGAATGTTAATTGGTATTCATGATTTTGAGGTTTGATAATGATAATTAGTTGTTATATAGACTTAGTAACATGTTTAGTATGCAATGCAGCTTGGTTACATTCAAAATTATTGTGAAATTTGGAAATTGGGTTTGTAGTTTGCCGTTGCTAGCTGCTCTCTGGTCTGGAACGGGAGCCGTGCGGCTGCGCGTCTCCGTAGTACAACTAGCGTGTGACCGCGCCAACCTGCAGTTTTTGTTTCCTGTTTAAAAGTCTGATATATGTTGGTCAATTGATATGGTTTAAAACAGCATGCTAGCTTGAGTAACATATATATATGGATACGTAGACCTAATGTAAGCATGTTCCACTATGTTTGTATACATGATTAACGAACGGTTATAGTTTTCGAAGTAAACATGAGGTTTATAATTAAACTTTAAACATACATGACTTGTGTTAGTTGTTGGGTTTGTACGAAATCGTGACGCAATCAAATTGCAAAAATTAGCTGAAGCATGGTATATCAGAGTTTAAAATTTTCTACAAAACCATTACCCGGATCATCCTTTATGCAAATTATTAATTTAAAACAATAAATAAGAAGTTATAAAATCATACCCTTGTAGAACGAAGCTTCCACAGGTACGAGTTCAACTCCTTGTTCTTCGAGATCTCCTTGAATTTTCGGGTTAGATTCCTTCCTTTGATTAACGTTAGCCACCCAAGTGTTTGGCCTCTAGAGGTGATCCACCAAGGAAGGTGAATTATCAAAAAGGAGGGTTGTTGGCTTAGTTTTCTATCCTCTATAGAAAAGGAGTACTCTCTAACAATTAGAATTGCATCAAGTAATATCTATTATAAGAATCCTCTTATATAGATATTGGTCAACCCTTCTAATCCTATTAGACATGGGATTTCTTTTAATTAATTAAACTCTTTTAATTAATTTAGGCTTCCCACCACATGAGAAATAATTAATTAAATTCATTTAATTAATTTATCTCCTAATCTTATTAGGAATAAATGAGAGTACTAATATTAAATTAATTACTAAACTCCTTTAGAAATTAAAATAATAATAATTATAATAATATTAATAAGACTCCTCTTATTAATTTATATTTAATATTTCCAAAATATTAAATAATAAATATTAAGCTATTTAATTTATTCTATCACCATAGATTAAATTAATTTCACTTAATGCATTATTACGATTATGCCATTACCTTCTTAAATAATTAGTCTTCCTTTTATGGTGTGACCCTTTAGGTTCTCCATATTAAACCGGTTGTGAATAAATCAATTAGAACAATTCTAATCTTATTTAAATAAATAAATTAAACTAATAATCTATTTAAATAAATAATATTTATTCTACAATAGGGATAAGCCTCCCTAGCGATCAACGACTTTTCAGATAATATAGATTTCAACATTAATCATAAAAGAACTTGTGAGTAAATAGTTACCATACAATTCAATCCTTCCACCATACAATGTCCCAATTAAATATAAGACATGAATTTACTGTCAAGTCTTATTTTATTTAATTATATGTATTTCGATTAGAAAATGCACAACTCCAAATAATGTAAATTAGAAACTCCTTTCTAATTTCATTTTACCTTGGCCAAGGATTCCTGGGTTGTCATTTAACGAATCACATAGGACATATCTCCTCCTTTACTAGAGGTGGTAGATTCTTTATTGATCATTCATTGTCTCCATATGTAACTCATTATACCCAAGCATACCCCTTTTATATACCCTAAAGGGCTTTAAGGAATAAGTCAAAGTATAATTCATTACATACAAGATACTATGATGATCTCAAGTCCAAGGATCACTTGTACTACTATCACATTAGGAATTCCTATTGACAGGCGAGTAAAACTCCATTAGGTATTCCATAGCGAGTCACGTTCAGTGAACTTATTCTCCAATAAGCACCTACATACTTGCTTTAGTGTCTCCACACAAATGATTATGAGATCAATCATCCTCATCTAATGAGCAAGCAACATATGTACTAATCTATCCGAATTTACTAATCCCCTTTTTAGTAATCCCATGATTAGGAACTATTTTAGTTTTAGAGCTTTCTAAGAATTTAGATCTCATTGGCATGATCATCATCATGATTCTAAAAGCATTGCTTAAAACTATGGGTTATTTACATATTATAAAAACAGCACCATGTAGATAATTAAATGCCTTTAATAAATGAATATTTTTATTAATAAATAAATAAGATTGCCTACAAAGTATATGCTTTATCATCATACATGATTGGCTTGTATGCATACTACTTTCAATCTCCCACTTGCACTAAAGCCAATCGCCATGGTATCTCATACCCAACTTCTCTAAGTGACGATCAAACTGCTGTTGTGTTAAAGCTTTAGTTAATGGATCTGCAATGTTGTCTTGAGAGTCTACACTCTCCTCTTTCAATGATTTCTTTAATCAAAGTGCCGCAACACATGTTTAGATTCAAGATGAGACTTAGGACCTATTCCTAGTTTTGTAATGAACTTTTCATCTAAAACATCAACTTGCAGCTTCACTTACAGTTATATACTTTGTCTTTGTCACTAAACCAACAACCTTTTGTTGTTTGGAACCTTTTCAATTCACTGCACCATCTTTCAAGGTAAACACATACCCTGAAATAGATTTACTGTCATCTTGGTCTGTTTGAAAACTTGAGTCTGTGAATCCCTTGAGTTTTAATTCAGACCCACCGTAGACAAGAAAAATATCTTTAGTCCTTCTCAAGTACTTTAGGATATTCTTCACTGCCTTCCTGTGCTCTTTTCCAGGGTTTGACTGGTATCTGCTCATTACACTAAGTGCATGAGCAACATCCGGTCTAGTACATATCATACCATACATGATAGATCCTATTGCAGAAGCATAAGGGATCTTACTCATACGGTCTCTCTCCTCAGGTGTCTTTGGGGCCTGTTTCTTGGAGAGATGTATTCCATGGCTCATCGGCATGAGACCTCTTTTGGAATCTTCCATGCTAAACCTCTTTAGCATTGTATCAATGTACGTTCCTTGGGATAAACCAAGCATCCTTTTAGATCTATCTCTATAGATCTTTATCCCCAAAATATAGGATGCTTCTCCCAAGTCCTTCATGGAGAAGTGTTTAGATAACCAGATTTTAATCGATTGTAGCATAGGAATGTCATTCCCTATCAGTAATATATCATCAACATATAATACAAGGAATGAAACTGCGCTCCCACTAACCTTCTTGTTCACACATGGTTCATCGTCGCTTTTGACAAAATCAAACTCTTTGATTGTCTCATCAAAACGAATGTTCCATCTACGAGAAGCTTGCTTCAATCCATAAATGGATCGTTGCAGCTTACAGACTTGATTTGTTCCAACCTTTGAAAAAAATCCCTCTGGCTGTGTCATATACACATCCTCCTCAAGTTTCCCATTGAGGAAGGCCGTTTTCACGTCCATCTGCCAGATCTCATAGTCGTTATAAGCTGCAATCGCAAGCAAAATCCGAATGGACTTGAGCATAGCTACTGGTGAGAAGGTTTCATCATAGTCAACTCCTTGTCTTTGTTTGAAACCTTTTGCAACCAGTCGGGCCTTATAGGTCTCTACCTTGCCGTCCGCTCCAGTCTTTCTTTTAAAGACCCATTTACACCCAATAGGCTTAATGCCTTCAGGTGGTGAAATCAAAGTCCATACTTTGTTTTCATACATGGAGTCCATTTCGAATTTCATAGCTTCAAGCCATTTCCCTGAGTCTTTATTACTCATAGCCTGTTCGTAATTCAATGGATCATCATCATTCATGATGTGTACCTCATCATCATCCTCTATAACGAATCTATATCTCTCAGGTATCTTCGGTACTCTTCCAGATTTACGAACAGGGTGTGGTATAGTAGGTTCTTCTACTTTGTCAGGTACCTGACTTTGATCCGTGGTAATTTGTGGGTCTTGAACTTCTTTAAGATATATCTTACTCCCACTGACCCCTTCATGGATAAAATCCTTTTCCAAGAAGGCAGTATGTTTCGCAACAAACACCTTTTGATCAGTTGGATGATAGAAATAATACCCTAAAGTTTCTTTAGGGTATCCCACAAATCTACACTTATCGGATTTAGTCTGTAGCTTATCGTTTTTCAAACTTTTTGACATAAGCTGGACAACCCCAAGTCTTAATATGCTTAAGATTTGGTTTCCTCCCCTTCCATATCTCATATGGAGTCTTTGGGGCGGATTTGGTAGGTACCTTGTTAAGTAGGTATGCAGCCGTTTCTAGGGCAGATCCCCATAAGGAAATTGGAAGGTCGGTAAAACTCATCATAGATCGAACCATGTCCAACAGTGTTCGATTTCTCCTTTCAGATACTCCATTTAACTGTGGTGTACCTAGAGGAGTCCATTGTGAGATTATACCATTTTCTTTGAGATAATTGAGAAACTCACCGCTTAAGTATTCTCCACCTCAATCTGATCGAAGTATCTTTATACTCTTGCCCGTTTGTTTCTCTACTTCACTTCTGAACTCTTTGAACTTTTGAAATGATTCTGTATTTCATTAAATACACATATCCAAATCTTGAGTGATCATCAGTGAAAGTAATAAAATAAGAATACCCACCCGTGCACTTGTTGTCATAGGCCCACAAACGTCTGTGTGAATCAATGCCAACAACTCTGTAACTCTTTCTCCTTTTCCACTAAAAGGAGATTTAGTCATTTTACCCATGAGACAAGATTCACAAGTTGGATATGATTCATAATCGGATAGCTCGAGGAGCCCATCTTTATGCAACTTGGATAATCTTGTTTCGTTGATATGACCGAGTCTACAGTGCCACATGTAGGTATAATTAATATCATCTCTTTTTCTTTTCTTAGTTTGTTCAATTTGAAATATCTTTTCTTGTAAGTCAAGTGTATAAAGTCCATTTCGCAAATTTCCAATACCATATAAAACATCGTCTTTATAAATAGAACAACTATTGTTCTTTATAACAACGTTAAATCCTTCCATATCCAATACAGAAATTAAAATAATGTTTTTAATAATATTCGGAACATAATAACAATTATTAAGATAAATGGACTTGCCCAAAGGCATTGCTAAATAATAAGTTCCTACAGCTAATGCAGCAACCTTTGCTCCATTCCCCACTCGTAGGATCACTTCATCATTGTTCAGCTTTCTACTTCTGACCAGTCCCTGCACAGTATTACATATGTGAGAACCACAGCCGGTATCCAATACCCAAGTAGAATTATGACTTTCAGAAAAATTAATTTCAATCATAAACAAACCTTGATTGGAAGTCAAAGCTTCTCCAAGCTTCTTCTCTGCTAGATACTTCTTGCAGTTCCTTTTCCAATGTCCCGGCTTGTTGCAATGAAAGCACATTCCTTTAGCTGATTCAGGTTTCTTTTGTTCCTTTTCTTTCCCCTTTCCCTTAGCCTTCTTGGATTTCTTCTTTTCAGAAGATACCTTAGGCCTCTTCCTTTTATTGGAAGAATCCACCATCAAGACATGGTTCTTCTTAGATGGGAAGTGACCTTATGCAGTTTTCAGCATGTTAAGTAGCTCAGGCAAGCTGACATCTAGCTTATTCATGTGAAAATTAACCACAAACTGCGAGAAGGTCTCAGGGAGTGACTGCAAGACCAAGTCTTGACTCAGCTCCCCATCCATGACGAACCCCAGCTGTCCAAGGCGTTCAATCAAATTGATCACCTTTAGGACGTGAGTCTCGACGGCAGTACCCTCGGTCATCCGAGATCGAAAGAGCTCCTTAGATATCTCATATCTAGCAGTCCTACTCTGTTCACCATACAACTCCTTGAGGTGAAGCAGCATAGCAGGAGCATCCATGTTTACGTGCTGACGCTGAATCTCGTTATTCATGGATGCGAGCATGATGCATTGAGCCACAGATGCATCATCTTGCCACTTATTGAAAGTGGCAATCTCTTCCTCAGAGGCTGTTTCTAAAACAGATTCAGGGACAGTTGAATTTAGGACATAAGAAATCTTTTCAGCAGTGAGAACAATTCTCAGATTTTTTAGCCAGTCCTCATAATTTGGGCCGGTAAGCTTGTTTGCATCAAGTATGCTTCGTAGTGAGATTAGTGATTTAGACATTTTTAAAATTCTGCATGTGAAAAACAACATTTTAGCAAACATTCATTTTATTAATTTTGCATACCAAAATAAATTTAGGTCTTTATTTTAAATTGGTATCTCCCACTATTTTTATCAAACTATATTACCCTCACTTATATAGTTCGGCAACATCTAATTAAAGATTTGCTAGTGAGAATAAGGATCCCATTTCAAATGTATATAACCTTGTGGATAGCACAACAAACAATATATAAATAAATGGGTAGACAACTCTTGTCAATTACATCACCATGTAATTCCTTTTATTTTGCCTCTTAAATCATAATGGTCAAGTGTGTGCACATCCGAACTAAAATGATTTAAGTTAAGTCCAGCCTAGCACTTCCATAAATTCAAAAAAGAAAAATGTTCGTCCTTGTGGATAGCACAACAAGACTAGATCGTTCAATTTTCTTGATAAGCATCAAATGTGATTAATTAACATCTTAAATATGCAATACTCGCCTTGTGGATAGCACAACAAACTCATATTAAATATTTAATACTCTATTAATTTATCATGCTAGAAGGCGACGTTCGATATTCCAAATATCATTTGAACGCTTCGGACTTAATATTATTTCTTTGAGGGGTTTGTTATTATTTGTCTCATCTTGTTTAGCGCGCATGCACATATATATATATATAAAATACGCGTCATTTTATTAAACATGCGAAGCATGTTTGCATAAAATATAATATATATAATATTTAGCATGCAATATAGAATATTATATTCTACCCGGATTGATTATAGACTTTTATTCTAGTTTGGTTCACTAGAGCCACCAAGTGAACCAAAAGGTCAAACCTAGGAGTGCAAGAATTTAAATTTAAATATAACTATTACATTTAAACCCGGGCTCCATACAAACGGGTCTTCACGCGCTCCTTGCTCCTTGGTCTCCAATTTCTTCAAGATAATTCTAACTATTTCTATTACATTAAACTATTTAATTTAAATAGAAACCTTGATCAGCAGTCAAGGGGAAGTACATAGGAGGGAGATAGAATTTTACATCAAGAAAAAAAAATTAGAGAAGACGAGGTACACAGAGCCCATTTAATAAAACCCATTCATTCAAGCATTCAACTAAAATAAAATCCAATCACATTGGTCAAATAGTCCATAATCAATCCCCATTTATTATCATACATATCACCATATATATCAATAAATAAATATTCATCTCATGAATTAAAGCATTCCATATATATATGAGTATCATTTAATGGGCAATTTTAAATTGAATGAAATCCAATTTCAAGATTAAAATAAACTCTTTATTTTAATTATAAAATTATTTAGAATATAATATATAAATATATCATATATATATATATATATATAAAATATAAATTCACTTTTATTTTTTAAAAAGAAGTCACCTTCTTTTATTAAAAGAGTCCTATAGGTTTATTAAAAGAGTCCTTTTCCTGATGGGTCATCTTCTTTTTGGAGTAAGAAAGAGACAACACCTTTTCCTTGCAGAATTCAAGATTAGCACCCAAAAAAAAAAATTGTGATTCGTCCCAAAAAAAAAACGTCATTTTTTTTTCTTAAAAAAATAATTTTATACAATAAAATTATTCCCAATAAATTATTTTTAAATACATACCCATATGTATATGAAATCAAAAATAAATTAATAATTGCATAAAGGTTTGGCTCTGATGCCACTGTTGGGTTTGTACGAAATCGTGACGCAATCAAATTGCAAAAATTAGCGGAAGCATGGTATATCAGAGTTTAAAATTTTCTACAAAACCATTACCCGGATCATCCTTTATGCAAATTATTAATTTAAAACGATAAATAAGAAGTTATAAAATCATACCCTTGTAGAACGAAGCTTCCACAGGTACGAGTTCAACTCCTTGTTCTTCGAGATCTCCTTGAATTTCAGGGTTAGATTCCTTCCTTTGATTAACGTTAGCCACCCAAGTGTTTGGCCTCTAGAGGTGATCCACCAAGGAAGGTGAATTATCAAAAAGGAGGGTTGTTGGCTTAGTTTTCTATCCTCTATAGAAAAGGAGTACTCTCTAACAATTAGAATTGCATCAAGTAATATCTATTATAAGAATCCTCTTATATAGATATTGGTCAACCCTTCTAATCCTATTAGACATGGGATTTCTTTTAATTAATTAAACTCCTTTAATTAATTTAGGCTTCCCACCACATGAGAAATAATTAATTAAATTCATTTAATTAATTTATCTCCTAATCTTATTAGGAATAAATGAGAGTACTAATATTAAATTAATTACTAAACTCCTTTAGAAATTAAAATAATAATAATTATAATAATATTAATAAGACTCCTCTTATTAATTTATATTTAATATTTCCAAAATATTAAATAATAAATATTAAGCTATTTAATTTATTCTATCACCATAGATTAAATTAATTTTACTTAATGCATTATTACGATTATGTCATTACCTTCTTAAATAATTATTCTTCCTTTTATGGTGTGACCCTTTAGGTTCTCCATATTAAACCGGTTGTGAATAAATCAATTAGAACAATTCTAATCTTATTTAAATAAATAAATTAAACTAATAATCTATTTAAATAAATAATATTTATTCTACAATAGGGATAAGCCTCCCTAGCGATCAACGACTTTTCAGATAATATAGATTTCAACATTAATCATAAAAGAATCTGTGAGTAAATAGTTACCATACAATTCAATCCTTCCACCATACAATGTCCCAATTAAATATAAGGAATGAATTTACTGTCAAGTCTTATTTTATTTAATTATATGTATTTCGATTAGAAAATGCACAACTCTAAATAATGTAAATTAGAAACTCCTTTCTAATTTCATTTTACCTTGGCCAAGGATTCCTGGGTTGTCATTTAACGAATCACATAGGACATATCTCCTCCTTTACTAGAGGTGGTAGATTCTTTATTGATCATTCATTGTCTCCATATGTAACTCATTATACCCAAGCATACCCTTTTATATACCCTAAAGGGCTTTAAGGAATAAGTCAAAGTATAATTCATTACATACAAGATACTATGATGATCTCAAGTCCAAGGATCACTTGTACTACTATCACATTAGGAATTCCTATTGACAGGCGAGTAAAACTCCATTAGGTATTCCATAGCGAGTCACGTTCAGTGAACTTATTCTCCAATAAGCACCTACATACTTGCTTTAGTGTCTCCACACAAATGATTATGAGATCAATCATCCTCATCTAATGAGCAAGCAACATATGTACTAATCTATCCGGATTTACTAATCCTCTTTTTAGTAATCCCATGATTAGGAACTATTTTAGTTTTAGAGCTTTCTAAGAATTTAGAGCTCATTGGCATGATCATCATCATGATTCTAAAAGCATTGCTTAAAACTATGGGTTATTTACATATTATAAAAACAGCACCATGTAGATAATTAAATGCCTCTAATAAATTAATATTTTTATTAATAAATAAATAAGATTGCCTCCAAAGTATATGCTTTATCATCATACATGATTGGCTTGTATGCATACTACTTTCATTAGTATTCTGATTTTTTGAGCATATGTATATGGCCTTGAAATGCATGAAAGGCATGTTGACTTGCTTATATATGTTTCATAGTATGATATGAGCATGTGGACTTCATTTGTGAACTTTACTAAGTGAAAGTGTAAGTTTGAAACGTAACTCTTGACATGTTATATCGAAGCCTAGATTTTGAAAATCGTGGACATGTTTGATAGTGCCTTCGAACCTCACTAATGTGTCATACATATATACATGTGTACAAACCATGTTAGGTTCCTTGATAGTTAAATAAACACAAATAAAGCATGATTTAAGCTAAGTGACAATACTCACGATGTGTATATAAAGTAGAAACTTGCAATCATGTCTAAAATGTGATCACTTTACATGTTTACATAACAAGCATTATAACTTACGAGAACTCATGGCGTTTCTTGACCCTAAGTCATTAGAAATCATGATTTAGAACTATAGCAAGTATGATTGAACTTAGAAAAGTTGAAGCGAATATGGAGAGACTCTTTAACATGTATATATGCTATGTGATATCATATGTTGATACTTAAAACTGATTTTGACGTTTAACTTACAATAAAGCTATAACTTGCTAAATAGAGTATGTTTGCTATTTGTTGTGATTCTTATGCGATATTAATGATATGAGAATAAGTTTAAACTCAAAAAGAGGAACGTTAAGAATAGAAGTTATATTAATATATAACTGTGTAGCTAGGCTAAGACTTAACTTGTGTGTTGGTCGTATGTCCAAGATGAGATATAATGTTGAGCTATATGGTTAATGGATATTGTATATGCATAACTATATTACGATAGGAGTTGAAAAGTGTTGAATTACTTTACGTGGATAGACTACGCTAAAGGCAAGTATCCTAAACCCTTGCATTACTTTATTCAACGGATATCGTAAGCAAGTTTCCTAACTTACACTCTTTTACTGTGCAAGTATTCTATCCTTGTACAATGCAAGTCATCTTACTTACTCGTTCATTGAGCTAGTACGTTTAAACTCTTGTGAAAGCTATTATTCACGTTGAACTTGGTATTGTTCTTGAATATTGTGAAAGTGGCTATGCCATTTGATTCGGCTAGACTATATACATGTTTATAAAACTGTCCAAACCTTTTTATTGGTGCAGAAATCTAAAAACTGAGTTGAACAACCCTTATGGTAAGGGGAGTGTTTATTGTTGGAAGCCCCAACACACGCATGATTATTACTGTGGTTATGCATAACATAGAGTATTGTAGACTGATCATCTATCGTACTTATTTTTGGGTTATCAGTTTAATATTGATGATTCTAATAGATGTTCAATAGTCCTTAGTGACTACTCAGTATAAAATTGTTTTATCTAGTTGGATACGTTGATAGCCTTTGAATTCATATATATCTATTGATCTATATTGAATTATCGCTTCATATTCCAAAGATTTGATTCAAGAATTGTTGATATTCGTTATTTATGATATTGTTCTGAAACCCTGAACTATCTTAGAGATGATATTTCGATATTTTAAACTCGTGTTATAAAACTCTTTACCCTTGTTATATATTACTTGCTGGACAAATTGTGCTCATTCTTGCTTATTTAAAACCTTTCAGTTAAGGTGGAACAGGAAAGTGTCTCTGGGAAAGACAAGGGCAAGGGCAAGGCTACCGACTAGCTTGTTCCTTTAACGTTTAAAATTGTTATGATGTATTGAGACTGTCTTCAAACTATGTTTAAGCTTAAGTAGGTTCATGTAATAAGTCTTTACCCGATATTATTATGTAATCTATTAAGTACTGTAGGTTGCGAGACTTGGGGGAATAATTATAATAAATCATTGTATATTATTCTAGATTGGATCTTCCGCTGTGAATGTGTGTTTTTAGTTATTCTTGTATTACCATGACCACGTGATGAACCGAATTTAAGTGACCAAGTGGCGGTCCCGAATTTGGGGGCGTCACAGGGGGTGGCTAGAGAACTTTAGTAACCATTGCCGCCCCGGCGGGCCTTCTTGTTGTTCTTTTACCCGCCCCGGCGGGGGGTGACCAGGGAACCAAGACTGGGCTGTTATGTTATTCAAACCTTGTAACCTACCTAACTTAACTTAACGAGCTTACATAATCCTTAAAGGTGTGTCAATGTGTATTGCAGGATTTGTTAGTAGGATTAGAGTTTGAGTTATAATCTTTTGAAAGAAAAGTTAAAGGACGAAGACCATGTTTATAAAACTATACGCCTTTTTCAAATCTAACTTTTTTAGCATGTATTCGCAACTTAGTTAGTTTTATGAATACATATAAAATGTGAAATCAAGATGCCTTGCATGCTTAACTTGTCGGTCATGAGATTTTAGTATTTGAAAACCAATTGAGTTGAAAACTCTACGACTTGTATTGAGAACTATTGAACGAACTATGATAACCGACGTATTCATACATCTAGTTAGACACGTTATAAACTACGAAAACATGAACTAAAAGAGTTTCTAAGTAGAGAGTTATACAACCAAATCTAATACCTACAAGCATGCGTAGAAAGAGGTTGTTTGGCAATGTTATGTGGTTTAATAAGTACTATGGTTAGTCTTTGACGTGATAAGCTCCCTTGGCTTTGTAAAATAAAGATTTATGAATAGAACTATCCATTGGTGAAAGTAAATGGAAAAGACCAAACCTAGTTCCTTAACATGCATGTATGAATGCCTTAAGCTATAATATATGGCTCAAGCAATGTTTTAAGTGTTTAAGTATATAGTGACTTTATGGAACTAAGTTTTGCCAAGGTGTTTCTAAGGTTTTCGAAATAATGTGGATTATACATCTATGATTTTAAATGTGTGTCGAATATATGGATAAACATATGTGTAATAAAAGTATGTTGATATATGTTTATAAACTTTTGAATGTTAAGTCCAAAAGGTATTTGCAAACTATAAAGCAATGATTAGAAACTATGCTATTTGACTTCATGGTGCTTTATAAACTAAACTTTTGCGCTATAAGTACGCAAAATATGTAATGGAGTATGTAAATAGTATACAACTAAGTTAGAGTATGCGTTTAAACTTACATATCATGTATGAGTATACGTAACTAATGTATATCTTATACGCATAACTATATTACGATAAGGATTCGAAAAGTGTTGAATTATTTAATGTGGATAGACTACACTTGAGGCAAGTATCCTAAACCCTTGAATTACTTTATTCAATGGATATTGTAAGAAAGTATTCGAACCCTATTCTTTATTGAGCATTATTTATGCTTATACTATTATTGGTTGTACAAGAAATTCCTTGAAAGTATGATTCATATCACATGACTTAATACTTCGTAAGCTTAGAAATGAAATTATTTTCAAACCTTGATTTCGAACGATAATTGTTCACGTATATATTTTAAAAGAAAACTGTCTAAGCCATTGATTCGGCTAGACTATTGATATATGATCGAAAACTATCTAAACCAAATTAACTTCGTACGTACTCTTATAAGTGAGATGAACAACCCTCTTGGTAGGGGAATTATATATTTATTAGGAAACCGACGTGCGCACATGAGAATGATTAAATGTTATGCATAATATAGGGTACTTTAGGCTGATCACATGTTGTACTCGTTTTGTAGAATTATCAGTTATTACTGTAAATTCTAGGAGAAGTTCATAGTCCTTAGTGACTGTTCAGTATTCATTACCTTGAAATCTTGAATTGATAATTGTTTAATATTACTGATATTTTCTATCCGTAGCGACTATTATTGATAATCACCGATACTTCTTGCTATCTTTGAACTATCATTATTGTTGTACCCTTGAGAAATTTAAAACTACATTGAACATCCTTATTGCTATATTAATTGCTGGGCAAACTTGTTGCTCATTCTTACTTTCCCTAAAACATTTCAGTTAAGGCAGAGCAGGGCGGACCTTCGGACACCGACAAGGGTAAGGAAAAGGCTACAGAGTAGCTTTATTTATGTAGAACTTTATGATTGTAATTGTGACACCCCCAAATCCGGGTACTTCGTTTCCACATGATTTGGTGTTCACTTTCTAATATAACATACATCTACCCAATATAACTTCAAAATAAAATACAACCTTTATTCAAAATAATAAAATCTCCCCTAAAACAAGGGTTACAACCTACTTAAAAATCACTCCCAGGGTTACTCTAACCTTGACATAATAATAATGTGAGGAAATAAAAACATAACATTAACGTCTATTACAATCATTTCAAATAATAAAAATAAGTCTTCACTTGTTTTCTTTTCCCTTGCCCTTACTCGTAGACGGGGCGTCAACATTATCAACCTTAGCTGCAATTGTTATATAATGCAAGAGTGAGCAAACAATAGCTCACTGGAGTTTAACAATAATAAATACATGAAAGGATATCTTTAAAAAGAGTTTGAATAACTTAGCTTACTTCAGCAATAAAGAATTGAATAATAATTCTCTATCAATATTAAAATTCAAATATAGAATTTATCTGAGGGTCATAAGACCTTTGTACTTTTGTCCTAGGTTATAAATATTTCTATTTAAACCTTTAACAATCAATAAGACTATGGACCTTAACTCGTACTTAGGGGGATCAGCCCTTCGTACCATGTATTGTGCATAAACATCTTAATGTTTACGCGTAGTAGCCTACCCTAATAATAGGGTTGTTCAACTCAGTAATATGAATTCATGTTCGCACCAAAGAAAGTTTGGTTTGGATAAGCTTACAAGGGTAATTTAGAATTCACGTTCATCGACTAAGGATTAGTTGAATCGACTTTCAATAACTTGGAATAATTCGTAAGTGAAAGAACTATGGACTATCATATGCTTTAGAAATAAATTTAAAGCATCTCAAAAGAATATTCAAACCTTGCTTGAACAATAAGCCAATGTTACTTTAATTATATCATGAACTTTCAATAATTACTTGTCCAATAAAAGAATAAATCTCAAACAATGAATAATTGAATTGAAACAAATAAACGAGTTTAGGGTTTAGAAGACTTGCCTCAAGCACAAGTTACTAATATAATTCACGTATTTTAACACTTCCTACACATATATGTTTAATCACAACAATCTAAATTAGTTAACACGTAACTAACTTATATAATTAGTTAACCCATCTAGATTAACTCATTTTTATTTAATTGTTAGATTAATAATTAATAATCACATAATTTAATTACATCACATAGGCATGCTCACATAATTAACTCAATTACTAATTACGTATTTCATATTAATTATAATTAAATGAATTATAATTTAAACATTTAATCTAATTATAATTACTCAAATTATAATCACATCTTATTTAATTAAATTATAAACAAATTATAATTTATAATTAATTGACTACATCATGCATTTACTAAATTATAATTACACAAATTATAATTTATAATTAATAATGCAAATATTGAATTATAATACACAAGATTATAATCTATAATTGATCATGCATTTATTATAATTACATAATTTATAATTTAAAAATTATCATTCACTTGATTAAAATTAATCAATTATAATCATTATAATTTTACAAAATTATAATTTAAATTAAACCTTTACTCTAATTATAATTATTCAAAATTATAATCACAAATTATATTTTATTAATATAATTTATTAATATTCATTTAGCATTTTAATATATGTTTAATCATGATATAAAAGTTACTACATAAAATTAGCTTTATAAAATACAAAAAAAAACAAAATTTCTTTTTTCCTGTCACCCCCCGGCCGGTGTGGGGGTTTCTTTCTTGATAGGCCCGCCGCGGCGGGCTCCTTCTAGCGAAAGCAGACAAGTTCTCGAACTGTGCAGAGAAAAAGCCAATTAGGCTTATTTCTCCACACCAAATTATAATTCCAGTTCATGCAATTCATATCAATTAATAAAAACACAAACTTAAAGCTTCTAACATGATTCTAACATACATAAACATTATAACACATCATCAAACAACCAATTTCATAATTTTTTTGAAGAAAAAATCAATTTTAAGTGTTCTTCATGAAATTGAACACTGTATTTTTGTTTTTAAATCAATTCACCCAATTTCAAGCATAATAATTCAATTTCTAAACATGATATCATCATCTATACTTAATTTAACCCAAGATAAACAATCAAACATGAATTCCATTGATTTAAAGAGAAAACTATATATATATATATATATATATATATATATATAATTTTCAAAATACTTTTATTGTAACTAAGTGATGTTCATGAACTCCTCATATTCATCACATGTATATGAATTAAAAAATTAATTAAGCATAGAATTCATATCTAAGCATGCTATAAACACATATAATTCGTATTTATAAAGTTTTCATAAAATTCATATTTACAAAGAACTATCACTACGAAGAGCATAAACACATAATTTTTAAAACTGCAAGTTAGGATTATACCTTTGTTGATTAGGAGAAGAGTATGAAGATGGCGATGATTGTTTTGGTTAATAAGGTTTCTTCCTCCTTCTTCATCTTTTCTCTTCTTCTCTCTAACTCTCTATCTTTTTCTCTGTATTCTTTTCTCTCTTCTCTAATAGTGATATTCTTCTAACACTGATATAAAACTAACATAAAACTATATACGTATACTAATAGATATAGGATATAAATATAATATATAACTGAAAATTAATTTACCTATTAAATTTCATCAGTTATAGAATTTCAAAAATCAAAAGCCACTAGGGCTTGTTTGGCAAAACAAGGTTATTTTTTCTAAAAAAAATAGATTATTAGTGCTAAGGCATTGTTTGGTAGAATATGTTTAAAACAATGCAAGGGCCCTGTTTGGCAAAAGCCTTTTAAAATACAAGTAAAAGCCTTGTTTGGTTAAAATCATTTAAATCTTTTTTCTTTATTTTAATAAATCCCTTTAACACATACTTTAATGTTACACTTTAATTAATTAAATATTACTCATCTAATTTAATCAATTAAAATCGAACATCAATTAATCACATTAAAATTTGCTACATAATTATAATTACTCGCTAATTATAATTCATGTAACACTTAACACATAATTCATCTAATTTAATTATCTCAATTAAATTAAAACTATACTATAAATTAATATACCTCAATTAAATAAATTAATAAATATTCATTTAATTAATATATAACACTTAATTAAATCACTCCACAAAATCACATAATTTATTTATTCCACTCAATAAATAAATCACACAAAATATTTATTTAACTCAATAAATATTTGAAATTATTATATGAAATCTCAATCGTTACAATCTTCCATCCTTAAAAGGATTATGTCCCCAGAATCACACATAAAAAATTCTCGTCTATTACATTCTTCCCCCTTAAAAGGATTCTGTCCCCAGAATCAGTACATAAGGGGTTACACACAGAATTTTTAAGCAAATAATTGTGGGTAAGATTTCATCATAACATCTTCGAATTCTCACGTAGCTTCTTCAGCACTGTGGTTCCTCTAGATTACCTTAACAGAAGGTATCACTTTATTCCTAAGTACTTGTTCATTTCTATCAACTATTTGAACAGACACTTCTTCATATGTTAAGTCTTTATCAAATTGCAAAGGCTTATATTCTATTACATATTTATAATCGTGCTTGTAAGGTCTTAACACTGAAATATGAAAGACGTTATGTACATTCTCGAGCTCCGGAGGTAATGCGATCTCGTAAGCTACCTCGCCCACCTTTCATAGTACCTCGAAAAGTCCAATAAATCGGGGACTCAGCTTTCCCTTTTTACCAAATCGAATCTTCCCCTTCCAGGGAGATACTTTCAGGAACACAAAACTTCCTGGTAAGAATTCTCGGTTCTGTCGATGTAGATCGGCATACTTGTTCTGTCTGTCTTGAGCAGCAACTAATCTCGTTCTGATCAGCTTCACAATTTCGGCAGTTTGTTGTACCAGTTCCGGTCCCAACAGTTGACGTTCACCGACTTCATCCCAGCACAAGGGTGTTATGTATTTTTTGCCGTATAACGCTTCGTAAGGCGACATGCCGATACTCGCGTGATAACTATTATTGTAGGCGAACTCCACCAACGGTAGATGATCATCCCAGCTTCTCTTGAAGTCCATCACATAAGCTCTCAGCATATCCTTAAGCGTTTTTATTGTTCTCTCGCTCTGGCCATTAGTCTAAGGATGGTACGCTGTACTCATTCGCAATTGCGTTCCCAGACACTCTTGCAATCACTTCCAGAAATTAGACGTGAAAGGTGGATCTCTGTCGGACACAATCGACACCGGAACACCGTGTCGAGAAATAATTTCCTTCACATATAGCTTCACTAGCTGATCCAAGTTGTACTTAACCCTGATCGGCAGAAAGTGGGATGACTTCGTCAGTCGATCCACTATAACCCATATCACATCAAATCCCTTCTGAGTCGCTGGAAGACCTACCACGAAATCTATCATGATGTACTCCCACTTCCACTCTGGAAATTCTAACGGTTGTAGCAACCCACTTGGTCTCTGGTGTTCTTCCTTAACTTTCTAGCACATTAGACATTTTGCAACGCATTCAGCAACGTCACTCTTCATATTCGGCCACCAAAAATGATGCCTGAGATCCTGGTACATCTTCATACTCCCAGGGTGAATAGAATATCTAGAACTATGAGCTTCGCTCAGAATCTCCTCTTTGACCTCTGGTACTGGCGGTACCCAGATTCTCCCTTCAAATCGTAACAGTCCCTCGTTATCAATCTTGAACTTGAACTCTTCGCCATCCGCTAATCTCTTCCGAATCTTCTCGCATTCTTCATCGTGAAGTTGTGCTTTTTTCACTTTGTCTACAAGAGTAGGACCAGCAGTTACTTGAAACAACTTCTCATCTTATTCCTTCGGAAACTTCACTTCCAGTTCCAATCTATCCATCTGTTCTATCAACTGATCCTGGTCAATTAACATATTCAACTTCTCCCGACCTTTTCTGCTCAAAGCGTTGGCGACAACGTTAGCTTTTCTCGGATGGTAAAGTATCTAGCAGTCGTAGTCTTTGATCAGTTCCAACCATCTTCTTTGGCGCATGTTCAAATCCTTCTGGGTAAAGATATACTTCAGACTCTTGTGATCTGTATATATCTCACACTTTTCTCTATATAAGTAGTGTCTCCATATATTTAGGGCAAACACTACTGCCGCCAATTCTAAGTTATGGGTCGAATACCCCTTCTCATAATCCTTCAGCTGACGTGACGCATAGGCAATCACTTTGTCTCTCTACATCAACACACAGCCTAATCCTTTATGTGAGGCATCGCTATATACCATGAAATTCCCTGTACTATCCGGCAAAGATAACACAAGCGCAATACTCAACCTCTTCTTCAACTCCTGAAAATTTTCCTCACATTTTTCCGTCCAAACAAACTTAACTGTTTTACGAGTCAAATTCGTAAACGGAGTGGCGATCTTGGAAAAGTCTTGGATAAACTTCGGTAATAACCTGCCAATCCCAAGAAACTCCTTACCTCAGACGGCGTTTTCAGCTGATCCCAATTCATTACTGCTTCAACCTTTGATGGATCTACCGAAATACCATCCTTGTCGATCACGTGGCAAGAAATTACATACATTCCAACCAGAATTCGCACTTCGAGAATTTAGCGTAAAGCTTCTCTTGTCTCAGTGATTCTAAGGTTAGTCATAAGTGTTCAGCGTGTTCCTCCTCAGTCTTGGAATAAACCAGGATGTCATCTATGAACACTACTACGAACTTATCCAGAAAATGGCTTAAACACACTATTCATTAAGTCCATAAATGCAGCTGGGGCATTCGTGAGACCAAATGACATCACCAAGAACTCGTAATGACCATATCAAGTCCTAAAAGTCATTTTCGGTGTATCTTCCCTTCTCACTTTCAATTGATGATACCTGCTTCTCAAATCGATTTTTGATAAGTACTTCGCACCCTTCAGTTGATCAAACAAGTCATCGATCCTAGGTAAAGGATACCTATTCTTGATCGTAACTTTGTTCAACTCCCTATAATCAATGCAAAGACGCATCGATCCATCCTTCTTCTTCACGAATAAGACTGGCGCTCCCCACGGTGAAACGCTCGATTGAATATACTTCTTGTCTAGCAATTCTTGTAATTAACCATCAGTTCCTTCATCTCAACTGGAGCCATTTGATACGGAGCCTTCGAAATTGGAGCAGTTCCCGGCGCTAAATCGATCACAAACTCTGTCTCCCTATCCGGCGGAAGTCCTGGCAAGTCGCTCGCAAAAACTTCCACAAACTCCTTAACTACGGATATCTCTTCCACCTTCGGGCTTTCCTTATGCGTATCTACTGTGTAGGCTAGATATCCCACACAGCCTTGCGTTAAAAGTTTTTTGGCTTGCATAACTGTCAGACAACTCGCTTGTCTAGGCGATTTGCTACCATAGAACACTAACTTTGACGGAGTCGTAAGGTTTACTAACTTCTTCTGACAGTCGATTATGGCCCCATGGTTGAACAACCAATCCATACCTAGTATAACATCGAATTCCCCAAGTTTTATCGGAATCAAATCTACTCTCAGCTCCTGACCCTTAATGTCTAATCTACAGTTCTTATAAATGCTCCTAACAGGAATAACCTCCTTATTCGCAATTTCTATGTTCAAAGGGTAAACTAACTCCTCTACAGGTAAGTCTAGGGTTTTAGTAAAATCATCAGATATAAATAAAAAAGTAGCACCCAAATTAAATAATACATATGCATTTATACTATTAACCGGAATAATACCTGACACCACGTCTTTTGATTGCACAGCATTCTGCACCGTCATATTGAATGTTCATGCAGTGGGTCGAACAGCTTACAATGGTACAACGATAGTAACGGTACTGCCACTTCCATTCCCTCCGCTCCCTGTTGACCTTGCTGTTAGCTTCTTCGGGCAGTTGCGAGCCATGTGATCCTTGGATCCACATGTTAAGCAAGCTCCTTTCTTCGGGTTTAGGCAATTAGGTACAATGCTGACCTATAGTTGAAGTACACCCGCTTCCCCTTCATGCACACGCCAGCGTGATTCTTCTCGCATGTAGCACATGCTTTAAACTTCCTCTTTTGCTGGCTTCCTTGCTGACTCCCAGTAGAGGTGTTGTCGTTCCATTTCCTCTTCTGGTTTACTGTGCTGCTCCCACCAGCCTTGGTTTTTATCTCATTCTTCTTCTTCTTGTCTTGGTTGAACTTCATCACCGCGTCGCTTCCTCCTTCAGCCAGTATAGCCTTCTCCAGCATAGCTGCAAATGTGTTCAACTAGAACATGGAAACCTTACTGTAGAGCCAGGGTTTCAGTCCCCGCTCAAACCTCATTGCCTTCCTAGCGTCAGTACTGACCTGGTATGTAGCGAACCTGGCCAGTTCGTTGAACTTCGCGGCGTATTCGGATACCGTCATCCCTCCCTGCTTAAGCTTAGGAACTGGACCTCCATTTGGTCCTGCGAACTCACTGGGAAGTACATCTTGTAGAACATTTCCTTGAAACGTTCCCACGTTATGACTCCTTCTCCCTCTCGGGTCTTATTAGCCTGCCACCAGAAGCTAGCATCTTACTTTAACATGAAAGCAGCAAACACTGTCTTTTGGTCTTCACCTACTCTGGCTACGTCGAAGACCTTCTCCATTTCCATAACCCGTGTCTGAGCCTCGATAGGATTTGTCGATCCCTTGAACTTAGGCGGTCCTACTGCCTTGAATTCCTTGAACGTAGTACCCTGCACTTGCTGCTTATTCGCAAGATCTCCTGTTAACAGGTTCACCAACTGCTGAACCGAGTTGGGATTCGTTCCATCGTTATTGTTGTTGTTCATCGAACCCTCGGGGTTTTGACGCGTTGGTCTTCTTCTAGGAGGCATTTTCTGTTAAGAAAATATTATTATTAGATCCTTTCTTTAAATATTCAAGTTTATACTTAAACGTTTTAAACAATTCAGTTCACATAGAATACATAGCACGTCAACAAACTTCTTTTATTCATTACTCGTAGTTTAAAAAAATATCAATCAGATAGCATTTTTGCTATTTACATCTTCCTTCCTGAACCGGAAAAGTTGAAGGGATTACATTATTAACTCATCCCATTCTTATCTCAATTATGGGATTTACATTATTAAATACAAAAAGCAACATATAAATAAAACCTTTACTACTGCCTAGGAAAATTAAGGCGTCGCACAGCCTCTCTGCGTTCCTCTTCCATCACCCGAAACACCGTCCTTCGGTCCACCACATACCATGGAAAACCTTGGAACTGAGCTGGATAATAGAAAACACGATCCTGGGCCCTATCTATAGACGTGTGGAAAGCATACTTTGTCTCCCTCAGCTTTGCCCTCTTGGCTTCAGCCTCATCTTCAGCTCGATCGGCTCGTTGAGTAGCCCTTAAGCTTATCTCCTCAGCTCTGGCACGCTTCCTTGACTCCTCCTGGATGTCTTGCTTCAGCTTTGCTATCTCTGCTCGAGCCGCGTCTCTATCATTCTCTACGTGGATTAACTTCCACTGTGCTTCTCCTAGCTCACTATCCATCTCTTCGATAGTCTCGTCCTGCTGCTGGATGGTTTCTTCGAGCTCTCCGACTCGACCATGAAGCTCCACGTTACTGTCGTAGACTACCTCGTACATCTCAGCACTAGTAGAGTGAGGTGGGAATTCCTCTTCAGGATTCTCTTCCTCCTCTTCCTCCTCTTCAGACTCGTCCTCGTCCTCATCCTCTAGAATAGGTGTCAGCTCATGCTCTAGACCATCTATGGTGATCATTGGAGATGGCTCTCTCCTAACCAGCTACTCCCAGACAACATGGATATCTCGAGGCTCTTCCTCTCTAGGCACCTGAGGTACATCCTCTCTAGCTTGACTAGGTTCTCCAACGTTTGACATTCTGACAAAAGAATTTTAAAGTTCATTATTACGTGATATCGAGTCATCACTCTTCGAATACTTAAATGTAAACACATAGCACATAAAGTAGTTTATTATCTTTACCTATCACATCTATCTTTTCGATCTTACTATAAGGCTACTACCTAAGGTTTTTCCCCCACCTAAGGTTCATAACCTACTACTTTGATACCAACCTGTGACAGCCCCAAATCCAGGTACTTTGTTTCCTCATGATTTGGTGTTCACTTTCTAATACAACATACATCTACCCAATATAACTTCAAAATAAAATACAACCTTTATTCAAAATAATAAAATCTCCCTTAAAACAAGGGTTACAACCTACTTAAAAATCACTCTCAGGGTTACTCTAACCTTGATATAATAATAATGTGCGGAAATAAAAACATAACATTAACATCTATTACAATCATTTCATATAATAAAAACAAGTCTTCACTTGTTTTGCTTTTCCTTGCCCTTACTCGTAGACGGGGCGTCAACATTATCAACCTTAGCTGCAATTGTTATATAATGCAAGAGTGAGCAAACAACAGCTCACTGGAGTTTAACAATAATAAATACATGAAAGGATATCTTTAAAAAGAGTTTGAATAACTTAGCTTATTTCAGCAATAAAGAATTGAATAATAATTCTCTATCAACATTAAAATTCGAATATAGAATTTATCAGAGGATCATAAGACCTTTGAACTTTTGTCCTAGGTTATAAATATTTTCATTTAAACCTTTAACAGTCAATAAGACTATGGACCTTAACTCATACTTAAGGGGATTAGCCCTTCGTACCATGTATTGTGCACAAACATCTTAACGCTTACGAGTAGTAACCTCCCCTAATAATAGGGTTGTTCAACTCAGTAATTTGAATTCAAGTCCGCATCAAAGAAAGTTTGGTTTGGATAAGCTTACAAGGGTAATTTAGAATTCACGTTCATCAACTAAGGATTAGTTGAATCAACTTTCAATAACTTGGAATAATTCGTAAGTGAAAGAACTACGAACTATCATATGCTGTAGAAATAAATTTAAAGCATCTCAAAAGAATATTCAAACCTTGCTTGAACAATAAGCCAAGGTTACTTTAATTATATCATGAACTTTCAATAATTACTTGTCCAATGAAAGAGCAAATCTCAAACAATGAATAATTGAATTGAAACAAATAAACGAGTTTAGGGTTTAGAAGACTTGCCTCATGCACAAGCTACTAATATAATTCACGTTCTTTAACACTTCCTACACATATATGTTTAATCACAACAATCTAAATTAGTTAACCCGTAACTAACTTACATAATTAGTTAACCCATCTAGGTTAACTCATTTTTATTTAATTATTAGAATAATAATTAATAATCACATAATTTAATTACATCACATAGGCATGCTCGCATAATTAACTCAATTACTAATTATGTATTTCATATTAATTATAATTAAATGAATTATAATTTAAACATTTAATCTAATTATAATTACTCAAATTATAATCACATCTTATTTAATTAAATTATAAATAAATTATAATTTATAATTAATTAACTACATCATGCATTTACTAAATTATAATTACACAAATTATAATTTATAATTAATCATGCAAATATTGAATTATAATACACAAGATTATAATATATAATTGATCATGCATTTATTATAATTACATAATTTATAATTTAAAAATTATCATTCACTTGATTAAAATTAATCAACTATAATTATTATAATTTTACAAAATTATAATTTAAATTAAACCTTTACTCTAATTATAATTATTCAAAATTATAATCACAAATAATATTTTATTAATATTATTTATTAATATTCATTTAGCATTTTAATATATGTTTAATCATGCTATAAAAGTTACTACATAAAATTAGCTTTACAAAATACAAAAGAAAACAAATTTCCTTTTTCCCTGCCACCCCCCCCCCCCCCCCGCCGGGGTGGGGGTTTCCTTCTTGATAGGCCCGCCGGGGCGTGCCATTTCCAGCGAACGCAGACAAGTTTACGAACTGTGCAGAGAAAAAATCAATTTGGCTTATTTCTCCACACCAAATTCTAATTCCAGATCATGCAATTCATATGAATTAATAGAAAACACAAACTTAAAGCTTCTATTCTAACATACATAAACATTATAACACATCATCAAACAACCAATTTCATGATTTTTTTGAAGAAAAAACCATTGTTAAGTGTTCTTCATGAAATTGAACACTGTATTTTTGTTATTAAATCAATTCACCCAATTTCAAGTATAATAATTCAATTTCTAAACATGCTATCATCATCTATACTTAATTTAACCCAAGATGAACAATCAAACATGAATTCCATTGATTTAAAGAGAAAACTATATATATATATATATATATATATAAAATTTTCAAAATACTTTTACTGTAACTAAGTGATGATCATGAACTCCTCATATTCATAACATGTATATGAATTAAACAATTAATTAAGCATAGAATTCATATCTAAGCATTCTATAAACACATATAATTCGTATTTATAAAATTTTCATAAAATTCATATTTACAGAGAACTATCACTACGAAGAGTATAAACACATAATTTTTAAAACTGCAAGTTAGGATTATACCTTTGTTGATTAGGAGAAGAGTATGAAGATGGTGATGATTGTTTTGGTTAATAAGGTTTCTTCCTTCTTCTTCTTTTCTCTTCTTCTCTCTAACTCTCTATCTTTTTCTCTGTATTCTTTTCTCTCTTCTCTAATAGTGATATTCTTCTAACACAGATATAAAACTAACATAAAACTATATACGTATACTAATAGATATAGGATATAAATATAATATATAACTGAAAATTAATTTACCTATTAAATTTCATCAGTTATAGAATTTCAAAAATCAAAAGCCACTAGGGCTTGTTTGGCAAAATAAAGTTATTTTTTCTAAAAAAAATAGATTATTAGTGTTACGGTACTGTGTGACGCCCCCAAATTCGGGCCCTAACGCCTCAAATCCGGTGTATCACGTTCTCACAATAATGGTGTCGCCCAAAATTCGGATCGCCACTTGGTCACTCGAATTCAGTTTGTCACGTTCAACAATCTCATACAATAGTAATAATACGACTAAATGTCGCATCGCACAGCGGAATAAATACACAACTACTACCGAATAGAATTACATTGAATTAACATAATTTATTCGCATCCCAAGGTCTCGTAACATAAACATCGATTACATAGCTTAAACATACCTTAAACATATATAAGCCTAACTAGTACATAATAGAATAAGTTTTTATTACGAACATAAGTTCTACATAATTAACAGCTACTCTGTAGCCTTTCCCTTGCCCTTGTCGGTGCCCTAATGTCCGCACTGCTCTGCCTTAACTGAAATATTTTAGGGAAAGCGAGAATGAGCAACGAGTTTGCTCAGCAAGTAATATAACAGCAACGGTGAGTATTTTAGTTCTCGAGTCCAACATTGTATAGTAAGGTATGATAGTTCAAGGATAACAAGAATATCAACAATTTTTAATAACAGTCACTAAAGACAGAATAATATTAATATGATTCAACGATAAATCAATTTAAGAATTCAAGATAACTGAGTACTGAAAAGTCACTAAGGACTATGAACTTCTACTAGAATTAACAGTAATATACTGATAACCTAATCAAAAACAAGTACAACAGGTGATCAACCTAAAGTACCCTACGGTATGCATATCGTTCAATCGTACTAAAGTGTATGCACGTCAGTCTCCCGACAAATATATTTTCCCTTCAAAGAAGGTTGTTCATCTCAGTCAAACACATGATCCCGCACCAATCAATTGGTTTGGGTCGCTTTTCAACAATATAAGTCTAGCCGAATCAAATGGCATAGATCACAATAATTATAAGCTCAATCTCAATATTTAAAGTTCGAAGAATATAAATCGACTTTTATCTTATGCACGAAGTATATGATTCATAATAATTGAATTCCAATCTCTAAAGCTTACTTGTATGACAATAATAGCACAAGCTAAATGAATGTCCAATAAAGAGTAGAGTTAGGAACTTGCTTACAACGTTCCTTGAAATAAAACAAGCACAAAGATAGGATACTCGAACTATTAATGAGTGTAAGTAAGGAAACTTACCTTACGCGTAGTTTATACACATTAAATAAATCAACACTTTTTGAATCCCTATCGTAATATAGTTATGCGTATAGGATATTCATTAGTTACGTATACTTATACATGATATGTAAGTTTAAACGCATACATAAACGTCTAACTTAGTTGTACACTCTTTACATACTCCATTATACATTTTGCATACTTATAGCACAAAAGTTTAGTTTATAAATCACTATGAAGTCAAATAACATAGTCTCTAATCATTGCTTTATAGTTTGCAAATACCTTTTGGACTTAACATTCAAAAGTTTATAAACATATATCAACATACTTTTATTACATATATGTTTATCCATGTATTCGACACACATTTAAAATCATAGATGTATAATCCACATTGTTTTGAAATCCTTAGAAACACCTTGCCAAAACTTGGTTCCGTAGAATTACTATATGCTTGAATACTTAAAACATTTCTTGAGTCATGTATTATAGCTTCAGGCATTCATACATGTTGAGGAACTTTAAAACTAGGTTTGGTCTTTTCTATTTACTTTCAACAATGGGTAGTTCTATTCATAAATCTTCATTTTACAAAGCCAAGAAAGCTTATCATGTCAAAGACTAACCATAGTACTCATTAAATCACATAACATTGCCAAACAACCTCTTTCTACGCATGCTTGCATGTATTAGATTCATGTATTCAAAATCAACATAACTTTACTCTTTGAAAACTTGTTCTAAGCAACATTGAGTAGTGTACATATTTGTCTTAAGAAATCTCATGTTAAACAAATTAAGTATGTAAAGCATTTCGAAACCACTTTTCATATGTATTCATAAAACTAACTAAGTTGCGAATACATGCTACAAAGGTTAAATTTCAAAAAGGCGTAAGGTTTTATAAACATGGTCTTTCTCATTTAACTTTTCTTTCAAAAGATTATAACTCAAACTCTAATCTTACTAACACGTCTTGCAATGTGTATTGACACATGTTTAAGGGTTATGTAAGCTCTTAAGTTAGGTTAGGTTAGGTTACTAGGTTTGGAAAATAAACAGCACAAAGTTGATTCTCTGGCCACCCCCCGCCGGGGCGGTAATTTGCACTACTAGAGGGCCCGCCGGGGCGGCATTGCCCAAAACATTCCCTGGCCACCCCCCGTCGGGGCGGGCATAGCCATACTAGTTCAAAAATTCTTTCCCCTGCTGCGAACCAACTTTCCCAAATCACAATCAAATAGCAAATTTAAGCATACCCACTATGTATAAACTCCATAAACGTACTATACAACATACATAGCATGATTCTAACAAACTTAGCTCATCAATTTGGACATTCAAGCAAGTATTTTAAGATATTTCTAAAAACTTGTAAGACTTGAATTCTATGAACATATAAAGGGGTATTACCTCTTGTGAAGTTGAAATGCTACTCTAGCTTCAATTTGCAGATTACTCAACAATACTCTCAATCCTCTTGAACTAATTTCAGATTTCTAACAACCAAAATGAGAAGAGAAAGCTCTCATTTATAGGAAAAATGAAAACCCATACCAAAGCTTTACACCATGAACCAAAAGAAGAAATCAATGGGTAATAGATAGTTGATGAATTGAATCATGAAGGCCACTCCCCCATTGATCATTAGCTAGGATGGAGCTTGGGAGAAAAAGAGGGAGTAGCTTCTAGCCTCTGTGAGACACACGAAAATGAGAAATGGGGGGGGGGGGGGAAATTGGGCACTCAATATGGGACACAATACTCAGCAGTCCATATTATTATCATACAAGAGTTTATTTGATATTTTCCCACAAATGAGCATGTATATCCACCCACTCATATAATACACATAGAATTATATAATCCATGTACATTGGTTTAGTGCAAATAATATTCACATTAGACTAGAATAATTTAGTTGGGTATTATTTTCCATAAAACTCATTATTTTAAATTCTATTAAAATAGTCATTTAATATTAATTATTTATTTAGTCAAGGTTATTTTCCCTCATAGGTTTAAAATACCCCTTTAATTACTCCCACACACATCATGGGGTCACATAAAACTCTTTCATACTACTTAGTAATTTACATAAATTAAGCTCACTTTTATCATATAGTTTTATATAATAATTATTCACATTCCAATGTCACACCTCATTTTACAACCTCTATTATACAACTACATACATATATGTCTACATGTATATATATACGTATTCCTATCATTATACATTACACATTGGGCCACATCAATTAAATCAATTGGGCTAAGCATACTAAAGCACATGGACCCTAGTATTTAATCTAGCACATAAATTGATTGGGCCACATCTCTTAATTTTTATCATATCACATTAATTTGGTTGGGCTTGGATATATCTTAAGCCCAATACATTATTAATTCAATGATCCAACTAGATTAGGAAATTAATTAGGCTACACAAGGCGTATCACTTAAGCTTAATTAAGCTTATTATTGTTTCTATTTTTGTACCACACAAGATATTTTAACGAATTTAACAGAAACTCCACATTCTTCCTCAATTATTCTATATTCAATTTGAAACAATTGAGTTAACCCATCACATAAACATTTATATTAGAATAAATATTCATTTTCATTTATATATTCATTTAATAATGTTTGAAAACTCTCGGGTATTACATCCTCCCCCCCCTTTATAAAAATTTCGTCCCAAAATTGATACAAGGTTACACAAATAGATGGGGATAATCCCTCATCATCCTATCTTCTAACTCCCACGTAGCCTCCTCGACATCGTGGTTACGCCAAAGTACTTTTACAGATGAAATAATTTTATTTATTAAGGTTTGTTCTTTCCTATCTAATATCTGGATAGGAATTTCTTCGTATGCTAAGTTCTTCTCCACTTGAATGGGCTCGTAAGAAATCACGCGCTTGTAGTCGGCCTTGTACGATCGCAACACGAAAATGTGGAACACGTTGTGGATGTGCTCCAACTAGGGTGGTAACGCAACTTTGTATGCCACTTCGCCCACTCACTTCAGTATCTCGAACGGTCCTATGAATCTTGGACTCAACTTTCCTTTCTTGTCGAAACGGATCTTCCCCTTCCATGGAGATACCTTCAAGAATACGAAACTGTCGACTTTGAAGTCTCGGTCCTGTCCTGTTGATGCAAATCTGCGTACTTTTTCTGGCGATCTTGAGCTGCTACTAGTCTGGCTCTTATTACTGTCACCACGTCTTGGGTTTGTTGTACTAACTCCAGTCCGAGTATTCATCGATCTCTGACTTCAACCCACATAATGGCGTTCTGCACTTCTTTTCGTAAAGAGCTTCGTACGGTGGCATGCCGATACTCGCATGGTAACTATTGTTATACGTAAATTCGACTAAGGGTAGGTGGTCGTCCCAATTCCCTTTGAAGTCCATCACGCAAGTCCTAAGCATGTCTTCCAGCGTTTGTATAGATCGCTCGCTCTGTCCGTCCGTCTGAGGATGATAAGCGGTACTCAACCTCAATTGCGTTCCCATTATTTCTTGCAAGCTCTTCCAAAAGTTTGATGTGAAGCGCGGATCTCGACCAGAGATAATTGATACCGGCACTCCATGTCGCGAAACAATCTCCTTTACGTACAGACTTGCTAACTGATTCAAACTGTAGCGAATCTTGATCAGTAGAAAATGTGTGGTCTGTGTTAATCAATCTACGATAACCCAAATGGCATCATATCCCTTTTGTGTGACTGGAAGTCCTACCACGAAGTCCATCGTAATATGCTCCCATTTCCACTCCGATATTTCCAATGGTTATAGTAAACCACTCGGTCGCTGGTGCTCTGCTTTAACGCGTTGACAAGTCAAACATCTATTAACGCACTCTGCAACTTCTCGTTTTAGATTGGGCCACCAAAAATGTTGCCTCAAATCCCGATACATTTTTGTGCCTCCCGAATGAACGAAATACGTCGTATTGTGTGCCTCATGTAAAATCTCTTCCCGTAACTCGGTTACCGCTGGCACCCACACTCTTGCTTCGAATCTCAAGATACCATCTTTATCCATTCGGAATTTCTCTTCTTCATTTTCTGCGATCCTCTTTTTGATTTTCTCGGTCTCTTTATCTTTCTCATGTGCTTCCTTTACTCTATCCAACAATGTTGGACAAGCTTCCATCACAAACAATTTCTCTTCAGACCTTTCCGGTCCTCTTACCTCTATCTCTAATCTTTCCATTTCTGTTACCAATTCTTCCTAAGTCGTCAAATGAAACAGTTTCTCCCTTCCTTTTCTGCTCAGAGCGTCGGCAACCACGTTTGCCTTACCCGGGTGATAAAGAATATCGCAGTCATAGTCTTTGATCAATTCTAACCACCTCCTCTAACGCATATTCAACTCCTTCTGTGTGAAGATATATTTCAGACTCTTGTGGTCCGTGTATATGTCACATTTCTCTCCTTACAAATAATGCCTCCAAATCTTCAACGCCAAAACTACTGCAGCTAACTCTAAGTCGTGAGTAGGGTATCATTTTTTGTAATCCTTCAATTATCGTGATGCATACGCAATGACCTTGCCGTGATGCATAAGCACATAGCCAAGTCCATTATGCGATGAGTCACTATACACCACAAAATTTCCCACATCGTCTGGTAGTGACTACACAGGCGCTTCGTTCAATCTCTTTTTTAACTCCTGAAAACTTTCTTTGCATTTGTCTGTCCATACAAATTTCACCGTCTTCCTCGTCAGAGTAGTCAACGGGGTTGCTATCTTAGAAAAATCTTGGATGAATCTTCGATAGTACCCAGCTAACTCTAAGAAACTTCTTACCTCCGTTGGTGTTCTAGGTTGTTCCCAATTACTTACTGCTTCTACCTTTACGGGGTCTACGGAGATTCCATTCTTATCCACCACGTGGCCTAATAATTGAACCTTCTCCATCCAAAATTCACATTTTGAAAACTTTGCATACATCTTCTCCTTCCTTAGTGCCTCCAAAACAATCTTCAGATGTTCGGCGTGTTCTTCCTCTGTCCTTGAGTAGATCAAGATGTCGTTGATAAATACTACCACGAATTTATCCAAGTATGGCTTGAAAACTCTGTTCATCAAGTCCATAAATACTACTGGAGCATTAGTCAATTCGAATGACATTAACAAAAACTCGTAATGTCCATAACGGGTTCGAAATGCAATCTTTGGTATGTCCTCATCCCGTACCTTCAGTTGGTGATAACCCGTCCGTAGGTCGATCTTCGAGAAACGTTCCGCTCCCTTCAGTTGATCAAATAAGTCGTCTATTCTTGGTAGCGGATATCTGTTCTTGATCGTTACTCTGTTTAATTCTCGATAATCGATACTGAGCCTTATCGATCCGTCCTTTTTCTTGACAAATAACACTGGCGCTCCCCAAGAAGACACACTCGGTCGGATGTAACCCTTATCCAATAACTCTTGCAGTTGTATCATCAATTCCTTCATTTCTACTGGCGCCATACGGTATGGAGCTTTCAAAATCGGTGCCGTTCCCGGTGCTAAGTCTATTACGAATTCGATTTCTCTATCTTACGGAAGGCCAGGCAGATTGTCCTGAAATACATCTCGAAATTCATTCACTACGGATATATCCTTAATTTTTACTCCCTTTTTCTGAGTATCTACAATGTAAGCTAAATAACCTACACATCCTTTCCTTAACAATTTCTTAGCCTGTATCATCGTAACGCAACACGATTGCTTAAGCGATGAGCTACCATAAAACACTACCTTAGACTTACTCGGAGTCTGAAGGTTCACACATTTATTATGACAGTCAATTATCGCAGCATGGTTATACAACCAATCCATTCCCAGTATTACGTCAAATTCTCCCAATCTAATAGGAATCAAGTTTACGCTCAGTTCATGTTCTCTAATGTGTGCGTGATAATTTCGATAAATGTATTCTATAGGGATTACTTCCTTATTCGCAACTTCTATGTTCAAAGGATTTTCTAATCTTTCTCGGGGTGTATTAAGTCTACTAGCAAATTCTTCAGATATAAAAGAACAGGTAGCACCCGAATCAAATAATACATATGCATTTATATCATTGATTGGGATTATACCTGACACTACGTCCTTCGTAGCCACTGTGTCCTGGATGGTCTTGTTAAAGGTTCTGGCGGTTGGGCGATGGGATTTTGCCGGTCCGCCAATTATCATCTTGCTTCCCCCATGTTGGCTACCTCTGCCACTTCCCTTCTTCTGGCAGTCCTTAATCCGGTGCTCCGTCGAGCCGCAAGCAAAACATCCTTGTATCTTCTTTGGTTTCGAGCAGTTGTGTGAAATGTGCCCCTCCTTTCCGCAGTTATAGCAAGTGCCACGTCCCTTCCAGCACTCACCTTGGTGATTCTTTCCACATTTTGGGCATCCCTCAGCCCTCTTCTTAAAACCTCCACAAAAATTCCCCAATTGATTGTTGTTGTTTTTGTTATTGTTGTTGTTGTTATTCTCCCACTTCCTTTTTCTCAAGTTGTTTCCTCTAGTACGGTTCTCTCCTCCAGCGCTCTTTCCTTTCTTCTCTTTGTTGTACAGACTTAAGGCCTCACTGCCACCTTCTGCAATGATCGCATTCTCCAGCAATGTCGCAAAGGAATCAATTTGAAGAACTGATACCTTATTGAACAGCCACTGGCTTCAGTCCTTGCTCGAAGCGTCTTGCCTTCCTCTATTCATCTCCCACCTGGTGCTCCATAAATCGCGCTAGTTCATTAAACTTAGCTGCGTACTGCGCCACCATCATATCACCTTATTTTAACTCTAAGAATTTCACCTCCATTCGGTTCTTCATACTCTTCGGGAAATAGTTCTCGAAGAATAGCATCTTAAATCTATCCCATGTTATTGTCCCTTCTCCAGCTCTTTGCTGATTCACCTCCCACCAATAGTTCTCTTCGCCCCTCATCATGTACGTAGCAAATACCGTCTTCTGGTCTTCACCCACACGAGCTATAGTGAAAGCCTTCTCCATTTCCTTGATCCAGGTTTGCCCAATTATCGGGTCAGTAGTTCCTTCGAACTCTGGGGGTCCTATGCTTCTAATGTCTTTAAAGCTTGTCACTAGAACAGCTTGAGGGTTAGGGCGAACAGGTTCATTGTTCCTCCCCCTAAGAGCTTCTCCTAACAGGTTAACTAGCTTCTGAATGGGATCTACTTGTTCTTTCTCGTTGTTAACTGATTCTTCGGGTGCAGTCAATCTACGTCTTGGTGCCATGATCTGCATCACAAATTTTCATTTTATTATTATTCAGTTATATCACTTAAGTATTTCTTTTAATACTAAAAGAATAAATTTATAACACGTTTCTGAAATAAACTTCATTTATATTCATCTGCCAAATCGTTCCATTACATGATTTTTCCTAGCATATTTCTATAAATGTTTCACATATCCCCTAATATCACAAAAGATAGGAATATAACAACCTGCTGCCATACTACCCCTCTAACAAATGCTTACTCGGGGTTTACATCACTATCCCATACTTTACACAAAAAGTTGGGATTACAACATAGTATATATATCACATAAGATAAATACTACTACTAAACTGTCTAAGGGTCTCATCCCATCATGCCACTCTCCACAACTACTCTGTAGCCTTTCCGTTGGCCTTGTTGGTGTCCGAAGGTCCGCACTGCTCTGCCTTAACTGAAATGTTTAAGGGAAAGCAAGAATGAGCAACGAGTTTGCTCCGTAAGTAATATAACAGCAAGGGTGAGTATTTTAGTTCTCGAGTCCAACAGTGTATAATAAGGTATGATAGTTCAAGGATAACAAGAATATCAACAGTTTTCAATAACAGTCACTAAGGATAGAATAATATCAATATATTTCAACGATAAATCAATTTAAGAATTCAAGATAATTGAGTACTGAGCAGTCACTAAGGACTATGAACTTCTACTAGAATTAACAGTAATATACTGATAACCCAATCAAAAATAAGTACAACAGGTGGTCAGCCTAAAGTACCCTATGGTATGCATATCGTTCAATCGTACTAAAGTGTGCGTACGTCGGTCTCCCGACAAATATATTTTCCCTTCAAAGAAGGTTGTTCATCTCAGTCAAACACATGATCCCGCACCAATCAATTGGTTTGGGTCGCTTTTCAACAATATAAGTCTAGCCGAATCAAATGGCATAGATCACAATAATTATAAGCTCAATCTCAAGATTTAAAGTTCGAAGAATATAAATCGACTTTTATCTTATCCACGAAGTATATGATTCATAATAATTGAATTCCAATCTCTAAAGCTTACTTGTATGACAATAATAGCACAAGTTAAATGAATGTCCAATAAAGAGTAGAGTTAGGAACTTGCTTACAACGTTCCTTGAAATAAAACAAACACAAAGATAGGATACTCACACTATAAATAAGTGTAAGTAAGGAAACTTGCCTTATGCGTAGTTTATCCACGTTAAATAAATCAACACTTTTCGAATCCCTATCGTAATATAGTTATGCGTATATGATATTCATTAGTTACGTATACTCATACATGATATGTAAGTTTAAACGCATACATAAATGTCTAACTTAGTTGTACACTCTTTACATACTCCATTATACATTTTGCGTACTTATAGCACAAAAGTTTAGTTTATAAATCACTATGAAGTCAAATAACATAGTCTCTAATCATTGCTTTATAGTTTGTAAATACCTTTTGGACTTAACATTCAAAAGTTTATAAACATATATCAACATACTTTTATTACATATATGTTTTTCCATGTATTCGACACACATTTAAAATCATAGATGTATAATCCACATTGTTTTGAAATCCTTAGAAACACCTTGCCAAAACTTGGTTCCGTAGAATTACTATATGCTTGAATACTTAAAACATTTCTTGAGTCATGTATTATAGCTTCAGGCATTCATACATGTTGAGGAACTTTAAAACTAGGTTTGGTCTTTTCTATTTACTTTCAACAATGGGTAGTTCTATTCATAAATCTTCATTTTACAAAGCCAAGAAAGCTTATCATGTCAAAGACTAACCATAGTACTCATTAAATCACATAACATTGCCAAACAACCTCTTTCTACGCATGCTTGCATGTATTAGATTCATGTATTCAAAATCAACATAACTTTACTCTTTGAAAACTTGTTCTAAGCAACATTGAGTAGTGTACATATTTGTCTTAAGAAATCTCATGTTAAACAAATTAAGTATGTAAAGCATTTCGAAACCACTTTTCATATGTATTCATAAAACTAACTAAGTTGCGAATACATGCTACAAAGGTTAAATTTCAAAAAGGCGTAAGGTTTTATAAACATGGTCTTTGTCATTTAACTTTTCTTTCAAAAGATTATAACTCAAACTCTAATCTTACTAACACGTCTTGCAATGTGTATTGACACATGTTTAAGGGTTATGTAAGCTCTTAAGTTAAGTTAGGTTGGGTTACTAGGTATGGAAAATAAATAGCACAAAGTTGATTCTCTGGCCACCCCCTGCCGAGGCGGCACTTTGCACTACTAGAGGGCCCATCGGGGCGGCATTGCCCAAAACATTCCCTGGCCACCTCCCGCCGGGGCGGCAATTTGACCTATAGGAAGCCCGTCGGGGTGGGCATAGCCATACCAGTTCAGAAATTCTTTCCCCTGCTGCGAACCAACTTTCCCAAATCACAATCAAATAGCAAATATAAGCATACCCACTATGTATAAACTCCATAAACGTACTATACAACATACATAGCATGATTCTAACAAACTTAGTTCATCAATTTGGACATTCAAGCAAGTATTTCAAGATATTTCTAAAAACTTGTAAGACTTGAATTCTATGAACATATAAAGGGGTATTACCTCTTGTGAAGTTGAAATGCTACTCTAGCTTCAATTTCCAGATTACTCAACAATACTCTCACTCCTCTTGAACTAATTTCAGATTTCTAACAACCAAATTGAGAAGTGAAAGCTCCCATTTATAGGAAAAATGAAAACCCATACCAAAGCTTTACACCATGAATCAAAAGAAAAAATCAATGGGTAATAGATAGTTGGTGAATTGAATCATGAAGGCCACTCCCCCATTGATCATTAGCTAGGATGGAGCTTGGGAGAAAAAGAGGGAATAGCTTCTAGCCTTTGTGAGACACAAGAAAATGAGAAATGGGGGGGGGGGGCAATTGGGACTCAATATGGGACACAATACTCAGCATTCCATATTATTAGCGTACAAGAGTTTATTTGATATTTGCCCACAAATGAGCATACATATCCACCCACTCATATAATACACATAGAATTATATAATCCATGTACATTGGTTTAGTGCAAATAATATTCACATTAGACTAGAATAATTTAGTTGGGTATTATTTTCCATAAAACTCAGTATTTCAAATTCTATTAAAATAGTCATTTAATATTAATTATTTATTTAGTCAAGGTCATTTTCCCTCATAGGTTTAAAATACCCATTTAATTACTCCCACACACATCATGGGGTCACATAAAACTCTTTCATACCACTTAGTAATTTACATAAATTAAGCTCATTTGTATCATATAGTTTTATATAATAATTATTCACATTCCAATGTCACACCTCATTTTACAACCTCTATTATACAACTACATACATATATGTCTACATGTATATATATACATATTCCTATCATCATACATTACACATTGGGCCACATCAATTAAATCAAATGGGCTAAGCATACTAAAGCACATGGACCCTAGTATTTAATCTAGCACATAAATTGATTGGGTCACATCTCTTAATTTTTAACATATCACATTAATGTGGTTGGGCTTGGATATATCTTAAGTCCAATACATTATTAATTCAATGATCCAACTAGATTAGGAAATTAATTAGGGCACACAAGGCGTATCACTTAAGCTTAATTAAGCTCATTATTATTTCTATTTTCGTACCACACAAGGCATTTTAACGAATTTAACAGAAACTCCACATTCTTCCTCAATTATTATATATTCAATTTGAAACAATTGAGTTAACCCATCACATAAACATTTATATTAGAATAAATATTCATTGTTATTTATATATTTATTTAATAATATTCAAAAATTCTCAGGTATTACACATTGTTTGGTAGAATATGTTTAAAACAATGCAAGGGCCCTGTTTGGCAAAAGCCTTTTAAAATACAAGTAAGAGCCTTGTTTGGTTAAAATTATTTAAATCTCTTTTCTTTATTTTAATAAATTCTTTTAACACATACTTGAATGTTACACTTTAATTAATTAAATATTATTCATCTAATTTAATCAATTAAAATCCAACATCAATTAATCACATAAAATTTTTTCTCATAATTATAATTACTCGCTAATTATAATTCATATAACACTTAACACATAATTCATCTAATTTAATTATATCAATTAAATTATAACTATACTATAAATTAATATACCTCAATTAAATAAATTATTAAATATTCATTTAATTAATATATAACACTTAATTAAATCACTCCACAAAATCACATAATTTATTTATTCCACTCAATAAATAAATCACACAAACTATTTATTTAACTCAATAAATATTTAAAATTATTATATGAAATCTCAATCGTTACAGTAATAAGAACTTATGCTATTATATATTAGTTAGGTTTATATATGCTTAAGGTATGTTTAAGCTATGTAATCGATGTTTAAGTTATGAGACCTTGGGACGTGAATAAATTATATTAATTAAATGTAATCTATTTGGTAGTAGAGTTGTGTATTATTCCGCTGTGCGATGCGACATTTAGTCGTACTATTATTATCATGAAGTTAGATTATAGAACGTGACAGACCGAATTCGAGAGACCAGCGACGGGTACGAATTTGGGAGCGTCACAGGTTGGTATCAGAGCTATAGTTATAAACCTTAGGAGCGAGTGTCCTTAGATTATAACTTAGGAGAACTTAGAAGTTAGAAAGGGATAGAACTCACATAGAGTTTTTCCCTAGAGAGAGACTTAGTGTGTTATAAAATGTAACTTCATTCTATACAATGAACTTATGTTTTATTTAACATTCTAATGGAGTTGCTGTTTGTTTATCTTGTGTTTGTGATTGTAGGATGGTAGATATAGGAGTACCTAGTAGAGTGGCCGAGGAGGAGCCTAGAGATATACGTGTAGTATACGAGGCACCTTTAGAGACTATGCCAGTGCAGGCTATTTCACCATCCGAGTCTGACGATGAGGATGAGATCGAGGTGGAGTTTGATCCAGAAAAGGATGATCATGTTGAGGACGAACCTATAGAGGAGGAAGCCCATGGAGGACTCTTACGAGCCTAACCTGAAGGAGCATATGCTAGGAGAGTACGAGGAACATATAATAGAGTTAGACTGTCGAGTCCAGGAGCTGGAGGCCGAGGCCCAGGAGAGAGAGTCTGAGTTCCAGAAGCTAAGGGACTAGGACCATTAGAGGAAGTTGGACATGCAGGAGTTAGAGGTAGAGATTGCATACCGCAGGGAGGCAGGGATCCAGATAGGAACCTTATTCCACAGGTCGGTATCCAGAAATGTAAACTTGGCAGGAAAGTTAGAAGAGGTAGAACAGAGAGAGTTAAGTGAAAAGACAGAGAAGGAAGCACTCCGTACTCAGCTAGAGTTGGAGGTTATGGATAGGATACACTTCGAGGAGAAATGGGAAGCGGCTAACGAGAGGGTTGACGACCTAGAGGATGAGGTTAGATGCAAGAAGAGGAGGATGAACAAGATGGGGTATGTGTTCCGTTTAGCTTTTGAGAGGGTGATTGATGGTGTGTACCACTACCCAGCGAAGCAGAGACAGGACCTACATACTTTGAGCCGAGAGTTGATGGCATACATAGCGCAGATCGAGTACAAGAGTGCTGTGGAGCGTGGGATGATGGGATGAGATTTCCTTAGTCAGTCTAGTCGTAGTACTTATAGTATGTACCTTATATGATGTATATACTATGTTGTAACCCCAACTTTTTGTAAAGTGTGGGATAGTTATGTAAACCCCGAGTAAGTTTTTGTTAAAGGGGTAGTATGGTAGTATGTTAGTGTTCCCCGTCTTTTGTGATATTAGGGGATATGTGATAACATTTATAAAAATATGCTAGGAATGATCATGTAACGAAACGAGTTGGCATATGAATATAAATGAAGTTTATTAAGAAACGTGTTATAATTTTATTCTTTTAATATTAAAGAAATATTTAAGTAATATAACTGAGCAATAATAAAATAAAAACTTATGATGCAGATAATGGCACCAAGACGTAGATTGACTGCACCTGAGGAGTTAGTGAACAATGAGAGGGAACAAGTAGATCCCATTCAGAAGTTAGTAGACTTGTTAGGAGAAGCTATAAGGGGAAGGAACAAGGAACCCGTTCGCCCCAACCCTCAAGCTGTCTCAGTGACAAATTTCAAAGATTTTAGGAGTGTAGGACACCTAGAGTTTGAGGGTACTACCGACCCGATCATTGCGCAGACCTGGATAAAAGAAATCAAGAAGGCTTTCACTATAGCACGCGTGGGTGAAGACCAGAAGACGGTATTTGCTACGTACATGATGAGAGGCAAAGCGAACTACTGGCGGGAGGCGAATCAGCAGAGAGCTGGAGAAGGGACGATAACATGGGATAGGTTTAAGATGCTGTTCTTTGAGAATTATTTCCCGAAGAGCATGAAGAATAGGATGGAGGTGAAGTTTTTGGAACTTAAGCAAGGTGACATGACGGTGGCGCAGTACGCGGCTAAGTTCAATGAACTAGCGCGATTTGCAGAACACCAAGTTGGAGATGAGGAAAGAAAGGCGAGACGTTTGGAAACAAGGACTGAAGCCTTGGCTGTTTAATAAGGTATCAGTTCTTCAAATTGATTCCTTTGAGACGTTGCTAGAGAAGGCAATAATTGCGGAAGGTGGCAGTGAGGCCTTAAGTCTGTATAACAAGGAGAAGAAAGAAAGAATACTGGAGGAGAAAATCGTACTGGAGGAAGCAGTAGTGGAGGAAGCAACATGGAAAAAAGAAAGTGGGAGAACAATAACAACAACAATAACTAGAACAATAACAATAAATCGGGAAACTTTCGTGGAGGTTTTAAGAAGAGGGCTGAAGGATGCCCGAAATATGGGAAGAATTACCAAGGTGAGTGCTGGAAGAGATGTGGCACTTGCTACAATTACGGTCAGGAAGGGCACATCTCGCCCAACTGCCCGAAACCAAAAAAGATACAAGGATGCTTTGCATGTGGCTCGACGGAGCACCGGATTAAGGATTGCCCAAAGAAGGGAAGTGGCGGAGGTTGCAACCAACAAGGGGGAAACAAGCTAATGATCAGCGGACCAGCACAATCCAACCGCCCAACCGCCAGAACCTTTAACATGATCATCCAGGACGCAGTGGCTGCGAAGGACGTGGTGTCAGGTATAATCCCAATCAATGATATAAATGCTTATGTATTATTTGATTCGGGTGCCACCTATTCTTTTATATCTGAAGAATTTGCTAGTAGACTTAACACACCCCGAGAACGATTAGAAGATCCCTTGAACATAGAAGTTGCAAATAAGGAAGTAATCCCTGTAGAATACATTTACCGAAATTATCGAGCAAACATTAGAGAACATGAACTGAGCGTAGACTTGATTCCAATTAGATTGTGAGAATTTGACGTAATACTGGGAATGGATTGGTTGTATAACCATGCTGTAATAATTGACTATCAGAACAAATGTGTGAACCTTTAGACTCCGAGTAAGTCTAAGGTAGTATTTTATGGTAGCTCATCGCTTAAGCAATCGTGTTGTCTTACGATGATGCAGGCCAAGAAATTGTTAAGGACAGGATGTGTAGGTTACTTAGCTTACATTGTTGATACTCGAAAAAAGGGAGTAGAAATTAAGGATATATCCGTAGTGAACGAATTCCAAGATATATTCCCAGTCGATCTGCCTGGTCTTCTGCTAGACAGAGAAATCGAATTCGTAATAGACTTAGCACCGGGAACGGCACCGATTTCGAAAGCTCCATACCGTATAGCGCCATTAGAAATGAAGGAATTGATGATACAACTACAAGAGTTATTAGATAAGGGTTACATTCGACTGAGTGTGTCTCCTTGGGGAGTACCAGTGTTATTCGTTAAGAAAAAGGACGGATCGATGAGGCTCTGTATCGATTATCGAGAATTGAACAGAGTAACAATTAAGAACAAATATCCGTTACCAAGGATAGACGACTTATTTGATCAACTAAAAGGAGCAAAGTGTTTCTCAAAGATAGACCTACGGACAGGTTATCACCAACTGAAGGTACGGGATGAGGACATACCAAAGACTGCGTTTCGAACCCATTATGGACATTACGAGTTTTTGGTAGTGTCATTTAGATTGACTAATGCTCCCGCAACATTCATGAACTTGATGAACCAAGTTTTCAAGCCATACTTGGATAAATTCGTGGTAGTTTTTATCGACGACATCTTGATCTACTCAAATACAGAAGAAGAGCATGCCGAACATCTAAAGATTATTTTAGAAGCTCTAAGGAAGGAGAAGATGTATGCAAAGTTTTCAAAGTGTGAATTTTGGATGGAGAAGGTTCAATTCTTAGGTCACGTAGTGGATAAGAATGGAATATCCGTAGACCCTGTAAAGGTCGAAGCAGTGAGTAATTGGGAGCAGCCGAGAACACCAACAGAGGTGAGAAGTTTCTTAGGGTTAGCCGGGTACTATCTAAGATTCATCCAAAAATTTTCTAAGATAGCCACCCCGTTGACCAATCTGACGAGGAAGACGGTAAAATTCGTATGGACGGACAAATGCGAAACGAGTTTTCAGGAGTTAAAGAAGAGATTAAGCAAAGTGCCTGTGTTGTCACTACCAGATGATGCGAGAAATTTTGTGGTGTATAGTGATGCATCGCACAAGGGACTTGGCTGTGTGCTTATACAGCACGGCAAGGTCATTGCGTATGCATCACGATAATTAAAGAACTACGAAAAACGATACCCTACTCATGACTTATAGTTAGCGGTAGTAGTTTTTGCGTTGAAGATTTGAAGGCATTATTTGTACGGAGAGAAATGTGAGATATACACGAATCACAAGAGTCTGAAATATATCTTCACACAGAAGGAGTTGAATATGCATCAAAGAAGGTGGTTCGAATTAATCAAAGACTATGACTGTGATATTCTTTATCACCCGAGTAAGGCAAACGTAGTTGCCGACGCTCTGAGTAGAAAAGGAAGGGAGAAACTGTTTCATTTGATGACTCAGGAAGAATTGGTAAGAGAAATGGAAAGATTAGAGATAGAAGTAAGAGGACCGAAAAGGTCAGAAGAAAAGTTGTTCGTAATGGAAGCTAGTCCGACATTGTTAGATAAAGTAAAGGAATCACAAGAAAAAGATGAGGAATGCGAGAAAATCAGGAAAAGGATCACAGATAATGAAGAGGAGAGATTCCGAATGCATAAAGACGGTATCTTAAGATTCGAAGAAATAGTGTGGGTACCAGCGATAACCGAGTTAAGAGAAGAGATTTTGCATGAGGCACACAATACAATGAATTTCGTTCATTTGGGAGGCACTAAGATGTACCGAGATTTGAGGCAACACTTTTGGTGGCCCAATCTAAAACGGGAAGTCGCAGAGTGCGTTAGTAGATGTTTGACTTGCCAACGCATCAAAGCAAAGCACAAGTGTAACGACCGTGAATTTTAAACTCCTTATTTATTAAATATGTGATTTAATTTTAACGAGTTAGTTTTGTGAGTTTATTTAAACCTTATGTGGTTATGTGAATTTGTGAAATAATTAAGGAAGTCACTAATGGTTTATTTAAATTAGTGGACTAGTCCTGAGAATTTAATATCAGAAAATTGATAGGATTATTAACAATTAAATATTCAATTTATTTGAATATAGTGGCAATATTTGAACCTATTGATTAATTTTAATGATGATTAATTAATCGATAATGTGTTGTTTAATTATTATTATGAATAAATAATAATTAATGAGTAAGAGAACTGATAATATAATATTATTATATTTACTTGATTTACTGTTATAAACAAGCATGCGATACTAAACCTTTACTATATGGTAGCTATCTATATTATACATAATGCAATGTGACATATTAATGTGGTGAATATTATATATATAGACTATATAGTAAGCTTTACTACATTCATGTGAATTGCATGATAACATTTCTGATGTGACTTGAAGGTTGTAAGTAAACATTCATGTATGGCTCATCAACATATAGTAATATCAATAAACATTATTAATTGATAATGATTTCATTAAGTTATTAGGATTATAATCATAACAGTTATGGTAATAAATAATGAGCAATACATAATTATATTATATTTGGTGTTAATAGAAAATGTACATGGATTATATGTATATACACTAGTTGATACCTTGTAAGTAAGAAATAACATTGTAGCACCCATTTAATTGTATAACTTAGGTATATACTATTTGTATATATATAGTATACAACTTAGTGTATTAGCAAATGCTGAGTTTACATTGTCCCATAATAAGAGCCCAACTTCTTCTCACGTGAACAAACAAAGCTAGCTACACTCTACATTTCTCTCTTAAATTCAACAAATATAGCCATAATCATGAGATGGGGAGTGGGATTCATGAGTGGAGTCACCAACCCTCACCAACTCTTTCTTATCTATTGAGCATACTTGCAATCCTTTGGTTTGATTTGGTGAGTAAATATTTTGTCTGTATTTTTAAATGCCTATAAGAGTAACCTCTCCTCCTTGTAGTTTCTTTTGCTGAGATATTGTCTAGTAGAGTTAGTATACTGAGTTCCCATTTGAGTTAAGGAAGAATTGGTATAGCAGCAAGCTCATAGTAACAGAGGTATAACATTTACCTTCATGTTCTTCATTTCCTGATAAAATGTTAAGCTCTTGATTCTTTGAATTAAGTAGGTATTAGTTGATATTTGATTTGGGATATGTTGATAAGTGTTATACAAACTTCTTAATATGTTAGAATTGCAATATGTCATGATAGAAACAAATTTCGTAATTATTTTCTAAGTTGGGTTTGCAGAACTGCCAAAGCAGTTTAGCTTCTGGTCTGGCCGACAGCCTGCGCAGCTGCGCCAGTATTATACTGGCCAGCGGCGCAGCTGCGCCACAACCTGCTCTTGGATTGGCCGGACACCGGCGCAGCTGCGTCGGGTTTATACCTGGTGCCTGCGCAGCTGCGCAGGTTCCTGTGGCCAGTTTTTGTTTTCTGCTTCTGTTAAGCTGCTGTGATATACTAACATGTGATATACCATTGAAACAAGCTTGTGAACATGATTTAAATGTAGATATTAGTACAATAACATGATATAAGCATGTATTCGTTGATGCTAAACGTATATGCCATGACCATATATTTTAAAAAGGGAAACTTGTAATTCAAAAGTAAACCTTGTCATGGACGTATCACGTGAACATTCTGATTTTGTAAACACAATAGTGTGGTTTATATTGTCATGAAATGCGAGTCTAAAGTGTGTTCACACACTAGCCTACGTGATAGCAAGATTCTAGCGATTTTGAAATAAGAAACTTAAGAACTTTCAAAGTGAACTTGGCTAAGGTTAATATCTTTTAGATTCTGACTATTTGAGAGCATATATATGGTTTATATATGAGTCCTAAGACATACGAGTTATGAGCACAAGGCACTTAACATGTATTATGATACCTTATTGGCTTAGTGTGATTTTTCAACGAAAAGCTTAGAACGTGAAAGATTATATCATCGATCACCATGTGGATTACGTATTGATCATACAAGCATGTACATTAGAGTTCGTTATGCCTATAAGCATATTAACATGGACCTCGTTGAGTTAACGTATAGATTTCACATATGCACGTATTCATAAAAAATGAATTTCTAAGGCATGAAATAGGTGGATTAAAGTATACATGTATAGTATACGATTGAGGATGCATGTTATGTTTAACCTTGTTATGTGATAACATGAAGCATGAACTTGTATTATGTAAAGTATACAAATTACCGACATGAGAGCATATGACTTTAAACTAGGATTAGGTTGAGCATGCTAGGTTTTCAAAAATTATAATCATAAAATATGTATGTTGATTAAATATAAGTAACTTGAAGTATTATGTGTTCAAGTCTATATTGATGCATAGAAACTAGATAATCTAAAGTTATTAAATCTATGACATGATTAGATTGACTTACGTGAATTATGGATAGATTGATATGATAAGCAGATTCTTGTAAGTGTAGACTCGTATTAGTTTACACATGCTAATTGGAATACCGACTTATTAATGTTAGGTTATTTCAGCGAGATTTAATTAAAGCTAGAACTTAATTGTAGCTGAGCAATCAGGCAAGTCTCCGAACTTCACCATTTGGTTGTGCAAGTTCTTTAATTCTTATTTGTACAAGTTCCTATCCTTCTCATATTGTATTGAGCAGGTTATTATCGTATTGACAGTTAATTATTTAAAGCTTCAACTTTATTTCCAAGCATGCTATTAGGTGGTTTAATTACTTTACAATTATTCCACATTATTGTTATTCGCACTTGGTGCACTTGATTTCGTACAGTCTTGGACTTGTACATTATTTAAAGTTCTATAATTCTTGAACTGCGTCAGATAGAGTCTGAACCCTTGTTCGGTCAGAAAATTGTATAAAAATTTTATAAAAGCTATCCAAACCAATTGATGGTAAGGATTCTTAGACTGAAAGAACACCCCTTGTATATATAGGGGAGTACCCCAGGTATCTAGTATAAAGATACAAAAAGCAGAGTTGAATGTTATGCATATACATAGCATACGCAAGGCTGATCCCCTCAAGTACTTATTCTGTAGCCAGTAACCAAAGGGTCAATCAGCTATTGATTTCGTTGGAGTTTTATAGTTCAAAAGTCTACTTGACTATCAGTTATTCTAAAAGCAATTATTATTCTTGCTTCCGATATTCATATTGTTGAATTCATTATCAGATATATTCCTTTCATCATGATATATCCTTTATTGTTGTATTTCAACTTGCTGAGCAAACTTGTTGCTCATTCTTGCTATATCATGACTTATATTGCAGTTAAGCCCGAGACTTCAGGAAAGGACAAGGGTAAAAGGAAGATGTAGGATTAGTTTGCAAGGAGCAGACTTTATCTTTATGTTTAATTAATTTACTGTTATGTAATATGAACCCTATTGACTATTCTAGGGTATGTTTGTATGTTTTGTATTTAAGGTTATCAAATCTTGGGACTAATAGCACCTTTTGAATGAACGACGTACGTTTATTATATTCCGCATTTTAGTTATCGTATGTTGTTTAGAGGTAGATGTTTATGTTAGATCGTGACGACCGGACCGGGGTCAGAGGACCCGAATTTGGGGCTGTCACAACAAGCGGCCGAGTGGTTTACTTCAACCGTTGGAAATATCAGAGTGGAAATGGGAGCATATTACGATGGATTTCGTGGTAGGACTTCCAGTCACACAGAAAGGATATGATGCCATTTGGGTTATCGTAGATCGACTAACAAAGACAGCACATTTTTTACCTATCAAGATCCGCTATAGTTTGAATCAGTTAGCAAGCCTATATGTAAAGGAGATTGTTTCGCGACATGGAGTGCCGGTGTCAATTGTCTCTGATCGAGATCCGCGCTTCACGTCAAATTTTTGGAAAAGCTTGCAAGAGAGAATGGGAACGCAATTGAGGTTGAGTACTGCTTATCATCCTCAAACAGACGGACAGAGTGAGCGCACAATACAAACGCTAGAGGACATGCTTCGGACTTGCATGATGGACTTCAAGGGAAATTGGGACGACCACCTACCCTTATTAGAATTTGCATATAACAATAGATTCCATGCGAGTATCGGCATGCCACCGTACGAAGCTCTTTACCGAAGAAAGTGCAGAACGCCATTATATTGGGACGAAGTCGGAGAGCGACGAATACTCGGACCAGAGTTAGCAGCTCAAAATCACTAAAAAAAGTACGCAGACTTGCATCGACAAGACCTGGACTTTAAAGTCGGCAGTTTCATATTCTTGAAGGTATCTCCTTGGAAGGGAAAAATCCATTTCGGCAAGAAGAGAAAATTGAGTCCAAGATTCATAGGACCGTTCGAGATACTGAAGCGAGTGGGCGAAGTGGCATACAAAGTTGCATTACCACCTGAGTTGGAGCACATCCACAACGTGTTCCACATCTCCCTGTTGCGACCATACAAGGCCGACTACAAGCACGTGATTTCTTATGAGCCCATTCAAGTGGAGAAGAACCTAGCGTATGAAGAAATTCATGTTCAGATATTAGATAAGAAAGTGCAAACCTTAAGAAATAAAATTATTTCATCTGTAAAAGAACTTTGGCATAACCACGATGTCGAGGAGGCTACGTGACAGTTAGAAGATAGGATGATGAGGGATTATCCCCATCTATTTGTATAACCTTGTAGCAATTCCAGGATAGAATTTTTATAAGGGGGAGGATGTAATACCCGAGAATTTCTGAATATTATTAAATGAATATATTAATGAAAATGAATATTTATTTAAATATATATATATATATATATGTGTGTGTGTGTGTTGCGAGATGAGCTCATTCAAATAAATTCAAATTGAATATAGAATAATTGAGGAAGAATGTGGAGTTTCTGTTAAACACGTTGAAATGCCTTGTGTGGTACGAGAATAAAAATAATAATGAGCTTAATTAAGCTTAAGTGATAAGCCTTGTGTGGCCTAATTAATTTCCTAATCTAGTTGGGTCATTGAATTAATAATGTATTAGACTTAAGATATATCCAAGCCCAACCATATTAATGTGATATGTTATAAAAATTAAGAGATGTGGCCCAATCAATTTATGTGCTAGATTAAATAATAGAGTCCATGTGCTTTAGTGTGCTTAGCCCAATTGATTTAATTTGATGTGGCCCAATGTATAATGTATGATGATAGGAATATGTATATATACATGAAGATATATATGTATGTAGTGGAATAATAGAGGTTGTAAAATGAGGTGTGACATTAGAATGTGAATAATTATTATATATAACTATACGATAAAAGTAAGCTTAACTTATGTAAATTACTAAGTGGTATGAAAGAGTCTTATGTGACCCCATGATGTGTGTGGGAGTATTTAAATTAGTACTCTCAACCAATGAGGGAAAATGACCTTGACTATATAAATAATTAATATTAAATGATTATTTTAATATTTATGTAGAATTTGGAATAATGAGTTTTATGGAAAGTAACATTAGTACCCAACTAAATTATTTTAATCTAGGGTAAATATTATTTGAAATAAACATATGTACATGGATTATATAATTCTGTGTATTATATGAGTGGGTGTATATGTGTGCTCATTTGGGGAGAAATATCAAATAAACCTAAGTATGCTAATAGTAATACCAAATGCTGAGTTTTTGCTCTTGTCCCAAATTGATAGACATTTTCCCCTCATTTCTCATTTTCGTGTATTGCACAAGGGCTACAAGCCTAGCTTCCTTCTACCTTGCAATCTTAGGTATTTCATGATGGTGATGATGAGAGGGGTGTGGGCAAAATAGTTTCCATAATTTGCCAAGCTATCTACTCTTCTTTGTCCACCATTCTTCTTCTTCTTCCTTTGGGTTCAAACTCAAGGGCAATGGATTTGTATGGGTTTTTATTTTCCTATAAATTGGAGCCTTTCCTTCTCATTGGGTTGCTAGAAATCTGAAATTTGTTCAAGTAGAGAGTGAGTGAGTGAGTAATCAGAAGTTAGAAGCAAGTGTTAGGAGTTTTAAGCTATAGAAGGTAATAATCCTATTTTATGTTTTGGTATCATTTTCTTCAAAGTCTTGAAAATTCTTGTTAGATAGTTTGATAATGGATACCATGATGTTAGTCAAGATCATATACCTATTACTAAGGTGTTGATCATGTTCTATGCTATCAAAATTTAAGTTTTATAAGTTTTTAGAAATGTCTTGAAATACTTGCTTTTAATGTCCAAATTGATGAGCTAAGCTTGTGGAAATCTGTAAAAGGTTGTTAGAATCATGCTATGTATGTTGGGTAGTAAGTTTATGGAGTTTATACATAGTGGGTATGCTTAAAATTACTGTTTGATTGTGATTTGGGAAAGTTTGGTCCGCAACAGAGGAAGATTTTCGAATGGCAACAGCTATGCCCGCCCCGGCGAGCTTCCTATAGCTAAATTACCCTCCCCGACGGGGGGTGGCTAAAGAATTTTAGTAGCCATTGCCTCCCCAGCGGGCCTTCTTGTAGTTCTTTTACCCGGCCCTGCGGGGGGTGACCAGGGAACCAAGACTGGGCTGTTATGTTATTCAAACCTTATAACCTAGCCTAACTTAACTTAAGGAGCTTACATAATTCTTAAACATGTGTCAATGCGTATTGCAGGATGTGTTAGTAGGATTAGAGTTTGAGTTATAATCTTTTGAAAGAAAAGTTAAAGGACGATGACCATGTTTACAAAACTATACGCCTTTTTGAAATCTAACCTTTTTAGCATGTATTCGCAACTTAGTTAGTTTTATGAATACATATGAAATGTGAAATCAAGATGCCTTACATGCTTAACTTGTCGGTCATGAGATTTTAGTATTTGAAAACCAACTGAGTTGAAAACTCTACGACTTGTATTGAGAACTATTGAACGAACTATGATAACCGACGTATTCACACATCTAGTTAGACACGTTATAAACTACGCAAGCATGAACTAAAAGAGTTTCTAAGTAGAGAGTTATACAACCAAATCTAATACCTGCAAGCATGCGTAGAAAGAGGTTGTTTGGCAATGTTATGTGGTTTAATAAGTACTATGGTTAGTCTTTGACGTGATGAGCTCCCTTTGCTTTGTAAAATGAAGATTTATGAATAGAACTATCCATTGTTGAAAGTAAATGGAAAAGACCAAACCTAGTTCCTCAACATGCATGTATGAATGCCTTAAGCTATAATACATGGCTCAAGCAATGTTTTATTTGTTCAAGCATATAGTGACTTTATAGAACTAAGTTTTGCCAAGCTGTTTCTAAGGTTTTCGAAACAATGTGGATTATACATATACTGATTTTAAATGTGTGTCGAATACATGGATAAACATATGTGTAATAAAAGTATGTTGATATATGTTTATAAACTTTTGAATGTTAAGACCAAAAGGTACTTGCAAACTATAAAGCAATGATTAGAAACTATGTTACTTGACTTCATGGTGATTTATAAACTAAACTTTTGCGCTATAAGTACACAAAATGTGTAATGGAGTATGTAAAGAGTATACAACTAAGTTAGACATTTATGTATGCATTTAAACTTATATATCATGTATGAGTATACGTAACTAATGTATATCTTATACGCATAACTATATTACGATAGGGATTCGAAAAGTGTTGAATTATTTAACGTGGATAGACTACTCTTGAGGCAAGTATCCTAAACCTTTGCATTACTTTATTCAACGGATGTTGTAAGCAAGTATTCGAACCCTATTCTTTATTGAGCATTATTTAAGCTTGTACTATTATTGGTTGTACAAGAAATTCCTTGAAAGTATGATTCATATCTCATGACTTAATACTTCGTAAGCTTAGAAATGAAATTATTTTCAAACCTTGATTTCGAACGATAATTGTTCACGTATATATTTTAAAAGGAAACTGTCTAAGCCATTGATTCGGCTAGACTATTGATATATGATCGAAAGCTATCCAAACCAAATTAACTTGGTGCGGACTCTTATAACTGAGATGAACAACCCTCTTGGTAGGGGAATTATATATTTGTCAAGAAACCGACGTGCGCAAATGAGAATGATTAAATGTTATGCATAATATAGGGTACTTTAGGCTGATCACCTATTGTACTCGTTTTGTAGAATTATCAGTTTATTACTGTAAATTCTAGGAGAAGTTCATAGTCCTTAGTGACTGCTCAGTATTCATTAACTTGAAATCTTGAATTGATAATCGTTGAATATTACTGATATTTTCTGTCCGTAGTAACTATTATTGATAATTACCGATACATCTTGCTATCTTTGAACTATCATTATTGTTGTACTCTTGAGAAATTTAAAACTACATTGAACATCCTTATTGCTATATTACTTGCTGGGCAAACTTGTTGCTCATTCTTGCTTTTCCTAAAATATTTCAGTTAAGGCAGAGCAGGGCGGACCTTCAGGCACCGACAAGGGAAAGGGAATTAGTACAGAGTAGCTTTATTTATGTAGAACTTTATGATTGTAATAAGAACTTATGCTATTATATATTAGTTAGGTTTATATATGCTTAAGGTATGTTTAAGCTATGTAATCGATGTTTAAGTTACGAGACCTTGGGACGTGAATAAATTATATTAATTAAATGTAATATATTCGGTAGTAGAGTTGTGTATTATTTCGCTGTGCGATGCGACATTTAGTCGTACTATTATTATCATGAAGTTAGATTATAGAACGTGACAAACCGAATTCGAGAGACCAGCGGCGGGTCCGAATTTGGGGGCATCACAGAAATTATGGTTTCTAAGAGAGATCGATCCGCCACTCTGGAATCGCCCTTGCAAAGCAGCCAGGCCGAGGATAATGTGAACTTGACCAAGTCCATCAGTCTTGCGACACAGACTAAGTATTACAGGATAGCGGCAAAGACATTTGTGAAGGAGCAGGGACTGAAACCGGCCAAGGAAGATGGCCAAATGCTTGAGATGATCCATGAGAGGGCTTGGTTTGGAGTTGTGGGATCGCCCGTGCCTGCTCTAATGGCTATAGTTCAAGAATTTTATGTAAACGCCAAGGAGACACAGAGCGGCTTCTCGTTCGTCCGGGGCTTTCAAATTGACTACCGTCCGCTAGCAATCTGCGAAGTCTATAATTTACCTTCTCTCCTGGTTGGCCGAGTAAACTTGGTTGAGGCGGAGCGTTTTGGGACAGACTTGGACAGGGTGATCTCTGATTTATGCGTGCCAGGCACGAAGTGGAATTATAAGCAGGGCACAGATACGCCTACCAATATCCCCAGTTCAGCGCTGAATCGCTATGCCAAGGCGTGGAATCTGTTTATCTGCTCCAATCTGATGCCTTCCACTCATCAGCACGATGTCACGGCTGAGAGGGCCATTATTATGTGGGGAATCATTACTAGAAAGTATATTGATATTGGGCACTTACTCCATCAGAATATGATGTGACGCCCCCAAATTCGGGTTCCTTGAACCTCGAACCTAGTACGTTACGGTACTTCATCTTGAAACATATTCTATAACTAATGCGGAAGATATAAATATAAATTATTTATACAATAAGCTTTTACAACATAATCCCAAGGTCTACAACCTTTATCTTGATACATACCTTAATTACTTAAAGGTTTACATAATAATTTGCATCAGAAAACCAAATAGTTAACCTGCATAATCATCTACTATTGGATTCTATCCTTATCTTTGTCTTTCTTCGAGCCTTCGCTTTAATCTAAAAATGTTATCATGATATAGCAAGAGTGAGCAACTACTTTGCTCAACAAGTTTAAATATAAAATGGATATATCATGATTGAAAAGGAATAAACTTTCAAGTTTTCAACAATGTATAATAATTGTGAAAGTGCATGAATCAAAATTTTAATAATTGAATGACTGAATCAATAATGCTGGATGTCAATAATGACCATGAACAAATTTAACTGAACCTTGTGGTAATGAAGGTGATCAGCCTTTCATACCTGATGAACACATACAACTTGCACTAAGTGCGAATCAATAATAAAAGTTATGGAATAATTATAAATAATTAAACCACTAGCATGCTTGAAACATAATAACTCGAGTTTGAGTTAGGAAACTTGCCTTGATTGGAGATTTCCCCTATAACTTAACTTAGAGTCTCTCCACAAATCCTACACAATCGTGTTTACATGCACACACATATTAGGTAATTAAATATGTCACAACCATGCATGTATATTCATTATTATTAGTTTATAAAAACTAATATTATTTATTCTTATTTCGAAACTATAATCGGTTTAGTCATAAATATAACTCATTTCAACCCTTTAATACAGAATAAAGGTCTTTTACATTTTTAATATGTAAATATTTTACATATTAGGTCTTAAATAATTTATATTCCTTTTTAAAAATATTTTACGCCTTTACTTGCTCATTCGGGATTTAAACAGCTAATATATAGCCTTTAACGAAAATTCAACGTACTATATTATATCTTGAATAATAATAAAAAAATAAATTAATACTTTATCTGTTCATGAGTCAACTGGAACCGTTGTCTCATATACAAGCATTTTATCCCGCTAGCACATAAACGTATTTTATTACGTCATTTCGGCTACCTATTTAATAGATATGTTCATTACAAACTATACATAACATAATACACTATCATTAATCATTTTACTAATATTAGATTAATGAAAAAGTGTTTTTCTTAAAAGATATATATCTTTAAATAATTTATAATTATTTAATTAAGGAGTTATTCAAATTTTCTTTATTTATTAACTCCATCTTCATTTGATTACTATTTAGCATTAATTAAATAGTAATTACTTAATTACCTTTAGTTATTATGTAATTATAAATAATAACCAATTAAATCTTCTCATTATTTAATGTTAATAAAATAATGCATAATTAAATCATTATTTGTCTTTAATTATTATTTAATATTACTTAAATAATAATCAATTAATTCTTTATCCTTGAATAGTAAATAATTGATTTATTTACTTCATTAGTCTTTAATTATTTCTTATTATTATTTAAAGAATAATTAATTAACATTTGACCTTATTTATTAATTAATATTAATTAAATAATAAATAATTAATTCACTTAATTAAATCTTTAATTATTCTTTTTTATTAATTAAGAATAATTAATTATTACTTACCCTTATTTATTATTTAATATTAACTAAATAATAAATAATTATTTTATAAACTTTTATGTTAATGTAAGTAAGTAATCACTTAATCTTACTTAAACATTAATTAATCATTATTTAATATTAATTAAATAATAATTAATCATTTGTACAACTCTAATTATTATTTAATCATAATTAAATAATAATTAGTTACTTTGTTAACACTAACTTTACTTAATTATCACTTAATAATAATTAAATAGTTAATTATATTTAACTTTAGATTTAATTAGTAGCTTTAAAATTATTTATTAACATTGTTCATTTAATTACAATTCTGCCATTCTCGCCCAAATTTTTCATATTCGGGGTCCTTTACGGAAACGCTTGTAACACGAAATCTACAACTTAGAATTAAGTTCCGTTGGAGGCTTTGGATTTGCATTTTCTTGAACTACAGTTTCCATTTATCAAACACCAAATTTGGTTCTGTTTTGGTCACGAAAAACAGCCCAGCAGTGGTTGGTCAGTTTTAGTTTTCTAGCTTGACCCTCTTGTACTAAAACAATCATAACTTAGTCGTTTTAAAATGTTTTAGAGTGATTCTTGAGCCCACGCGAAGCTAACGTTCGAGACTACAACTATTGTTCTTGGACCATCTTCAAATTCTAATCACAAAATTTCAAAAATTTCGTGGAAGGGACTGAACCGAAATGGTTTCCCAGTTTTGACTCGGCTACTTTAAAATGGCATAACGCTTTCCTCCGAAGTCGGATTTAGTCCGTTTTGGAGTCTATGGAAAGCTTATTCAGTGTACTATAACATTCTAAAAGCCCAAAATTTTCTGAACAATCTAGCTAATCCCGAAATTTCCTTTTTGTGGCAGCAGTCCACTAATTTCTTTCTAAGTTTAAAAACTGTTTTGTTTTTCTTTCCTTGGATCAAACTTTTAACACACAAAATAGTTAAATCTAAGCATAACACATAATTTAACAAGTAGATCTATAGTTTTAAGATCCAAGATCATAAGCTCATCACAAATAACCAAAATAAATTACATAACTAAGTTACTAGGGTTTAGTTTTGTTATACCTAGCTCTTGACTCTTCCTTCTTGTTCCAAATTATGAGATGAACTTGGAATGTTTGAGGCTCAATTTCTCCACTCTCCTTCCCTTAAGAGGCTGCTGACCTCCATGTCTCTCTCTATCTATCTTTTCTATTTTTCTTCTTTCTCTTTCTCTTTATCCAGCTTAGCAAATTAGAAAAGAAAAATGAAAGTAACTAAATTGTTGGTATGATTTGCAAGTATATTTTCTATAATGTGTAAGTATACTTCTCCCCTTGCTTCTCTCGCTTATCATATCAATTACCAACTCATGCTGCTTGCAAGTATCTACATAAATGTTGGCTGTACTAAAGAGTTGACACATAAGCTTAGTTGGTAGAAGCTAGTAGTATTTTTGGACAAAATAAAATTTCCCATGTGCCTTATTTCTCCACACATGGTCGGATACTACCCCCTCATATTTTTCTCATTTTTGCTTTATTTTTAAATGCAATATTTGCTAAATTAAATGACCATAATGCCCCTCTTTAATTAGGCTAGGATTGGGCCATTCCTTTAATTCTTTTGAGCTTGAAATAATTAACTCGGGCCACTTGAAATCAAATTCAATTAAATTAGTTTCTACCAACATTGGGCTTCTAATTCATTTAAGTTATTGGGCTCCCCAACATGTTGGTTTATTAGTATCATATAATACTTCAAGTCTATGAACAATTAATCTAAGTGGGTTTGATAATTAATTCAATTGGGCTAGGAACATATATTAGTTTGGACCACTAGCTAATTAATTTTATTGAGCTCCCACATGTGATGGTTAATATGTACCATTTACTAACTCAAGTCCACTATTACTTAATTTAAGTAGCTTGATAATAAACCATTGGAGCTAGATTACTTAATTCATCCATTAACATTCAAGTCCATTCTTAATTAAATAAATGGGCTTGATTAACATACTAAATAAACTAGTCCACTAGTAATTTATATTACTAGGACTAATCACATATTTTATTACATCAATATTCATACCTTATTTTTATAAACCAATTAGACTTACCTCAATCAAGTTATATCATTAACTATTTGAGATGTACCAATGAAATCTCTAGGGTTAGGGCACTAGTATATAAATTTCATACTAGCCTACCATAATTACTATAATCCTTAGGTTATTCAATTCTTTATTCCTAATATGTAATTAGGTTACATTAGTTTCTTTTATTTGTTTATTTAATAAACAAATATAAACAACCACATGATATTCATATTCATTTACTCACATATCCATACAAAATAATTTAATAGGCTGAGACATTTTCCTCAAATCTCTTAGATTAAGTCACTAGTATATAATTAAAATACTAGGACCACCAAATAAAGATAACTCTTTAGGTTATTTAATTCCAATACCTAATTTATAACTTTAGGCTACAAAGCTTTCTTTGATTCTCTTTATACATACTTACAATATATGTATTTGCTCAATCTCACACATGACCCACATACGTCAAAATGTATCTATCCTTATCATTCCTCTTGCTAAATATATAAATATATATATATATAGAGAGAGAGAGATAGAGAGACAGAGACAGAGCACATCACTAAGCATATATATGCACCTATACATATACACATTTTCTTTCTTTTTCTTAAAATAATTCATATTGAAATTTAATCTAATATCCTTAGGTAATGTATAAATATTATATTTATTATACCCACAAATCATATATTGCATAGTTCATACTTACTTAAGCAATACCATTTCACATAACATATCATCTAATAAGAATTTTCTAAGTTAAATTCTTATTTTAATATTACCCAAAAATTTGGGTTATCACATTCATCACTTCTTCTAAGAATTTCGTCCTCGAAATTATAGTCTACTAATCACTACTTCCCTTATTCATCAAAACTAGGTTTTCGTATAACCTTTATCTGATTTCATGCTCAATTTAATGAGTACATATTGCTTCCTACTATGAGGAGCTCTTCTATCATCACATTCTTCTATGACTTCTCTCTAAGGAGTTAAAAATTTTCATATCGGGCTGAGGGGTCATATAGACCATGAACTTTCATGTTTAACAGTATTCACTGCAACCAATTCTGTAAACATGTTGTACTAGGTATGTTTACAATCACGAAGAAGGTAAACTACCTAGCCGGGTACGTTAGGTGATCAGCCTATCGCACCTTAGTTTTCGGAACGACTATATGCGTTTTTTGATTGGAATATTTTATCCAATTATTATATCCCCATTTTTCGGGGTTGTTCTCCTCAGACTTAGCATAAGAATCCGTACAAAAACAATTTGGTTTGGGATAAATTCTCAAAAAGATACTTGAATTTTCATAAATATTTGTCTAGCTGAATCCATTAGCTTAGACGTATACCAATAATTCGAATATCAATCGAAACATGTGTCTGGCCAAAGTTAATTGGTACTTAACTTTTCTTTAAAATTATAAAATTCATTTTATGACGTCATGATACCGCACTGTATTTACAGTCCGTTTGAGAATTTCGTCATTTTATGACTTTGTCATACTACATCGTACCATAGTGGGCTGACGATCCTTAGATCACATCCAACACTAGGTAATTTTGCATTGATAACTCTATCATTTTTATCATTTTTGCATCAGGTTCCATGATGCATCAATGATAAATAAAATACCTTTTGATATCTCAAAATATTTTTGTCTAGCCGAAACAATTAGCGTAGACTCTTCTTTAAACAGCTCAAAACCATTGCAAAAATTATTTTTGATGTTATCATGCCGCAACAGGTAATGATGTGTTAGTGGTACGAAGCCCACTTCTACACAATTGTAACCATATGTTGCTGATAACAAAAATTCATTTTATTTCAAAGGCACATCAGTGCGAATTTAGCTTGATGTCAAAAACTTGAAGTCTAGTATAGCTAGAAGATTTGGAATACCTATGCTTCCATCATCAATTTCAATTGCTCTAATGATCAATTGCTTAATAAGTCTATCTATATAAAAAAATCATCAATTCTTCATTCATAACTTTTCTATACCCCAATATAGTTCATCAAACATACCACACGTTACGAGTTCAGGAACTTACCACAGTCATATGGGTTTAGGAACTTATCCTAGTCAGACCAAAGTCGTCCATTCGCTGAGGGGTTCCATCATACGATTATGAGTCATGAACTTACCATAAGTGTGATTTTAAAAAACTCGTACCTAATCTTATATTTTCTACATATCCGCTATACACATGTGAAAAGAATCACCTTCTCAACATACATATAGTGAATAGCACAACACTACATTTCAATGATTATCAATGTGATAAAATAAGTAGTCGTTAGACCAAGCACAGAACCCCCACCTATACAAAGGTTTGTACAACTTAGCAATCACCTGAGTCCTCAATTGAAATCCCACATAATCCTAGCTCCCTCTTTACTCGATACGAATTTCATTTAATCCGTATCTACAATTCACAACTCTTTTCTGAGTTTAACTCGTACTATTTCATAGTACCATATTCGTATAGCAATTCTGTTATAAAGACTTCAATCAATAGATTGATTATCTGTCCTCCATGACCTCATCAGATCACGTTGTTATCTTTTCTTATAATCGTATTGTATTACGATTCTTTTCTATCTTATGATCGTTTTATTTTACGATATTCTTTCCCTTTAATCATATTATATTATGATTTTACACTTTTTCTCTTATAGACTTTGTCTATTTATTATCACTTTTCATCTTTATTATTGGAGTCAGGTAACTCCAGATTCTAATCTTAAAATTCTTCAAGGTTCTTCTTTGAATCTTATTTATCTTCTTCTTATCTTTAATGATGAATTTCCTGAATTCATCTCTTATCACTTAAACTCTATTTGAGTTTATTCATCGTCCTCATCTTTGCAGTTATAGTCTAAGGTAATCCTACCTAAGGTTTATAACCTACAGCTCTGATACCAACTTGTGACGCCCCCAAATTCGGGTTCTTTGAAACTCGAACCTGGTAAATTACGGTACTTCATCTTGAAACATATTCTATAACTAATGCGGAAGATATAAACATAAATTATTTATACAATAAGCTTTTACAACATAATCCCAAGGTCTACAACCTTTATCTTGATACATACCTTAATTACTTAAAGGTTTACATAATAATTTGCATCAGATAACCAAATAGTTAATGTGCATAATCATCTACTATTGGATTCTATCCTTGTCTTTGTCTTTTTTCGAGCCTTCGCTTTAATCTGAAAATATTATCATGATATAGCAAGAGTGAGCAACTACTTTGCTCAACAAGTTTAAATATAAAATGGATATATCATGATTGAAAAGGAATAAGCTTTCAAGTTTTTAATAATGTATAATAAATGTGAAAGAGCATGAATCAAAATTTTAATAAATGAATGATTGAATCAATAATGCTGGATGTCAATAATGACCATGAACAAATTTAACTGAACCTTATGGTAATGCAGGTGATCAGCCTTTCATACCTGATGAACACATGCAACTTGCACTAAGTGCGAATCAATAATAAAAGTTATGGAATAATTATAAATAATTAAACCACTAGCATGCTTGAAACATAATAACTCGAGTTTTAGTTAGTAAACTTCCCTTGATTGGAGATTACCCCTATAACTTAATTTAGAGTCTCCCCACAAATCCTACACAATCGTGTTTACATGCACACACATATTAGGTAATTAAATATGTCACAACCATGCATGTATATTCATTATTATTAGTTTATAAAAACTAATATTATTTATTCTTATTTCAAAACCATAATCGATTTAGTCAGAAATATAACTAATTTCAACCCTTTAATACAGAATAAAGGTCTCTTACATTTTTAATATGTAAATATTTTACATATTAGGTCTTAAATAATTTATATTCCTTTTTAAAAATATTTTACGCCTTTACTTACTAATTCGGGATTTAAACAGCTAATATTTAGCCTTTAAAGAAAATTCAACGTACTATATTATTTCTTGAATAATAATAATAAAAAATTTATTACTTTATTTGTTCATGAGTCAACTGGAACCGTTGTCTCATATACAAGCATTTTATCCCGCTATCACATAAATGTATTTTATTTCGTCATTTCGGCTAATTATTTAATAGATATGTTCATTACAAACTATACATAAATTAATACACTATCATTAATCATTTTACTAATATTATATTAATGAAAAAGTGTTTTTCTTAAAAGATATATATCTTTAAACAATTTATAATTGTTTAATTAAGGAGTTATTCAAATTCTCTTTATTTATTAACTCCATCTTCATTTGATTACTATTTAGCATTAATTAAATAGTAATTACTTAATTACCTTTAGTTATTATGTAATTATAATTAATAACCAATTAAATCTTCTCATTATTTAATGTTAATTAAATAATGTATAATCAAATCATTATTTGTCTTTAATTATTATTTAATATTACTTAAATAATAATCAATTAATTCTTTAACCTTGAATAGTAAATAAATATTTTATTTACTTCATTAGTCTTTAATTATTTTTTATTATTATTTAAAGAATAATTAATTAACATTTGACCTTATTTATTAATTAATATTAATTAAATAATAAATAATTAATTCACTTAATTAAATCTTTAATTATTCTTTCTTATTAATTAAGAATAATTAATTATTACTTATTCTTATTTATTATTTAATATTAATTAAATAATAAATAATTATTTTATAAACTTTTATGTTAATGTAAGTAAGTAATCACTTAATCTTACTTAAATATTATTTAATCATTATTTATTATTAATTAAATAATAATTAATCATTTGTACAACTCTAATTATTATTTAATCATAATTAAATAATAACTAGTTACTTTGTTAACACTAACTTTACTTAATTATCACTTAATAATAATTAAATAGTTAATTACATTTAACTTTAGATGTAATTAGTGGCTTTAAAATCATTTATTAACATTGTTCATTTAATTACAATTCTGCCATTCTCGCCCAAATTTTTTAGATTCGGGGTCCTTTACAAAAACGCTTGTAACACGAAATCTACAACTCGAAATTATGTTATGTCGGAGGCTTTGTATTCGTATTTTCTTGAACTATAGTTTTCGTTTATCAAACACCAAATTTGTTTCTGTTTTGGTCACGGAAAATAGCCCAGCAATAGCTGGTCAGTTTTAGTTTTCCAGCTTGACCCTCTTGTACTAAAACAATCATAACTTAAATGTTTTAAAACATTTTTGACATATTCTTGAGACCACGCGAAGCTAACTTCCGGGACTACAACTTTTGTTTTTGGACCATCTTTAAATTCCAATCACAAAATTCCAGAAATTTTGTGGAAGGGACTGAACCGAAATGGTTTCCCAATTTTGACTCTGCTACTTTAAAATGGCAAACTCTTTCCTCCAAAGTCGGATTTAGTCCATTCTAGAGTCTATGAAAAGCTTATTCAGTGTACTATAACATTCCAAAAACCCAAAAATTTCTAAATAATCTAGCAAATCCCGAAATTTCCTTTTTGTGGCAGCAGTCCACTAATTTTTTTCTAAGTTTAAAAACCGTTTTGCTTTTATTTCCTTGGATCAAACTTTTAACACACAAAATAGTTAGATCTAAGCATAACACATCATTAAACAAGTAGATCTACAGTTTTAAGATCCAAGATCATAAGCTCATCACAAACAACCAAAATAAATTACATAACTAAGTTACTAGGGTTTAGTTTTTTTATACCTTGCTCTTGACTCTTCCTTCTTGTTCCAAATTATAAGATGAACTTGGAATGCTTAAGGCTCAATTCCTCCCCTCTCCTTCCCTTAAGAGGCTGCTGACCTCCCCTCTCTCTCTCTCTCTCTCTATCTTTTCTATTTTTCTTCTTTCTCTTTCTCTTTATCTAGCTTAGCAAATTGGAAGAGAAAAATGAAAGTTACTAAAGTGTTGGTATGATTTGCAAGTATATTTGCTATAATGTGTAAGTATACTTCTCCCCTTGCTTCTCTCGCTTATCATATCAATTACCAACTCATGTTGCTTGCAAGTATCTATATAAGTGTTGGCTATACTAAAGAGTTGACACATAAGCTTAGTTGGTAGAAGTTAGTAGTATTTTTGGACAAAATAAAATTTCCCATGTTCCTTATTTCTCCACACATGGCCGGATACTACCCCCTCATATTTTCCTCATTTTTGCTTTTATTTTTAAATGCAATATTTGCTAAATTAAATGACCATAATGCCCCTCTTTAATTGGGCTAGGAATGGGCCATTCCTTTAATTCTTTTGAGCTTGAAATAATTAAGTTGGGCCACTTGAAATCAAATTCAATTAAATTAGTTTCTACCAACATTGGGCTTCTAATTCATTTAAGTTATTGGGCTCCCCAACATGTTGGTTTATTAGTATCATATAATACTTCAAGTCTATTAACAATTAATCTAATAATTAATTCAATTGGGCTAGGAACATATATTAGTTTGGACCACTAGCTAATTAATTTTATTGAGCTCCCACATATGATGGTTAATATTTACCATTTACTAACTCAAGTCCACTATTACTTAATTTAAGTATCTTGATAATAAACCATTGGAGCTAGATTACTTAATTCATCCTTTAACATTCAAGTCCATTCTTAATTAAATAAATGGGCTTGATTAATACACTAAATAAACTAGTCCACTACTAATTTATATTACTAGGACTAATCACATATTTTATTATATCAATATTCATACCTTATTTTTATAACCCAATTAGACTTGCCTCAATCAAGTTATATCATTAACTATTTGAGATGTACCAATTAAATCTCTAGGGTTAGGGCACTAGTATATAAATTTCATACTAGCCTACCATAATTACTATAATCCTTAGGTTATTCAATTCTTCATTCATAATATATAATTAGGTTACATTAGTTTCTTTTAGTTGTTTATATAATAAACAAATAAAAACAACCATATGATATTCATATTCATTTACTCACATATTCATACAAAATAATTTAATAGGCTGAGACATGTTTCTCAAATCTCTTAGATTAAGTCACTAGTATATAATTAAAATACTAGGACCACCAAATAAAGATAACTTTTTAGGTTATTTAATTCCAATACCTAATTTATAACTTTAGGCTACAAAGCTTTCTTTGATTCTCTTTATACATACTTACAATATATGTATTTGTTCAATCTCACACATGACCCACATACGTCATAATATATCTATCCTTATCATTCCTCTTGCTAAATATATATATATATATATATATATATATAGAGAGAGAGAGAGAGAGAGCACATCACTAAGTATATATATGCACCTATACATATACACATTTTCTTTCTTTTTCTTAAAATAATTCATATTGAAATTTAATCTAATATCCTTAGGCAATGTATAAATATTATATTTATTATACCCACAAATCATATATTGCATTGTTCATACTTACTTAAGCAATACCATTTCACATAACATATCATCTAAAAAGAATTTTCTTTGTTAAATTCTTATTTTAATATTACCCAAAAATTTGGGTTATCACATATGCTGCGTTACATGCGGGGCAGTACTATCGGTAGTATTCCACATGCAACAGTGGTCACGCATCTGTGTGCACAGGCGGGACTTGACTGGGATGACGAGTAGGTTCAGATGCCGAGCAAGGACATCACTCATGCCACCATCAAGAAATTTGACGATTAGTCTGGTGGCACGGCACACCCGCGGGGCAAAGGATTCATTCTACCCACTCCTCCACAAGTGCCTCCACCACAGCCAGCAGAGACAACCGCTCCTCCTCCAACCAGTGAAGCGAATCAGGATCGCAGGATGAGGCGATTGGAGAGGAGGATGGACGCGTTGCATGGCAACTTCTCAGCTTTTACGGATGGACTATCTCGTGCCTTGGCTGAGGCCTTTGCTCAGCAAGGGTCGTTGGTGGAGTGGCCCGTCTTTGGTTCTGCCATGCCATATCCGCCGCCAGATTCACCACCCGAGGAGGGTGGCCATGCCGATTCTTAGGGGAGTTTCCTTACCCTTTATCTCCAATGAGGACATTGTAATTTTTAAGTTTGGGGGTATTGGGGTGTATTTAGTAATTAGTTGCATTTTAGTATTTTGTTAGTTAAATTTTGCATGAATTTGTTTTTCATTTTGCTTTTGTTTTGTTTATTTGGTATGTGTTTAATTGCATTGCATAAGCATAATCCCATATTTTAGCCTGTTGAATTCCAGTCTGGCCGATGATGATCTTGAAATGTTATAGAATTTTTGAACTCAGTTGATAATTTATGCTTAGTTATAATTTCATACACGATGTAGTCTATGCCTGTTGCTTTGATGTTACCGGATAGCATGGCATTGTTATTATTTGCTTGTTGGTTAGATTAGCACATGCTTGTCTTCTGAAGGGAAAAATTTATTTTTAATGACAGAATTGTGTAGAAAATGAATAATGGCCATAATGACACAGAAATGCAAGTTTGAGGGAAAACATTGGGTATGCATGCTACAAAGAAAAAGGAAAAGAAAAAAAGAAAAAAAAATAAATTGTGAAAAGAAAAAAAAAATAGTGTAAACAACTTGGCTAGCTAAGTCTTGTGGCCTTTGATACTCGAGCAAGTACGCCCTAGGGGATTGTCTCTACACCCAGCGCCCTAAAGCCTTATAGTTTGGGAGTCGTTGGTCGAAAGCTCGTTAAATGGATATCATTGAAAAGCCTAAGAGGCTTAACATTGCACAGTCAGGTGTAACCACGGGAAAGTGCGAATATCGCCCCTGTAAGAACCGTGAATTTTATAAATAAATATTAAATTCAATATTAATAAGAAAATAAATATTTATTTGAATATAAATGTTTATGTGTTATGTGACGAGTAATTCAATTGATTGAAGTTGAATTTATAATAATTGAGAAAAGTGTGGAGTTTATGATAAGCTCGTAACATGCCTTGTGTGGCATGAGATGAGAATTATTGAGAGTTTGACTAATCGAAGAGGGAAATCAATCAGTGAAGGATTAATTAATATTATATTGTTAATAACCTATTAATGGGTAATTAATTTATAATATGTTGATTAATTATTATTGTTAGTAATGAAACATTTATGAATAAATAATTGACGAATATAATAAGAATTATATTTACTCGATTAATTGTTGTGTGCAAAGTATGTGATAATTAAACATATAATATATAGTAGTTACAACTATATTATATGAAGTTTAGTGTGACACTTGAATATGACCATATAATATATAAGAACTATATATTATGATTAAAGGCATATATGAGTTACCTCATAAAGCTTATGTGACATAGTATGATGTGTGACTACATTAAATATGTACTGCATGAAATACTATAATAGACTAAATGAATAACTGTTATTCAATGATTATTTCATTTATATATATGAGAGGAAATAATAAAGTTGGGTTAATGTAGTGTGATAATGTCCAATCGAATTATATTCGGTATTAACGAAATGTACATGGATTATATGTTGATATATATATATGTACCACAACTTGCTACATTGTAATATTGTTTCCTCATTTAAAACTACATTGTGACACTAATTAAATTATAACCTAAGTATATATAATATGTATATGTGTATACCCTAAAGTGTTGTATTATATTGCCAAGTTGCTGAGCTTCATTTGGCTTGTCCCATAAAGTGTGTCATCTCTTCCTCATGTGTATAACCAAAACGCTAGCCTACTCTATTCTTCTTCTCAAACTCAGCAAAGTGTAGCCAATGATCAATGGTGGAGTGGCTCCAATAATAGATTTCAACAACTACCTAACCACTCTTCCTTAACCATCACGCAATCCTTCAATTCATTGGTTTGATTTAGTGGAGAAATGCATTGACTGTATATTGGATTTTCTATAAATAAAACTCTCTCCTTCACATTTCAATTTGCTGAGAGTTTTGTGACGCCCCCAAATCCTTGTAACCTTAAACACAGGACATGGTGCTCACGGTATAACATACACTATCATCTAACTACGTAACTCCAGAATTAATAATAATAACTATTACATAACTATTCAAATAGAATCCTAAGTCTTCACAACCTTAAATAAACTAAAACTTATACTTAGCGTTTATCGCTACATTACATCCAATGTAGAAATATAAACTTATTACATTCAATGCGGAAATATACCAGGTACGTACGTCAATTTCGAGGACGAAATTTCATAAGGAGGGGAGGTTGTAAGCATCCAAATTTTATGAATAAGATTTAATTTTCTTTATATATTATTTTGAAATAGTAAGGTGTTGATTTGATACATGTGATAAGTTATGGGTGACATGTGTAGAGTTTACAAAGTAAGCAATTGGTTATAAAATATTCGTTGTGTCGAGGAATATTCGTTTGGTCGAGGAATATTCTTTTTATCGGAGAATATTCGTACGACGGCGCAGTCATTGGTGGACCCCACAACGAAATGAATGTCGAATATAGAAAGCGACAGAAGTAACCTTTTTATAAAAATAACAGCAAAACTGTTACCGTTAGTACTGTTGAAATACCCGGTGGTTAAAATACAGTAATACGTGGTGTGCAGCATACGGTATTGCACAATATTTTGAATTATTGATTCTTACGTAGGAAGGCACTTACTCAATTATTGTTACAGTAATTACTGTTCAATATTTTATATTATTGATTCAATAATTGCATAATATTTTATTGGTTCAATAGTTGTCATGTTGATATTTTATATCAATAAGTGCTACTTTGCTATTTTATATTATTGATTCAATAATTGTCATTGCACATTATTTCAAATTATCAAATCAATAATTCATATTATTTGAATAATATTATTAGATAACATTATTGGCAAGGTCTAAGGAAGTTCTGTCTAGGAAAATGGTTGATTAATTGCGCGCCAGTAAGGAGAAATCCTTATCGGAAGGCCCCCTCTTTCCTGGGAACGACCTGGTTGTCAATATTGTAGTTCTGTAATATTATTTGTGAATAATTAATTTTTGATATATATGATAAGAAAATATTTATTCAATGTGGATTTAAACGGAGGAATTTTTAATATGTGACATTTGTTGAAAGTTGGTATTTTATCTTTTTCGATAAAATAATTCATTCAAATATATTATTATAATATTACATTATAGTAGTATGATGTGATTATATAATAGTATGATTTTTATAATTAGAATGGTAACATTATTATAGTAAATTCATGGTATAAAAGTTAAACGAGGTGGAAGAGTGCAAATTAAATTTGAACTCTTATGATGCAAACAATGATGTCATCGGAGCGATGAGGTAAGCAAGGATGTCATCGGAGCGATGAGGTAAGCAATGATGTCATAGAATCGATGATGTAAGCGATGATGTCATAAATTATAGTAAAAAGACTATTTTACCCTTACTCTGCCGAGCCTATAAATAGAAGCTCATTTCTTCATTATTTCTCACCAATTCACTAAAGCTATAGAGAGAGAAAGTATAAAGAGAATAAGAAAGAAAGAAGAAGAGTATTCTGCTATTACACTAGTTCAGTCTCCAAATTTTTAAGGTAAGGGGTATTATTTCTTTCGTATTTATGAAGAGAGTTATTTTCTTTCAATACTCGTAAGGGTTGTTATTCCATTCTTTATTATTCTGTTGGATTAACCTGTCTACGCAGACTACCACATACATAGTGAAATCCTGTTGTTATTCCATTCTTTGTTATTCTGTGAGAATAACCTGTCTACGCGGACTACCGCATGCCTGGTGAATAACCCTTCGTATTCAGTTGTTATTAAATTGTGGAAATAATCTGTTTAAGCGGACTACCGCCTGACGGGTGAAAATCCAAATGCAGTTTCGTATATTGTTTCATTTCAGATTCCTAACTCTAAACTTACTACGGTAAGTATTGCTTCTATCATTCCTGAAATGATCAGAAATTCCTTGAGTATTGCGCTTCATCTAATATCATTTTACTAGAATATTGATCTGAACTTTCTTGTGAAATTTTTATCTTTTCATGTTGAGTTACTATTCACGATGAAAGAATATTTTTGTTTCTTCTTCCAAATCATCTTTGATTGGATCCATGTTTTGATCTTCCTTCTTGAACTCTGGATAAATTCTCTAATATTTGTCCTTTATCTCACTAGATCCGTTATTCGTATTATTTTTCATCATCCTCAATCTAAATGGTGATATAACTGAATATCTTTGGCCTATAGTGCAAAGATGAATAATTACGTGATGAATATCTTTGGCCTGTAGTGCAAAGATGAATGATTACCTGATGAATATCTTTGGCCCGTAGTGCAAAGATGGACAGGTGTTGAGATGAACATGACCAACTGATGATACAAATGAATATCTTTGGCCGTTAGTGCAAAGATGAATATTTGATTCGAGATGTATATTGATTGATGTTACAGGGATAAAATATTGATGATGGACTTTTAAATCAAAGAAGATAGTAGACATCATTCTCTACTTAACTCTTCTAATGAATTGTTATTTCCGCTGCGAATATTGATCTAAAACTTGTTGTCCATAATATTTTATCTGATTTATTGAAGGCTAACGATAATTTGTTTTTTATTATCTTAGTCATAATATTCTTTACTGGGCTAGTTGAGCTCACCCTTTTCTTCTAGTGTTCTCTTCAGGAAATGAGAATATCGCGAGTACTAGTCGGGGAATGGAGTGATGGTCCGAGTTAGAGTTGTAAAAGTCCTCACCATTTTTTTTATATAGTGTGATAATAAATGTAATGAGGACTTAGTTTGAATGTTTATATTTTCTACATGTCTGTATTGACACTCACAGTTGCGTGGTCGTATTTTGCACGACCTTATGTTATAAAAGATTGTATTTGAATTCTGTACCATGTATTTGGCGACTCAGAATGGGTTGGTATTGAACCTATTTTGGGGGCGTTACAGTTAGTAGCAGAGCTTAGGGATATGATCTATGGCGGAGATCTGGGAATAGAACTAGGAGGAGAGAGACGAGTAAAACCTTCGCTAGTGTGTTCTACCTAAGCTTAATTGTTATTTAATTGGTCGGTTGGAATATAGGGTTAATATGTGATATGCTAATTTATTTGATTAACCCTTGTTTTGTGGCAGTATTTGAGAATGGCAACTGAAAATCTAAACAATGGAGTGAATGAGACTGTTGAGACACCTTTAATCACCAACGAGGAGAACGTGCAACATGAAGTCTATATTCCTTCTGTAAACAACCCTACCAAAGAAATGATAAATGACGGGATGTTTAGAAGGTTTTTACAGTTCATGCAAAACCAGACGAGGGAGACTCGTATTCATAATACAGGTGGAAATAACAACTCACGGCTTGTCACTGCCAAGCAGTTTAAAGAGTTGGGACCACCAGAGTTTCAGGGAAAGCCAGATCCAATCAAAGCGAAAAATTGGATTAAGCAAATTACCAAGATATTTGATATCTTGGGATGCACGGAGGAACAGAAGGTTCCATTTGCCTCCTTTATGTTTCATGGAGAGGTAGATTACTGGTGGGAATCTGTGAAGCGTACCCAGCCTGCCGCACTCAAGATGTCTTAGGGGGCGTTCCAAAAATTGTTCAATGACAAGTACTTTCTAGAAAATATTCGTCACATAAAAGAGGTAGAGTTTATCAGACTGGAACAGAACAACATGACTGTGTCTCAATACGAGGCTAAGTTCGCGGAGTTATCCCGATTTGCACCTCATTTGGTGGAGAATGAGGAACGTATGACGCGGATGTTTCTGAGAGGTTTGAAACCCAAGATTTGTCAATACCTCATTTCTCACAAATTTTCTCTATATTCGGATGTAGTGAACAGGGCCCAGTTATTAGAACGAGATAATGATTATGTTCAACCAAGGGACAACAACCAAGGTCGTACCAGTAGCAGCAGTCATCGGAACAATGACAACCAGTAGGGAGGAAAGTATCATGCCAAAAGCGATAACCACTCCGGTGGTAATCGTGGCCATGATAATAGAAGAAGTGAGTCGGGGGGAGATTTCAAGAAGAGAAGGTACAACAATGAGAACGTGAAAGCATCGACAGCAGCACCAACATCAACTGTTTCTAGGGGAGGAGAACGACCGCCGGTCGTATGCTATAAATGCGGGCAAGAGGGACACATCAGCCCCAACTGCACACAACAATCCAAGGTGTGTTATAACTATGGAAAGGAAGGGCATATAGCTCGAGTGTGTCCTGTAGCGAAACCAAGTCCAGCAGGGATGGTGACTCCAAAGGCTATCCCTGACAAGTCAAAGTCAGTGGTTCTTGGAAGAGCTTTTGTCCTGACTGTCCAACAAGCAAGGAACCCGAATGAGGTTATTACGGGTAAGCTGATAATAAACTCTTGCGAAGTTTACACTTTATTAGATACTGGTGCTACCCATTCTTTTATTTCACCTGCTTGTGCTCAACGTTTAAACTTGACACCTAAGAAATTAGACTTTGACTTATCTGTTGAAACTCCATTGGGAGAAACCTTCGTTACATCTATAGTTTACAAATTTTGCTCGATTCAAATTGGTACCCTCACCCTACCTGTTGATCTTATATCGTTGAAAATACTTGCATTTGATGTGATTTTAGGAATTGACTGGTTAACCACTTATTATGCCAAAATTGATTGTTTTCGTAAGGTTGTTAGTTTTCATATTCCTAACCAACCTATTGTGCGAATTCAAACAACCAAACCACTAAAATCAATCAATGTTATTTCAAGTCATAAAGCTATTTGTTTATTGAAAAATGGATGTCAAGCTTTCTTAGCCCATGTCACTGATCTAAACCAGAATACGTCAGGTTTGAATGATATTTCTGTTGTTAATGAGTTTCCTGATGTATTTCCCAAAGAGCTTCCCGGTCTACCCCCGGAACATGAAGTTGAATTCTTTATTGACCTTGAACCCGGTACGAAACCCATTTCTAAAACCCCATATCGAATGGCTCCTATTGAACTTCAGGAGTTAAAGGTCCAACTACAGGAGTTGTTAGACATCGGTTTTATACGTCCTAGTACATCTCCTTGAGGTCCTCCTATTTTATTCGTAAAGAAGAAAGACGGGAGTATGCGACTTTGTATTGACTATCGGGAGTTGAACCATGTCACCATCAAGAATAGGTATCCGTTACCTTGTATTGATGACCTGTTCGACCAGTTGAAAGGTGCACAATTCTTTTCAAAGATCGATCTTCGTTCTGGATATCATCAACTGAAGATTAAAACTGAGGATATTCCGAAGACTGGTTTCAGAACTCGATACGGGCATTATGAATTCTTAGTCATGTCTTTTGGATTGACTAATGCTCCTGCTACTTTTATGGATATGATGAACCGTGTATTCAAGGAATATTTGGATTAGTTCGTGGTTGTCTTTATTAATGACATCCTCATCTATTCCAAAAGCCGTGAAGATCATGAGCACCACTTGAAGCTGGTACTTCAAAGGCTTCGTGAAAATAAGCTATATGCCAAGTTGAAGAAATGCGATTTCTGGCTTGAGGAGGTAGCATTCCTTGGGCACGTGGTATCAAAAAGTGGAGTATCTGTTTACCCGATGAAGATTAAAGCAATACAAAGTTGGGAGAAACCGAAGTTGGTGACCGAAGTACGTAGCTTTCTGGGCTTAGCTGGTAATTATCAGAGATTTGTGGAAGGATTTTCTTGAATAACTACTCCATTAACTCAGCTGACTCAGAAAGATACAAAATTTGTATGGAACAAGGAATGCGAGAAGAGCTTTCAAGAGCTCAAGGGGAGACTCATTTCGGCACCTATTCTGGCGATACCATTTGGTTCGGATGGATTTGTCATTTACAGCGATGCTTTGGGCAAAGGGTTAGGATGTCTTCTCATGCAACATGGGAAAGTCATAGCCTATGCCTCGCGACAACTCAAGGAATATGAGAGGAATTATCCTACTCATGATCTAGAGTTGGCAGCAGTCGTTTTCGCTTTGAAGATCTGGAGACACTACCTGTATAGGGAGAAAGTGGAGAACTATACGGATCATAAGAGCCTCAAGTATTTCTTCACCCAGAAGGAACTTAACATGCAGCAATGACGTTGGCTTGAGCTGTTGAAAGATTACGACCATACCATCCAATACCATCCTTGTAAAGCGAACGTGGTAGCTGACGCGTTGAGTAGAAGATCATATGCGGGAATGAATGCGATACTTTCAAGGCCTATTTTTTGTGATTTACAAAAGATGGAGATAGAGTTGAAGACTCCGGGGACCCATGCGATGATGTCAAGTATACGCATAGAACCAACTTTGATTGATAAAGTTAAAGCTGCTCAAGCTACAGACCCGGAGCTGATGAATATGAGGAAGAAGGTGCAAGAAGATGCTATTCCAGAAGTAAGGATTGATGAAGAAGAAATACTTCGAGTCAACTCCAGACTTTGTAGTCCTGATGATTCTGATTTGAAGTATAGAATCATGATGGAGGCACACAACACACCGTTTGCGATCCATCCTGGGAGTACCAAAATGTATCGTGATCTTTGACATACATTTTGGTGGAGCAATATGAAGAGAGAGATCGCGGAGTTTATCTCGAGGTGTTTAACGTGTCAACGTGTCAAGGCGGAGCATCAAGTGCCAAAGGGTCCATTGCAACCACTTGAGATTCCAAAGTGAAAGTGGGAACACATTACCATGAATTTCGTTACAGGTCTTCCCAAGGTTTCTCAAGGCATAGATGCGATTTGGGTTATTATTGATAGATTAATCAAGTTTGCTCATTTCTTGCCGATACGAGAGACTTATTCCCTTGAACGTCTTGCTCGTATGTACGTGAATGAGATTGTGAGATTGCATGGCATGCCAGTTGTAACGACAATGAATTTTAAACTCCTTATTTATTAAATATGTGATTTAATTTTTATGAGTTAGTTTTGTGAGTTTATTTAAACCTTATGTGGTGGTGAAATTTGTAAAATGATTAAGGAAATCACTAATGGTTTATTTAAATTAGTGGACTAACCCTAAGACTTTAATATCATAAAATTGATAGGATTATTAATAATTAAATATTCAATTTATTTGAATATAGTGGCAAGAGTTGAACATATTGATTAATTGCAATTATGAATAAATAATTGATAATGTGTTGATTTAAAAATTATTATGAATAAATAATAATTAATGAATGAGAGGATAATGAATATAATATGTAATTATATTTACTTGACTAATTATTTTACACAAGCATGTGATACTAAACCTTTACTATATGGTAGCAATCTATATTATGCATAATGCAATGTGACATATTAATGTGGTGAATATTGCATGTATGGACTATATAGTAAGATGAGGTAATTGAAGGTATGTGACACTATGTGGACATTCATGTATACCCTATTGTCATATAATAAGATCAAGTATTAATTTATAATGATTTTATTGAGTTATTATAATTATATTATAATGATTATAATAATGAGTAATGATAATACCCAATTAAATTATAGTTGGTATTAAGGAAAATGTGCATGGATTATATGATTGGTGTATATGTACGTACTCAATGCATTGTATTATTAGTTGCTCAATTGAAATGACATTGTAACACTAATTAAATATATAATCTATGTATACATGGAATGAAGTGTGTGTATATTATATAATTTAAGTATACTTATAATGTGTGTAGATGTATATATATAACCAAAGTGTATATTATGTATATATGATATAGACCAAGTATTGTATTATATTTTACAATGCTGAGTTCCTTCCTTGTCCCATATATGTGCCCATCTCATTCTTCCCACGTGAAGAGCTAGCTAGCTACCCTATAACTCTTCTCAATTTCAGCAAAAATAGCCAATGATTTCAAGGGGAATGGGCAACACAGTGTTTCTCAACTACCATTCATTAACCAATACACAATCATGTAATCCATTGTTTTGATTTGGTGAGCAAAATCAAGAGCCGGATATACAAATTGCCTATAAATAAGCTCATCCTCTTCTCATTTTCAATTGCTGAGAATTATATTGCTAGAGAGTGAGTTATTGTGAATTATCAGTGAGGAGATTTTGATATAGCAGCAAGTATATAGTTCATATTAACAGAGGTATACTCCCATTCTTGTTCTTCAAATTCTGTAAAATGCTAAGTTCTTTATTCTTTGACTATGCATGAATTGTATGATAAGTGATTGGGAAATGCTTAGTAGTAAGTATATGAGTTTACAAGTATTATAGAATTGTTTTATGGCTGAAATGGAACTGAATTCGTATGAGTTTCTGTGTTGAGTTTTTGGTTACTGCCGAAAATAGCCTGCTCAAGCACTGGCCGGACACCGGCGCAGCTGCGCCGGGTTTATACTTGGTGCCTGCGCAGCTGCGCAGGTCCCTGTTGCCAGATTTTGTTTCCTGCTTCCTGTTAAGGCCTGTTATGTGATAACTTGTTGCTATGGTTTAAGGCAAGCAAGAAAATTAGTATCACTTCTATAACCATGTTCCTTGATACTACATGTACAATGTTAACCATGTTAGTATGTACTCTATAAAAGGAAAACTTGTGATTTATAATGAAACTTATAGATTTAATTATGAATTTAGACACATACGGGGCATGTATATATTCTGATATTCTGAACATGATCGTATGAATTATATTAACTTGAAATGCATGTTTAAAATGTTAAACACATTAGCATACGAGATTGATGGATTTAAAGGTTTTTAAAGGAGAAATGTAAGAACCTTGATGGAACGAACTTGACCAAAACGATGCCTTGTAGGTTTTGACCATATGAGAGCATTTATATGACTTATATGTCTGTCCTAACACATGTGAGTAATGACCACGAGATGCTTTGCATGTTCTATGTTGCCTTTATGGACTTAGTGCAATTTTGAAAGAAAACTTAGAAAGTGAAAGCTAACTAGCATCAATTACCATGAGAATTATGTTATAATTACGCAAGCATGTATATTAGGATTCGTTATGCCTATAGACATGTTGACATGAGTGTCATTTTGGTTACACATAATTTCCACCTATGCACACGTATTCAAGTAATGAAATTCTAAGGTATGAACTAATATGGGTTAAGGTATACACATGTAGTATATGCACAAGCATGCCTACTTAAACATTGTTTAAACCTCGTTATGTGGTAATATGACTATGTAGCTAATCCTTGAGACATGGAATTAATTAACTTAAGGTATGTGAATTACCGGCATGAAGACATATGATTTTGAATTGAATAGGGTGAGCATGCTAGGATTCAAACTTGAAAGTATATTCTTGTAGCATGATTACTTGAAATGCTAAATGTTCAAATCTATGTTGATGTATAGATATTCTAGAATTACTAAATCATGGTTAGAGTTAATTGTTTAATAGACCTAGTCAAAGTGATTGACTTACGTGAATTACATGATAAATTTGTATGATGATTAGATTCTTGCTAGTGTAGGATCATATTAGTTTATAATGCTAATTGAAAGGCCGACTTATTAATGTTAGGTCGTTTCGACGCAAGTTAATTAAAGCTAGAACTTAATCGTAGCTGAGCAAACAGGCAAGTTTCCTAATTTCATTTGATTGTTATATTAAATGCAAGTATTCTAAATTCTTGCACTACCTTATTCAATGAATCGTGTAAGTGAGTTTCTTAACTTCACTTGATTTGAATGCAAGTTCCCTTACACTCTTTATTGTGTAAGTTCCTATCCTTCTCATATTGTATTGTGCAGGTTATTATCGTATTGACGATTAATTATTTAAAGCTTAAACTTTATTTCCAAGCATGCTATTAGGTGGTTTAATTACTTTACAATTATTCCACATCGATATTATTGATATTCGCACTTAGTGCATTTGAGTTCGTACAGTCTTGGACTTGTACATTTTGTAAAGTTCAATAATTCTTGAGCTGTGTTAGATAGAGTCTGAACCTTTGTTCGGTCAGACAAGTATATGAAATTCTATAAAAGCTATCCAAACCAATTGATGGTAAGGATTCTTAGACTGAAAGAACACCCCTTATATATATAGGGGAGTACCCCAAGTATCTAGTATAAAGATACAAACAGCAGAGTTGAATGTTATGTATATACATAGCGTACGCGAGGCTGATCCCCTCAAGTACTTATTCTGTAGCCAGTAACCAAAGGGTCAATCAGCTATTGATTCCGTTGGAGTTTTATAGTTCAAAGGTCTACTTGACTATCAGTTATTCTAAAAGCAATTATTTTTCTGCTTTCGATATTCATATTGTTGGATTCATTGTCAGATATTTTCTATTCATCATGATATATCCTTTATTATTGTATTTAAACTTGCTGAGCAAACTTGTTGCTCATTCTTGCTATATCATGACTTATATTGTAGTTAAGCCCGAGACTTCAGGGAAGGACAAGGGTAAAGGGAAGATGTAGGATTAGTTTGCAAGGAGCAGACTTTATCTTTATGTTTAAATTAATTTACTGTTATATAATATGAACCCTATTGTCTATTCTAGGGTATGTTTGTATGTTGTATTAAGGTTATCGAATCTTGGAACTAGTAACACCTTTTGAATGAACGACGTACGTTTATTATATTCCGCATTTTAGTTATCGTATGTTGTTAGAGGTGGATGTTTAGTATTGTTTCGTGACGACCGGACCGAGGTCAGAGGACCCGGATTCGGGGCTGTCACAGGTTGGTATCAAAGCTTTAGGTTATAAACGATAGGAATGCGAAACCTAAGTTATAACCTTAGTAAAAAACTCAAGTAGAGTATGTAAGTGATGGGTTGAGGATATCCATCGAGTCTTATTGTGATACTGAAGTTGTTTATTTAAATCAGCTATGATTGATAGACATCCTAAACTTCTTAATGCTAACATAAATAGCATATCACATAAAGTCTAATGTTTTCTTCCTTTCCTCAGGATCATGCCGCCTAGGAGACTACCGCGGAACTAGAGGGAGGAAGGATCCGTTAATAATGGCGGAGGGGAAAATATCGACCCTATGCAAAACTTCGTTAACTTGTTAACTGAGGCAATGCAGAATAAACCCCAGCCAGCAGCAGGGCAGCCAGGACATCACTTGGCTAGTTTCAAAGATTTTAAATTGGTAGGACCACCAGAGTTCCGGGGAACCTTGGACCCAATCGAGGCCCAAACCTGGATAAAAGAGATTGAGAAAGTGTTTGAGGTCGCACGAGTGGCCGAAGCACAGAAGACGAGTTTTGCCACTTTCATGATGAAGCGAGAAGCTAACTATTGGTGGAAGGCCAATAAGGGACGAGCAGGCGAAGGAGTTATTCCTTGGGATAAATTTAAGGAGCTATTTCTCGAGAATTACTTCTCGGAGAATACGCAATAGGATATGGAAGTTAAGTTTCTGGAGTTGAAGCAAGGTAGTATGTCTGTCGCAGAGTACGCGATAAGATTTAACGAGTTGGCCCGATTCGCTTCACATGAAGTGGACACAGAAGCCAGGAAGGCAAGAAGGTTCGAATTAGGACTAAAACCATGGGTGTAGAAAGCAGTTGGGGTATTGAAGATTAAGACTTACTCTGATCTACTGGAAAGGGCTATCATTGTCGAAGGAGGCAATGAAGCCATTGCTCGATTTAAACAAGAAAAGAAGACCGGGCATGAAGGACAAAAAGGGGGAAGCAGTGGAGGCAGCAACCCCAACGAACGAAAATGGACGGAGAGCCAATCCTCTGGAGGCAACAAGTCCGGGGGTGAGGCCAAGAAAAGTGTAAGGTGCAACAACTGTGGGAAGAATCACTCGGGGGAGTGCATGAAGGGAAAGAACGCTTGTTACCGTTGTGGACAACCGGGGCACATGGCTCCTCAGTGTCCGAATAAGCAGAAAGGAGGGTGTTTCTCGTGTGGAGCCCTAGACCATCAAATTAAGGGCTGCCCGAAGAAAAAGGGCGATGCAGCTAGCGACAATCACAACAACAACAAAACAAATGAACTGAGCATCGGAGGGCCAGCTAGTCAAGCTAATAGACCAACGGCACGCACGTTCAACATGACCGTACAAGATGCGGTGGACTCCAAGGACGTGGTGTCAGGTATCATCCCAATCAACAATATAGATGCATATGTGTTATTTGATTCGGGTGCTACCTGCTCTTTTGTTTCTGAAGAATTTGCTAAACGGTTAGACTTACCCCGTGAAAGATTAGAACACCCTATGAACGTAGAAGTAGCGAACAAGGAAATTATCCCCGTAAAATACATTCATAGGAACTGTTATACTGAATTGCGAGGATTTAAGCTCAACGTGGATTTGATACCGATTCGTTTGGGGGAGTTTGATGTAATTCTTGGAATGGATTGGTTATCGAATCACGGAGCAGTTATCGATTGTAAGAAGAAGTGCGTACACCTTAAGACTCCGAATAAGTCAAAGGTGGTATTTTATGGTAGTAAATCGCTGAGACAATCTCATTGTCTGACGATGATGCAAGCGCATAGATTGCTTAGGAAGGGTTGTATAGGTTATTTGGCTCACGTGGTTGATGCTCGACGAGTCGAGGGTGAACTGGGTCAGATATCTATTGTAAGGGATTTTGTTGATGTCTTCCCAGACGAGATTCCGGGATTGCCACCGGATAGAGAGATTGAGTTGGTTATTGATTTGGCACCAGGGACAGCACCGGTATACAAAGCGCTATATCGTATGGCACCGATAGAGATGAAAGAACTAATGGCTCAATTACAAGAGTTGTTGGATAAGGGATACATTCGACCGAGCGTATCACCGTGGGGAGCACCAGTCTTATTCGTGAAGAAGAAAGATGGATCGCTCAGACTTTGTATCGACTACCGTGAGTTGAACAAGGTCACCATTAAGAACAAATACCCATTGCCTAGGATCGACGATTTGTTTGATCAGTTGAAGGGGGCGAAGTACTTTTCAAAGATTGACTTAAGGACCGGTTATCATCAACTAAAGGTGAGGCCGGAGGATATTCCAAAGACGGCATTCAGAACTCGGTATGGACACTTTGAGTTTCTGGTAATGTCATTCGGATTGATGAACGCACCAGCAGCATTTATGGACTTGATGAACAGAGTGTTCAAATAGTATTTGGATAAGTTTGTTGTCGTATTCATCGATGACATTCTTGTGTATTCGGAGACGGAGGAAGAGCACGTCGAGCATCTTTGAATAGTGTTGGAGACATTAAGGAGAGAAAAGCTGTATGCAAAATTCTCCAAGTGTGAATTTTGGTTGCAGAGAGTGCAATTTTTGGGGCACGTTATCGACAAGAATGGTGTTTCGGTGGATCCAGCAAAAGTAGAAGCGGTTATCAATTGGGAGCAGCCGAAGACGCTAACAGAAATCAGGAGTTTTTTAGGATTAGCGGGATACTATCAGGAGATTCATCTAGGATTTTTCGAAATTAGCATCGCCGTTGACCAATCTTACTAGAAAGACAGTTAAGTTCGTTTGGACGGAGAAGTGTGAAGAGAGCTTCCTAGAATTGAAGAAGAGGCTTAGTCAACCACCTGTGTTAGCTTTATCGGATAACACTGGAGGATTTGTAGTGTATAGCGATGCGTCACACAAGGGTCTTGGCTGTGTACTAATGTAACACGGTAGGGTCATTGCATACGCTTCACGTCAGCTGAAAGATTATGAGAAGGGTTATCCGACTCATGACCTGGAATTAGCAGCAGTAGTTTTTGCCTTGAAGATTTGGAGGCATTATTTGTATGGTGAGAAGTGTGAGATATATACGGACCACAAGAGTCTGAAGTATATCTTCACGCAGAAAGAGCTAAACATGACGCAGCGCCGATGGCTAGAATTAATCAAAGATTATGATTGTGAGATTCTGTACCATCCAGGCAAAGCAAATGTAGTGGCAGATGCCTTGAGCAGAAAAGGAAGAGAGAAGTTATTGAAGTTAACCTTTCAAGAAGAGTTAGTGAAAGATTTCGAACGACTAGATTTGGAGGTTATGTATCCGATGGAGACCAACGAGAAATTATTTACAGTGACAGCGAGCCCGACTTTATTAGATAAGGTTAAGGAGGCACAAGAGAAGGACGAAGATTATGATATTATCAAGAAGCGGATTGTTGAGGGTGATGATTTAAAATTCAAGATTGATAGCACTGGACTGCTAAGGTTTGAAGGACGAATTTGGGTACCGTTAGTACCGGAACTGAGAGAAGAGATTTTGCAAGAAGCACACAGTACGAGATACTCGATACACCCAGGAAGCACGAAGATGTATCAAGACTTGCGTCATCACTTTTGGTGGCCAAACATGAAGAGGGAGGTTTGCAGAATGCGTTAGTAGATGTTTAACTTGTCAGAGAGTCAAGGCAGAGCACCAACGACCAAGCGGGTTATTACAGCCGTTAGAGATTCCAGAATGGAAGTGGGAGCACATCATGATGGATTTTGTGGTGGGACTTCCGGCAACGCAGAAAGGGCACGACGCCATATGGGTAATTGTAGATCGTCTTACGAAAGTCAGCTCACTTTTCGCATATTAAGATTAAGTATAGTTTGGACCAGCTAGCCAGATTATATGTCAAGGAAATTATCTCGAGACATGGGGTACCGGTATCTATTATATCAGATAGAGATCCGCGATTCACGTCGAATTTCTAGAAGAGTCTTCAAGAGAGATTGGGGACACAGTTACGAATGAGTACCGCATATCATCCGCAGACCGATGGGCAAAGTGAAAGAACAATTCAAACACTTAAAGACATGCTCCGAGCTTGTGTAATGGACTTCAAGGGTAGTTGGGAGGATCACCTACCATTAGTAGAGTTTGCGTACAATAATAGTTTTCACGCTAGTATCGGAATGCCACCGTACAAGGCACTATATGGGAGAAAATATCGAACACCGTTGTGTTGGGACGAAGTTGGAGAACGTCGACTATTGGGACCAGAATTGGTACAGCAGACTGTAGAGATTATCAAGGTGATAAGAGCACGGCTGGTAGCGGCTCAAGATCGCCAGAAGAAGTATGCGGACTTGCATCGCAAGAAGAAAGAATTTGAATTAGGAAGCTATGCTTTTCTGAAAGTATCTCCCTGGAAGGGGAAGATTCATTTTGGGAAGAAGGGCAAGTTGAGCCCTAGGTTCATAGGACCGTTTGAGATTCTGAGGCGAGTCGGTGAAGTGGCGTACGAGGTGGCGTTACCTCCTGAACTTGAGCACATTCACAACGTGTTTCATGTGTCAGTGTTGCGGCCGTATAAACCAGACTACAAGCACGTTATGTCCTATGAACCTATCTAAGTCGAGAAAGACTTATCATATGAGGAAATTCATGTCCAGATACTAGATAGGAAGGAACAGAAGCTGAGGAATGAGATCATTCATTCCGTTAAGATTCTTTGGAGGAATCACGTAGTTGAAGAAGCTACATGGGAGCTAGAAGAGAAAATGAGAGCAAACTATCCGTTTTTATTTGAGTAACCTTATTTTTACAATTTCGAGGACGGAATTTTTATAAGGGGGGAGGGATGTAACGACCATGAATTTAAACTCCTTATTTATTAAATATATGATTTAATTTTTATGAGTTAGTTTTGTGAGTTTATTTAAACCTTATGTGGTGGTGAGATTTGTGAAATGATTAAGGAAATCACTAATGGTTTATTTAAATTAGTGGACTAACCCTAAGACTTTAATATCAGAAAATTGATAGGATTATTAATAATTAAATATTCAATTTATTTGAATATAGTGGTAAGAGTTGAACATATTGATTAATTGCAATTATGAATAAATAATTGATAATGTGTTGATTTAACAATTATTATGAATAAATAATAATTAATGAATGAGAGATTAATGAATATAATACGTAATTATATTTACTTGACTAATTATTTTACACAAGCATGTGATACTAAACCTTTACTATATGGTAGCTATCTATATTATGCATAATGCAATGTGACATATTAATGTGGTGAATATTGCATGTATGGACTATATAGTAAGATGAGGTAATTGAAGGTATGTGACACTATGTGGACATTCATGTATACCCTATTGTCATATAATAAGATCAAGTATTAATTTATAATGATTTTATTGAGTTATTATAATTATATTATAATGATTATAATAATGAGTAATGATAATACCCAATTAAATTATAGTTGGTATTAAAGAAAATGTGCATGGATTATATGATTGGTGTATATGTACGTACTCAATGCATTGTATTATTAGTTGCTCAATTGAAATGACATTGTAACACTAATTAAATATATAATCTATGTATACATGGAATGAAGTGTGTGTATATTATATAATTTAAGTATACTTATAATGTGTGTAGATGTATATATATAACCAAAGTGTATATTATGTATATATGATAAAGACCAAGTATTGTAGTGTATTATATTTTACAATGCTGAGTTCCTTCCTTGTCCCATATATGTGCCCATCTCATTCCTCCCACGTGAAGAGCTAGCTTACTACCCTATAACTCTTCTCAATTTCAGCAAAACTAGCCAATGATTTCAAGGGGAATGGGCAACACAGTGTTTCTCAACTACCATTCATTAACCAATACAAAATCATGTAATCCATTGTTTTGATTTGGTGAGCAAAATCAAGAGCCGGATATACAAATTGCCTATAAATAAGCTCATCCTCTTCTCATTTTCAATTGCTGAGAATTATATTGCTAGAGAGTCAGTTATTGTGAATTATCAGTGAGGAGATTTTGATATAGCAGCAAGTATATAGTTCATATTAACAGAGGTATACTCCCATTCCTGTTCTTCAAATTCTGTAAAATGCTAAGTTCTTTAATCTTTGACTATGCATGAATTGTATGATAAGTGATTGGGAAATGCTTAGTAGTAAGTATATGAGTTTACAAGTATTATAGAATTGTTTTATGGCTGGAATGGAACTGAAATCGTATGAGTTTCTGTGTTGAGTTTTTGGTTACTACCGAAAACAGCCTGCTCAAGCACTGGCCGGACACCGGCGCAGCTGCGCCGGGTTTATACCTGGTGCCTGCGCAGTTGCGCAGGTCCTTGTTGCCAGATTTTGTTTCCTACTTCCTGTTAAGGCCTGTTATGTGATAACTTATTGCTATGGTTTAAGGCAAGCATGAAAATTAGTATCACTTCTATAACCATGTTCATTGATACTACATGTACAATGTTAACCATGTTAGTATGTACTCCATAAAAGGAAAACTTGTGATTTATAATGAAACTTATAGATTTAATTATAAATTTAGACACATACGGGGCATGTATATATTCTGATATTCTGAACATGATCGTATGAATTATATTAACTTGAAATGCATGTTTAAAATGTTAAACACATTAGCATACGAGATTGATGGATTTAAAGGTTTTCAAAGGAGAAACGTAAGAACCTTGATGGAACGAACTTGACCAAAACGATGCCTTGTAGGTTCTGACCATATGAGAGCATTTATATGACTTATATGTGTGTCCTAACACATGTGAGTAATGACCACGAGATGCTTTGCATGTTCTATGTTGCCTTTATGGACTTAGTGCAATTTTGAAAGAAAACTTAGAAAGTGAAAGCTAAATAGCATCAATTACCATGAGAATTATGTTATGATTACGCAAGCATGTATATTAGGATTTGTTATGCCTATAGACATGTTGACATGAGTGTCATTTTGGTTACACATAATTTCCACCTATGCACACGTATTCAAGTAATGAAATTCTAAGGTATGAACTAATATTGGTTAAGGTATACACATATAGTATACGCACAAGCATGACTACTTAAACATTGTTTAAACCTCGTTATGTGGTAATATGACTATGTAGCTAATCCTTGAGATATGAAATTAATTAACTTAATGTATGTGAATTACCGGCATGAAGACATATGATTTTGAATTGAATAGAGTGAGCATGCTAGGATTCAAACTTGAAAGTATATTCTTGAAGCATGATTACTTGAAATGCTAAATGTTCAAATCTATGTTGATGTATAGATATTCTAGCATTACTAAATCAAGGTCGGAGTTAATTGTTTAATAGACCTAGTCAAAGTGATTGACTTACGTGAATTACATGATAAATTTATATGATGATTAGATTCTTGCTAGTGTAGGATCATATTAGTTTATAATGCTAATTGAAAGGCCGACTTATTAATGTTAGGTCATTTCGACGCAAGTTAATTAAAGCTAGAACTTAATCGTAGCTGAGCAAACAGGCAAGTTTCCTAATTTCATTTGATTGTTATATTAAATGCAAGTATTCTAAATTCTTGCACTACCTTATTCAATGAATCGTGTAAGTGAGTTTCTTAACTTCACTTGATTTGAATGCAAGTTCCCTTACACTCTTTATTGTGTAAGTTCCTATCCTTCTCATATTGTATTGTGCAGGTTATTATCGTATTGACGATTAATTATTTAAAGCTTAAACTTTATTTCCAAGCATGCTATTAGGTGGTTTAATTACTTTACAATTATTCCACATCGATATTATTGATATTCGCACTTAGTGCATTTGAGTTCGTACAGTCTTGGACTTGTACATTTTGTAAAGTTCAATAATTCTTGAGCTGTGTTAGATAGAGTCTGAACCTTTGTTCGGTCAGACAAGTATATGAAATTCTATAAAAGCTATCCAAACCAATTGATGGTAAGGATTCTTAGACTGAAAGAACACCCCTTATATATATAGGGGAGTACCCCAAGTATCTAGTATAAAGATACAAACAGCAGAGTTGAATGTTATGTATATACATAGCGTACGCGAGGCTGATCCCCTCAAGTACTTATTCTGTAGCCAGTAACCAAAGGGTCAATCAGCTATTGATTCCGTTGGAGTTTTATAGTTCAAAGGTCTACTTGACTATCAGTTATTCTAAAAGCAATTATTTTTCTGCTTTCGATATTCATATTGTTGGATTCATTGTCAGATATTTTCTATTCATCATGATATATCCTTTATTGTTGTATTTAAACTTGCTGAGCAAACTTGTTGTTCATTCTTGCTATATCATGACTTATATTGTAGTTAAGCCCGAGACTTCAGGGAAGGACAAGGGTAAAGGGAAGATGTAGGATTAGTTTGCAAGGAGCAGACTTTATCTTTATGTTTAAATTAATTTACTGTTATGTAATATGAACCCTATTGTCTATTCTAGGGTATGTTTATATGTTGTATTAAGGTTATCGAATCTTGGGACTAGTAACACCTTTTGAATGAACGACGTACGTTTATTATATTCCGCATTTTAGTTATCGTATGTTGTTAGAGGTGGATGTTTAGTATTGTTTCGTGAGGACCAGACCGGGGTCAGAGTACCCGGATTCGGGACTGTCACACCAGTATCCATAGTTTTGGATTGTGACCCAAGATTCACTTCACGATTTTGGGCCAGCTTGCAGAAAGCTATGGGCACGGATTTACGATTCAGTTCAGCATATCATCCACAAACGGACGGGCAATCGGAAAGGACTATCCAAACTCTTAAAGATCAATTGAGACTCTGTGTTCTAGACTTCAAAGGGAGTTGGGATAAGTACCTACCATTGGTGGAATTCTTCTACAACAACAGTTATCAGGCAAGTATATGCATGGCTCCATTCGAGGCGTTGTATGGACGAAAATGTCGTTCTCTAGTATGCTAGGACGAGGTGGGTGAAGCAACATTGTTGGGACCGGAGTTAGTACGTATGACTACGGAAAAGATTCAAATTATCCGGGAACGTATACAAACTGCACAAGATCGACAAAAGAGTTATGCTGATCTTCATCGAAGGGACGTGGAGTTTAATGTCGGAGATCATGTATTATTACGTGTTTCTCCATGGAAAGGAGTTATGAGATTCGAAAAGAGAGGAAAGCTCAACCCACGATTCATTGGTCCATTTGAAATCCTTGAACAAGTAGGAAATGTGGCCTATAGACTCGCCTTACCTCCAAGCATGTCTCGTGTTCATAACGTTCTTCATATATCTGTGCTTCGTAAATATGTGAAAGATCCAAACCACATTATCGAGTTAGAAGCAGACGAGATAGCCGAAGATTTAACATACAAGGATGTACCTATTAAAATCTTGGATAGGAAGGAACATGTCCTACGCTCAAAGGTTATACCTCAAGTTAAAGTTTTTTGGAAGAACCATGATATCGAGGAAATGACTTGGGAGTTAGAATCGAAAATGAAAACGAGGTATCCTCACCTTTTCGACATACCAGGTACGTACGTCAATTTCGAGGATGAAATTTCATAAGGAGGGGAGGTTGTAAGACCCCAAATTTTATGAATAAGATTTAATTTTCTTTATATCTTATTTTGAAATAGTAAGGTGTTGATTTGATAAATGTGATAAGTTATGGGTGAAATGTGCAAAGTTTACAAAGTAAGCAAGTGGTTATAAAATATTCGTTGTGTCGGGGAATATTCGTTTGGTCGAGGAATATTCTTTTTGTCGGAGAATATTTGTACGACGGCGCAGTCATTGGTGGACCCCACAACGGAATGAATGTCGGATATAGAAAGCGACAGAAGTAACCTTTTTATAAAAATAACGGCAAAACTGTTACCGTTAGTACTGTTGAAATTCCCGGTGGTTAAAATACAGTAATACATGGTGTGCACAGTAGCACACGGTATTGCAAAGTATTTCAAATTATTGATTCTTACGTAGGAAGGCACATACTCAATTATTGTTACAATAATTACTGTTCAATATTTTATATTATTGATTCAATAATTGCATAATATTTTATTGGTTTAATATTTGCTACGTTGATATTTTATATCAATAAGTGCTACTTTGCTATTTTATATTATTGATTCAATAATTATCATTGCACATTATTTCAAATTATCAAATCAATAATTCATATTATTTGAATAATATTATTAGATAGCATTATTGGCAATGTCTAAGAAAGTTCTGTCTAGGAAAAGGGTTGATTAATTGCGCGCCAGTAAGGAAAAATTCTTATCGGAAGGCCCCCTCTTTCCTAGGAACGACCTGGTTGTCAATATTGTAGTTCTGTAATATTATTTGTGAATAATTAATTTTTGATATGTAAGATCCCGAAACCCTAATAAGAAGCCCGTTATGTAAATTCTGTGATTATTAAATAAAATCTCTTTGTTCTGAATGTATATTGTGTTATTATATACTCTAATTAAGAATTAGGTCAAATAAAATTTTGTCCGAAAATTGACGTGCTTAATACCTCGTGCTTAAAATTTTTCTCCTTATTCAGACTTTTCAGTACATTTGATTTTTCAAGCTGCTTTGTCGTGTTTACACTGATAAAACACTTTGTCGTGCTTATTAAGATATATACAAACCCTAGTTTAGGAAACCCTAATTTTAAATTAGGAAACCCTAAACCTAAATTTGAAAACCCTAACCCTAATTACTTGTTACAAACCTAAATTAGATTATCCTTAACTATAATTATGTTAACTAAACCCTAATTAGGTGTTAATTACATAATTATAACATCCTAATCATGAAAAACAAAACCCTAATTACAATTAGGGTTAATTAAAGTAGGATTTAGCTACTAATTAAAGTGAACTAGCTCACAAGTAGGTGCCAACACATAGGACCAGGTGCAATGAACTTGCTATCAGATAAAAATCCTCCCCAAAGCAGCACAAGTATCATGGCTAGGATATTTTTGGAGGTAAGTAGGTAAAAAGGACCAAAAACCCTAGCTTCTAAGTTCTATAAATAGCAGCCCATATTCTGGCCAAAACCCACGAAATTCTGAAGCTACAACACTCATAGTATATGCCATAACAAGCCCAAGCAATCACAAGATCAGAATCAGTAGCTAGAAAGAGGAAATCAAGCAAGAAAGGTAAAAACCCTAACTCTATGCTAGATCTTTGATGCTATAAAAAAATTATTGTTTAGATGTTTAGTAATACATAATAACATGTTAGTAATTTATCTGGGTTCATAGAACATGTTTCCATAACGTTTAGATGCATCAAAATGAAGTTTTAAGCAAGTTAATTTTTTTTGGAGAAAACAGGTTTGACAGTCGAATGTCAGGGCCTGTAGATCTGTGTATGTTAATGAACTGATGTGTTATTTGTATTGTAATTGTAGTATTACATGAGCTTAGTAAACTAGAAGTGGAATCATGTTAAACGGATCAACAGGTTGAGAGATATGATCGATTTAAAGTGCCTACTCGATTCGCTCGTTTCTGTTTTCTGGGTTACCCAGAAATCTTATGAACAGCCGAGCGAGGTACTTTGACCGACATATATATCTCAATCTTTATGTTGTTTATGTTATCTTTTGTATCTATGTTATAGTCTAACATGTAGAGTACACCACTGAAGCACTCTAGTACATAAGGAAATCATAGGATTATCGGAATTAATGCTCAAAAAGCGTTGACCGAGTTTTCTGGATTTTCCAGAAATCTGAAGAACACGAAGAACAACCCTTGGATGTACTTTGACCGACTTAGATCTTGACCTTAGGAACATAATCTGTCCAAATAAGTGTCATCTACATGTACCTTGGTATATAGACTACAACCCACAATAATCAAAACACAAATATATCACACAAACCGAAAGATCTAGGAGCCATAAGAACGTTGACCGATGTTGACCACGTTTCTTGGTTACCCAAAAACTGATAAATAGGCTTGGCAGAGACTTTGACCATTAATAACGTATTGTTATGTTACACTTAGAGTCCAGAAGTGATACTAAGTTGTAGTACTACATGAATATTACACGACTGAAGCACTTAGCAACCTAGAAACAGATTAAACCAACAAGAATCATGATGGTCAAACGGGCTACCCGGCGCTGACCAAGCTGGTTCTTCAGAAATGAAGAACACCTAAGGCTACGCTTTCCGTCGCTAATGACCTATAGCGACGGACAGAATCAAAAATATTTTCAAAAAATTAAAATAATTAAAATAAATAGAAATAATTATTAAATAATTATTAATAATTATAAAATCAGTTTTAAAAATTATTTTAAATTACAAAAATTAACTTTTGATATTTTAGCATAAAATTTAATAAATATTTTATTTATTTATAATTAAATTATTATTAATTTAATTAAATAAATCATTTATAAATAATAATAAATTATTTAAAAATGATATTTATATTCCAAAAAAATATAATAAATGACTATTAATAATTTAAAAATAAAACTAAGGTTTTAAAAATTATTTTAAAATAAATATTAATTATCTATAAATAAAATAAATGATTTAAAAATCATTTAAATAGATAATTAAATGTTTAATAAATATTTTAAAGCTTCTAGAAATTATTATAAATGATAAATAAATTATCAAAAATAATACTAAAGCTTATAAATAAAGTTTAACTATAAAGTTGACATAATAAATACATAGAAATATTTTAGGACACCGAAATCATGTCAAACTTAGACTGAACTTGAATAGTTTAAGTAGTTAGGTATTGCTTTCGATACTAACGAATTATATAAATATGTTTTAACAAGTCTAGGTGTTTCCAAAACTTCAAGTAGCGTTTTATAATCGTTCTTCGGTCAGGCAAGTATTCTAAACCCTATCAATTTACTTTACGCACGTACTTGAACCCCAGTTAAATTCTGTTCAATATATTATACCGAACTAAGTTGTTACCAGTTATTGTGAAGTTATTGCTATTGTTTCAGCATGACTTAAGAAATGAATTGCTTATTCAGTCAATATTATATTATTGTTTATTAAGCATAAACTGTTGGTCAAACCAAATTATTTTGGAAAGACATCTTATACTGAGATAAAATTACCCTGAAAGGGGACTTGTATAGTGTTAGTAAAACACTTGAAGTGCACGTGGGCACGGTTAGGATGATATGCATACTCCTAGGATATTGACTAGGCTGATCCCCTATATCATATCCGAATGAAATAGATATATATTTTTAAGTCCTTGTGACTGACAGAAATGGTTGATATGACTCCGATTCGGTTATCAACCTTTAGTTAAAATTACTTGTTGAACTATCATTTCTTCAAATCAAACATTGTGTTTATAATTATAAACTTGCTGAGCGTATCATAGCTCATTCTTGCAAATTATTTCCTTTGCAGTGCTAGACGGTAACCCTGGAACATCTGGAACAAATAAGAGGAAGATGCCTTGTGCTAATTAGTTTAAATTATCGTTTTAATGTTGTAAAGTCTTTTAAAGACCTTTGTTTTGTAATTCAGTAATCTATATTGAGAACCATGTCATCAAACTTATTATATAAATTATCATCTTTTGCTTCCGCAACCGAGTTTCTTTATATTTTTAGATGATCGAATAGTATAGTAGAATTAGTACAGCATCCCTAAGAACTATCTACCCGAGTGAGGATATTGGCAATATGGACTGATCATGTTATTGCCGATATTCTGGATTTCGACTATATAAGTCTTAGGGATAATAGATATTCATATGATGCAGTCTTTACACATTCTGAGTGAGGATATTGGCAATATGGACTGATCATGTTATTGTCGATATTCTGGATTTCGGTTGTGTAAGTAATATGAATAATAGAAACTCATCAGATACAGTCTATACACATCCAAGTGAGGGTATCCAAACACAGCTATGTATAGTCCTGATAAAGGATCACCATCTGTTATGGGATACTGTGAACCTTGGATGGATAGGAATTATATCTTATCGAGTAAATATCGTTAATTCAGTTAGATGTTATCACCGAATCGGATACCGCGGGTGTACAAATTTGGGGGCGTTACATCACTTGAGTAATTGCGTGAGCACCAAATTGGATACCGCGGGTGTATAGATTTGGGGGCGTCACATGATATCTATGATAAGGAAATATTTATTCAATGTGGATTTAAACGGAGGAATTTTTAATATGTGACATTTGTTGAAAGTTGGTATTTTATCTTTTTTGATAAAATAATTCATTCAAATATATTGTTATAATATTACATTGTAGTAGTATGATGTGATTATATAATAGTATGATTTTTATAATTAGAATGGTAACATTATTATAGTAAATTCATGGTATAAAACTTAAACGAGGTGGAAGAGTGCAAATTGAATTTGAACTCTTATGATGCAAACAATGATGTCATCAGAGCGATAAGGTAAGCAAGGATGTTATCGGAGCAATGAGGTAAGCAATGATGTCATAGGATCGATAATGTCATAAATTATGGCAAAAAGACTATTTTAACCTTACTCTGCCGAGCCTATAAATAGAAGCTCATTTCTTCATTATTTCTCACTAATTCACTAAAGCTATAGAGAGAGAAAGTATAGAGAGAATAAGAGAGAAAGAAGAAGAGTATTCTGCTATTACACTAGTTCAGTCTCCAAATTTTTAAGGTAAGGGGTATTATTTCTTTCGTATTTATGAACAGAGTTATTTTCTTTCAATACTCGTAAGTGTTGTTATTCCATTCTTTATTATTCTGTTGGAATAACCTGTTTACGCGGACTACCGCATGCATGGTGAAATCCTGTTGTTATTCTATTCTTTATTATTCCGTGGGAATAACCTGTCTACGCGGACTACTGCATGCCTGGTGAATACCCTTCGTATTCAATTGTTATTAAATTGTAAAAATAATTTGTCTGAGCGGACTACCGCCTGACGGGTGAAAATCCAATTGCAGTTTCGTATATTGTTTCATTTCAGATTCCTAACTCTAAACTTACTACGGTAAGTATTTCTTCTATAATTCCTGAAATGAACAGAAATTCCTTGAGTGTTGCGCTTCATCTAATATCATTTCACTGGAATATTGGTCTGAACTTTCTTGTGAAATTTTTATCTTTTTATGTCTAGTTACTATTCACGAGTTACTATTCATGAATTTTTTTTCTTCTTCCAAATCATCTTTGATTAGATCCAGGTTTTGATCTTCCTTCTTAAACTCTGGATAAATTCTCTAATATTTGTCCTTTATCTCACTAGATCCGTTATTCGTATTATTTTTCATCATCCTCAGTTCTAAATGGTGATATAAATGAATATTTTTGGCCTGTAGTGTAAAGATGAATAATTACGTGATGAATATCTTTGGCCTGTAGTGCAAAGATGAATGATTATCTGATGAATATCTTTGGCCTGTAGTGCAAAGATGAATGATTATCTAATGAATATCTTTGGCCCGTAGTGCAAAGATGGACAGGTGTTGAGATGAACATGACCAACTGATGATACAAATGAATATCTTTGGCCGTTAGTGCAAAGATGAATATTTGATTCGAGATGTATATTGATTGATGTTACAGGGATAAAATATTGATGATGGACTTTTAAATCAAAGAAGATAGTAGACATCATTCTCTACTTAACTCTTCTAATGAATTGTTATTTCCGCTGCGAATATTGATCTAAAACTTGTTGTCAATAATATTTTATCTGATTTATTGAAAGCTAACGATAATTTGTTTTTCATTATCCGAGTCATAATATTCTTTACTGGGGTAGTTGAGCTCACCCTTTTCTTCTATTGTTCTCTTCAGGAAATGAGAATATCGCGGGTACAAGTTGGGGAATGGAGTGATGGTCCGAGTTAGAGCTGTAGAAGTCCTCACTATTTTTTTTAAATAGTGTTATAATAAATATAATGAGGACTTAGTTTGAATGTTTATATTTTCTACATGTCTGTATTGACACTCACAGTTGCGTGGTTGTATTTTTCGTGACCTTATGTTATAAAAGATTGTATTTGAATTCTGTACCATATATTTGGCAACTCAGAATGGGTTGGTATTGAACCTATTTTGGGGGCGTCACACGAGCGCTCAGCCTTCTCATCCTTAACTGAAAGGTTTAAGCAAGAATGAGCACAAATTGCCCAGCAAGTATATAAAGTAGTTTGAAAACATACATCAGGAGTAAAAGCATTTATATGAATATTCCTCAACAGTTGAAAGATTTATCAAGAGGTAAACATGAATAACAAGGATAAGAGTTTTAGAATTCTCATTAGCATACTAAGAAGTGTTAATACCCTGAACGTTACTTTGTTTCATCAGAAACCATCAGACGTTTTAACAATCAAATAGATTGTAAAACATTCTCCGCAAGTACTCCAGGTGATCAGCCTATCGTACCCTACATTGTGCACAAGTATGAAATTTAAATGAATAAGCATAAATGGGACTATATGCCCGACATCTGTTTGCCCGTTTATTCGGGTTGTTCATCTTAGTATTCATGCAAGACCGCACCAAAGCAATTTGGATTGGTAAACATTAATAGCTACAATGGGTTTGAATTGTTCAAATATTATATCATTTTTCATCAATAATATCTAGCCGAAATAAAAGGCCAGAAAGCATACTTGGAAGCAGTTCATTAAAGAAATAGAACTTTAAAGCATAGCAGTTGAAATAATAATTGAGTAATTATCAATAACGCTTGCGAAATAATTGAAATTGTATAACTTTATGACATAGGAACTTGCACGTACAACAAGTAGCACGAGTTCGATACTTACAGTCACTGCAACAAAGTGCGTAAGGATTGAATAATTGCTCAATAGAAAGTTAGGGTTAAAAAACTTGCCTGTTAAGTCTTCTACAGTTAACGCTATCTACTAGTCCTTCACGTAACCTATTCAATTACGCTATGTTAAGGAACTAAGTATTCAAATACTAATTTTAAAGCTAATTGTTTCCTTTTATCACAATTAGATTATTAAACTAATTCGTATTCTATTATTATAATTTAATCACATAGTCATGTAGCATCACATAGGTAAAGGTGGTCAATATTAGAATCAAAAAGAAAAGAAAATTTTAACTTTCTAGTCTGACCCGACCCGACCAGACCCGGACCGGCGTAGCTACGCAACAACAAGCCGTATGAACGGCGCAGCTGCGCTGCCCATCATTCCTAGGAAATATTTTCTGCCCGGCAGCCTACTTCACGATTTAATTCCTAGCAACGTACTGATGATATGACTCTGAGATTTGGACACAACAATCTTCATGCAGCATAGTATTTTACAAAAATATAACCTACATGAAAATGACACGTTAAGACCTCGATCCAGCAGCCTTGATAAGCGTGCCAGACTGCAAATTTTCTTAATTTCATGCTCTCGAATATTATAACTTGCTCATATTAACTCCGTTTCTTTTGAAATTTGGTAAGGTTATACATCATACTACATAGTATTTTAAAAAATTAACCCATGCAATAATTGGGTCACTAAAACTATGATTTCAAGGCTCCGAAAACCCCAAAAAATAACAGATTCTAAGTTAACCCACTTTGACAAAATTCTTGATTTTGATTCTAGCATGCAAGGAATTGGTTCCTACTATCCAGGTCATATATACTAACCTAGTTACACATGTTACATCATTCACCTTCACTAACTTTCCATGTTTTGATGAACTTCGCATGTTTGAGGCATTTTATCAACTAATTAGCATACATGGCATAAATTAACTAAATTCAGTATATAAGAAGCATGTTTAAGCCGCCAATTTCATTCGTATATCAACTCTAATGATTATATAACATCTATACAACAACACATGATTCAAACAAAACTTCTACCATGATCCTTCACGCATTTTCTTACTAGTTTTCTTAGGAACATAGAAAAGTTTATGAATTACTTACTTGGTGAATTCCTCTTGATTGAATTAGCTACTGATTCTCCTTTCTTGATTACTTTCCTGAAATCTCCAGAAATCGTCAAGCTCTCACAAGCTTCTTCCTCTCTTACTCTCAAATTTCACTCTCGGTAGGATTTTAACAAAGAAAACAAATAGAATTTCAGGTGGAGAGTATATATAGATGTTACTAGTATTAGCTTCCCTTACCTCTTCCATTCCCAATTCAGCCATTACATACCATGCATCAATTATCAGAATTGAATAAATTGGGAGTTAGAGAAATGAAAGAGTTTTTGGGTTAAAGAGGAAAAATGAAGTACTCCCTTCGTATTCAATTTGCATCACGCGCATACTCCCTCCATTGTCCCCATTTACTTGTCACAAGGTTCCCCCAGCTGCTGACTTTTATTAAATAAAAATATTATTTTAATCATTAAATCAATTAACGAGCTATTTGACCATTTTACCCCTCGTTGCCAAACCTCTCGATACTAATACCGATTTCGACTAAAATCGACATTCCGGACGTCGTGGGACTATCCGTTTTGTATTACTAGCCTCCAAAATTTGTGGTTGACTTTTTACTTTGACCAAAAAGTCAACCACGACACATTTTGTGGTTACAGTCTATCTTGGCTAATTTCGACGTTCCAGATTCAAATACGCAGTCCGCGTCTCTAAATTCTACTCCGAACTCCAACTCGAGTTTTAATACCATCCCACGAAAGTAATCAAATTAATAACTACTTAATTAATTCAAATAGTTAAATTAAACTAAACCAACCATTTAAATACATCTCATCACATAACTTAAAATAAAATATATGTTTATAGCATATATCCATAAAGTAATAGAAAACACACAAGAGTTTCATATAATTGATAATTATGAAATTACATAACGATCTCGAATATTACATTTATCCTCCCTTATAAGGATTTCGTCCTCGGAATCATTACAAAGTTAAACAAAAAGACTGGGGTAAGTTTTCATCATTTTCTCCTCGAGTTCCCACGTAGCCTCTTCGGCGTTGTGGTTCCTCCATACTACCTATACAGAAGGTATTATTTTATTTCTTAAAACTTGTTCTTTTCTATCAATTATCTGTACTTGAACCTCTTCATAACTGGATGGGTTCATACTCTATGACATGCTTGTAATCCTGTTTATAGGGTCGTAAAACTGACACATGGAACACGTTGTGTACATGCTCTAACTCCGGAGGTAAAGCTATTTCATAAGATACCTCACCGACTCGCCTTAACACTTCAAAGGGTCCTATGAATGTGGGACTCAATTTTTCTTTCTTCCCAAACCTCATTTTCCCTTTCCAAGGAGACACCTTCAGAAACACATAGGTACCGACGTCGAAGTCTTGTTGTTGCCGATGTTGATCAGCATATTTCTTCTGTCGATCCTGAGCAGTCACTAATCTTTCTCGTATGGTTTTGATCACATTTGCAGTTTGCTGCACCAACTCTAGCCCTAGCAGCTGCCGTTCTCCCACCTCATCCCAGCATAATGGTGTCCTGCTCTTCCTTCCATATAAAGCTTCATAAGGTGGCATACCGATGCTTGTGTGATAACTGTTATTGTATGCAAATTCCACCAACGGTAGATGGTTATCCCAGCCTCCTTTGAAGTTCATAACACATGCTCTCAGCATGTCCTCTAACGTTTAAATAGTTCTCTCGCTCTGCCCATCTGTTTGAGGATGATACGCAGTGCTCAACCTCAGTTGCGTTCCCATGAGTTCTTGAAAGCTTTTCCAAAAAATTTCTGTGAACCACAGATCGCGATCTGACATAATTGATACAGGTACACCGTGCCTGGAAATGATCTCTTTGATGTAAAATTTTGCCAACTGATCCAAGTTATATCTAATCTTGATTAGCAAGAAATGCGCTGACTTGGTCAATCGATTAACGATCACCTATACTGCATCGTAACCCTTCTATGTGGATGGAAGTCCTACCACGAAGTCCATCGTAATATGCTCTCACTTCCATTATGGAATTTTTAGGGGTTGAAGTAACCCGCTCAGTTTTTGATGTTCCGCATTAACTCTCTGATATGTTAAACACCTGCTGACGCACTCTGTGACTTCTCTCTTCATATTGGGCCACCAATAATGTTGGCGAAGATCCTGATACATCTTTGTGCTTCCTGGGTGGATTGAGTAACTTGAACTATGAGCTTCCTGCAAGATTTCTTCCTTTAATTCCGATACTGCTGGAACCCAAATTCTCTTCTCAAATCTTAATAGTCCATCACCACCCACGCTGAATTTAACCTCTTCCCCGTCTAAAATTCTTTTCCTCACCTCCTCACAGTCTTTATAGCTACTTTGTGCTTCCTTGATTTTGTCCAATAAAGTGGGGTGAGCCTCCATTGCGAACAATTTCCTGTTTGGCTCCCTCGGACTTTTTATCTCGAGTTCTAATCTCGCCATCTCCCTAATTAACTCCTCCTGGGTTGTTAACATTGCCAACCTACCACTGCCCTTCCTGCTTAGCGCATCTCCTACCACGTTAGCTTTCCCCGGATGATATAAGATGTCACAATCGTAATCCTTTATTAGTTCTAACCATCTTCTCTGTCGCATATTTAACTCCTTCTGCATGAAGATATACTTCAGACTTTTATGGTCCGTGTATATTTCACACTTTACACCATATAAATAGTGCCTCCATATCTTTAGGGCAAATACTACCGCTGCCAATTCCAGGTCATGGGTAGGGTATCCCTTTTCATAATCCTTCAACAGACGCGATGCGTACGCAATAACTTTACCATGTTGCATAAGCACACAGCCAAGTCCTTTGTGTGACGCATCACTAAAAATCACAAAATCACCCGTATCGTCTGGTAAAGACAACACCGGTGCTTCACTCAGTCTTCTCTTTAGTTCCTGAAAACTTTCTTCACACTTCTCTGTCCAGACAAATTTTACCGACTTCTTCGTTAAAGTTCTTGCTATCTTCGAAAAATCTTGAACGAACCTTCTATAATAGCCTGCCAGTCCTAAGAAACTTCTTACTTCAGTCGGTGTCTTCGGTTGCTCCCAATTCTGTACCGCTTCTACCTTTGCTGGATCCACGAAGATTTCGTTCTTGTCGATCACGTGCCCCAGAAATTGAACTCTTTCCAACCAAAACTCACACTTTGAAAATTTCGCGTATAATTTATCTTTTCTCAATGCCTCCAACACCACTCTTAAATGTTCAGCATGATCTTCCTGATTCTTGGAATAAATCAGGATATCATCTATGAACACAACTATGAATTTATCTAAGTATTGCTTGAATACCCAGTTCATCATGTCCATAAATGCCGCCGGCGCGTTCGTTAACCCAAATGACATCACCAGGAACTCGTAGTGGCCGTAACAAGTCCTGAACACTGTCTTAGGTACATCTTCCTTCCTCAACTTCAACTGGTGATACCCCGTCCTTAAATCGATCTTGGAAAAATATTTTGCTCCCTTCAACTGATCGAACAGATCATCTATCATAGGTAATGGGTACTTGTTCTTGATCGTCACTTTATTCAACTCTCGATAGTAGAAGCAAAGTCTCATTGATCCGTCCTTCTTTTTCACAAACAAAACTGGTGCTCCCCAAGGAGACACACTCGGTTGAATATACTTCCTATCCAATAATTCTTGCAACTGTACCATCAGCTCCTTCATCTCTGCCGGTGCCATTCTGTATGGGGCTTTTGAAATCGGGGCCGTTCCCGGTACTAAATCTATGACGAATTCGACCTCCCTATCTGGCAGAAGACCTAGAAAATCCTCCAGAAATACATCTAGAAATTCATTCACTACTGGTATCTGTCCCATCTCTATCCCTACTTTTTGCGTATCAACAATATGGGCCAAATAACCTACACATCCCTTTCTTAGCAACTTCCTCGCTTGCATAATCGTCAGACAGCTCGAGTGTCTCGGCGACCTACTCCCATAGAACACTACTTTAAACTGCTCTGGAGTCTGAAGGTTTATACACTTCTTCTGGCAATCTATTATTTCCCCATGGTTAAATAACCAATCCATTCCTAAAATTACATCAAATTCTCCTAATGGAATCGGAATTAAATCCACAGGTAACTTATACCCCCTGATATCTACAACACAATTCCTATTAATATGGCTAACGGGAATTATTTCCTTATTAGCAACTTCTATGTTCATAGGATATTCTAATTCTTCCTGGGGTAAATTTAAACATTTGGAGAATTCATGCGATACGAAGGAACAAGTAGCACCCGAATCAAATAATACATAAGCAGATATATCATTGATCGGAATGATACATGAAACCACATCCTTGGATGCGACCACATCCTGAACTGTCATGTTGAAAGTCCTTGCTATTGGTCGATTCTGAGTTGGTGGTCTAGTAATTATGAGATTTCCACCGCTTGATCCCCTTCCTCCATTACCTTTTCCTGAATTCTTCTTTGGGCAATTCCGTGCCTGATGATCCAATGCCCCGCAGTTGAAGAGTTTTTGGGTTAAAGAGGAAAAATGAAGTACTCCCTTCTTATTCAATTTGCATCACGCGCATACTCCCTCCCTTGTCCCCATTTGCTTGTGTCAACCAATTGACTTTGACTAAAAAGTCAACCGCGACACATTTTGTGGTTACAGTCTATCTCGGCTAATTTCGACGTTCTGGACTCAAATAGGCAGTCCGCGTCTCTAAATTCCGCTCCGAACTCCAACTCGAGTTTTAATACCATCCCACGAAAGTAATCAAATTAATAACTACTTAATTAATTCAAATAGTTAAATTAAACTAAACCAACCATTTAAATACATCTCATCACATAACTTAAAATAAAATATATGTTTATAGCATATATCTATAAAGTAATAGAAAACACACAAGAGTTTCACATAATTTTGTTTATTGATAATTATGAAATTACATAACGATCTCGGATATTACAAGTTTGTTGTTAAGTGAGAATTGAGAGTATTATAACAGCATTGTAGAAAGCTTTCTAGCAGCAAACTTAGCAAACTAGTTAACAGAGGTATAACTTCTATTCTCCTTCATTCTTGAATTTCTAACTTCTTGATTTTTCTTGAATTGAATGTTAATTCGATTGAGAAATGCTTGCCAAGTGTTACATAAGTTAGTAAACATGTTAGTAATACAATGTGGCTTGGTTAGAATAGTTTTCGTACAAAATTTTTTGTGTTGGGTTGTTAACTGCCGAAGCAGAAAGCTTTTCTGGTTCTGGCCGAGAGACGGCGCAGCTGCACCCATTTTGTACTTGGGTACAGCGCAGCTGCGCCAGGCACTGATACTGAATTCCAATTTTTTGCTACTTTCTAAATAGTGTTAACTTATTTGTATCCCTTAGACAAGCATGATAACAGGTTTAACATGTGTAGTAGTGTACTTTGTCCTAGCATGAACATGTTTGACTTAGTTAGTACACATTTAAGGAATGAACTTATAGTCTTGAAAAGGGACTTATAATTTTGAAATGAACTTTGACATATGCGTATCATGTTTATATTTTGACGTTTTGAGCATGTTTGTATGGTCTAGATATACATGAAGTGATAGTCTAAAGTGTTGAGTGAGCACTAGAATACATAGTATACATTGAGAATGATTTCAAGGATAAAACTCTAACTTTTTGCAAACTAAGTTGCATGAACATGGTGTAATAGTATTTTGATATTTTTGGATGTGCATGATAGTGCATTTAACATCACTTAGATGACCTACATGTGCACATACTTTGTTAGATACTGTGAAAGATAATTAAGAATGAGTTAGACATATTTTAAAGCAAATAACAATGCTAGCCATGCATAAATGATATGAATACATGTGATCATGCTTATTGACAGATAATATAACCACCTCACATGCATATATGGCAATTATGATAGTCCTATATGATTTCATGACTTTGTTTGGCCTTAATTCGTTAAAAATATTAATTTAGAACCATAACATGAAAGGTTAAACTTAGATGGACCTTAAAAGCATGAAAGGATCCTTAACATATGTATATACTATGTGACATTGTATGCTCAGGTTTTGGACAGAAGTAGTAAAGCAAAAGCTAGACCCTAGTCTGGCCAGGGGACAGCGCAGCTGCGCCGTCCCTAGGCTTAACCAGGGCACAGCTGCACCAGACCTGCAATCTGGCCTGAAGCATTCTGCTTGTTTTTTGATATGTGTTTATAAGTGTTGATAGTGTAACATGATGATGTTTAACTTATAAACTGAACTCCATGAATAATAATGACATAATAGGTTAAGCATTATGATGTTATATGTGGTATAACTGTATAACAAGGTTAAGACCTAACTTATGTGTTGATTATATATACAAGATGATGTGTGTAACTAAAGGATATAATTATATACATAGCTATGTTACTTGATTCCATAATATCTTACAAACTGATTATGTGTTAAAGGGACGTAATAACATATGTGTAGGATCATATGACTAAGATAGGATCGTATGTATGTGTTTAAACATTCAAATCAAGTGTATGTCTCCAACTTATGGAACTAATGAGATACATATATACATAACTATATTACGCTAGGAATTTGAAGTGTTGATAAGCTATATGTGGAAATCTACGCTTAAGGAAAGTTCTCAAACCCTACTCCTTATTGAGTATTGCTTAGACTTATACTATTATTTGTAGTACGAGTAAACCATTGAAATTATGATTCATGTCTTATGACTCATTGCTTCATAGCTAAGATAAAGTTGATTATATTCTTTAAACCATAATATCGAGTATTGAACTTATAGTTGTTCTTATATATATTGAAAGAGCGGTCTATGCCATTTGATTCGGCTAGACCTATATCATGATTAGAAAACTATCCAAACTAATTGATTGGTGCGAAAATCTTGTATTGACTGAGATAAACAACCTTATTTGAAGGGGAAACTATATTTGTCGGGAGACCGACGTGCGCACTTGAGTAGGATTAAATGTTATGCATAATGTAGGGTCTTTCGGCTGATCGCCTGTTGTACTTGTTTTATTGGATTATCAGTATATTTTTGTTAATTCTAGTAGAAGTTCATAGTCCTTAGTAACTGCTCAGTATTCATTATTCTTGAACTGTGAAAAGGTTATACCTTAAATCTTATTGATATCTGTCTGTCTTTAGCGACTGTTGTTGAAAAACTCTTGATACTTCTTGCTATCCTTGAACTATCAATTATTGTCATACCCTTGGGAATTGAAAACTATATTATCCCCTTATTGCTATATTACTTGCTGAGCAAACATGTTGTTCATTCTTGTTTTTTCCTAAAAATATTTCAGTTAAGGTAGAATAGGGTGGACCCTCGGGCACCGACAAGAACAAAGGCAAAGCTACGGAGTAGCTTTATATTATGTAGAAATTTATGATGTTGTAATAAGAATATATTCTATTATGTACTAGTTATGATTACGTATCCTTAAACTATGTTTAAACTATGTTTAAGATGTAATCGATGTTTAAGTTGCGAACCCTTGGGACATGAATGGTTACATTAAATAAATGTAATCTATTCGCATATTATGTGTTATTCCGCTGTGCGATATGATATTTAGTCATAGTAGTATGTTAGTATTTAGAACGTGATGAACCGAATTCAAGACGATATGGCGGTTCGAATTTGGGGGCATCACAGCACCCGTGTTGGAATAAAAGCCTTTGTTGAACCTTAGCTTGTATTGATGTGTTGGACTGGTTGTTGTTTCATGTATGTGAAAATTTCTTGACTTAAAACCTCAGTTTTCTTCCTTAGAAGTATAGCATGTGGAATCTTCACCTCTATCAAGCTTATTTATGATATAGCACACACACACACTATATTTTAGCAACAGGTTGTGATTTTTGGATTGTATGTCCTTATGACTTTAGTTTAGTTTGATGCTTTGTTCATAGATCTTGTTATTTCTCTGAGGCACATCTTATTAGAATTCATAACAGGGCCAAAATTTTGGGATTCATTTTCATTGTAGTATAGTTTGCATAGCATGTAGTTGCATTTGTGTCTATTGCTGAAGACAAACAATAGTTCAAGTTTGGGGGTATTTGATAAGTAGGTTTTATACCTACGTATTGGCTATCAACTTGCTAGAATTATGGCTTAATCTCAAATATTTTAGTATCATTTTATGCTTTTATCATTGTTTTATAGGTTGCATTAAGGAAACTCAAATGGCATGGAAAGGGCATGAACTTGGCAAGATGGTAAGCATGCGGTGAACTGAGGATGGAGAATAGCATGTGCATGTGAAATGGCATCTGATCAAGGGCATGGAAAGAAGAAAGAAGACTAAATCAGCAACCAAGGCATCAGCATTGCATAAGCAAAGTCTGTAGGAATTACAGCATAGCGCGGCCACTCCAGCATGAGGAGCAAAAGTGGCGCGCCCGTGCCAGGAGGAGTTCAGTCTGCAAGTCAGCGCGGCCGCGCCTCAAATAGCTTACGGGGTGGCGCGGCCGCGCCAGTCAAAATTTACAGCAGATTGACTTTTCATTTAAAAAATTCCTGTAGCATGTTTTCCATATAAGGGTGTATTTGCAAGTTACGAGACTAAGTTTTAATCATTTTATTTTCCATTCTAGGGTTTTTGAAGAGCTAGAGAGAGTTCTTAGCTATAGTTTACCATTTTGGCTTCTCTCTTTACTCTTAGTAGATTTCAATTACTTAGGGTTTTGAATTGGATTTGATTGTGATTTTGAACTTGGATATGAAGGTTTAACTTGAAGGCTGAGTTATCAGATTTGTAATTGTTTACTCTCTTAATTCTCTTTGCTTTCATAATTGCTTTCTATGCTTGGCCAAAATCCCATAATGGTTATTGATTTAGAGATGAACTAATCACCATTATGGGATTCTAATGGAGCTTATTGTTTAGTTCAGATCTCTATATCTCTTTGTTATATGTGATTGATTATGTATGGATTTCCTAGCATGGTTGTGTTTATTGTTTAGAAGCTTGATCACCATCTACCTTATTAAATTAGTATGGAATTGAAAGAGGAAGTACTAATTCAGATTTGGCCATGCTAGCATATGTTCATGAAATTTACATGTGATAGATTTTGTGATTCGTAATTCGGATGGACATATACCGGCTTACCATGTGTAGTCAATTGAGAGCTTGTGCTTAAATCAACATTACTTGTAAGCACATTGACATATAGTGAGTTAGGTAATATTGATGTTCACATGAATTCTATCTATTTTGTGGATTTTATGTAATATGGACTTGGTATATCGAAAGATATCCATTTCTCACCTCTGTGCTCTCGACTAGCAATCCAAAATAATTAATTAGGCTTAACAAGAGGTGTATGATCTGAATAATGCATTAAGTGAAATTAAGATCCCATATCTTCCTAATTTGAATCAATCGTTTGTTAATTAGTTAATTTTAGTTGATAATCATTTTAGTCATTAATTCACATCTTATTTACTCGTTTAAGCAGCCATAAATAGCTATAAAGTTGTTGCATGATAGATTAGAAGTAATTACTTTTCTCCGTGGGAACGATCTTTACTTATCATATATTAGTTGTTGACCGTGTATACTTGCACGTGTTTGTGTGTGTTTTGTTAACACCGAAACAAGCCAACAATCCTCTCATAGTAAAGTGCCTCTTGAATGTCTTTGAAAGTCATCACCATATAAGTTTCTGTCACAGGCGGGCTGACCTGTGCTGCCAGACGTCTCCAGCTTTGGGCATACTCACGAAAAGACTCGTTGCTTTGCTTTTTGACCTTAGTCACCTGATATCGATCCGGAGCTATCTAAGACTGAAAACTATACTAATTTAGGAAGGCGTGGGCTAACTCTTCCCAGCTGTGAATTTTGGCATTGTCAAGTCGAGCATACCATGTTCTAGCCTCTCCAGTGAGACTCTTTTGAAAAATCTACATTCTGAGGCTTTCATCTTCAGCATAAGACCCTAGCTCGCCAATGTATACTTTTAAGTGTGTATAGGGATTTCCTGCCCCATTGTACTTTTCAAACTCTAGGACTTGGAATTTGGCAGGATATCTAGCCCCTGGGAATATGTAGAGATCTGAATAGGTGACACTTTCAAGGTTTTCTGTCCCTTTGATTGCCCGGATGGTTTCTTCCATTTGTTGGACTTTCCTTCGGATATCGCTAATTTTTCAATCTTCCCTGAGATTTGTGATTTCAGGGTTTTTTTTTTGGTTCTTTCACTGGATCGAGGTTCAGGGATCTGCATTTCCCCCTCTTTGTCAGCACTTTTATTGCCACCCTGTGAGGAGAACTTGGTTTGATTGGGCATTGCCTGGCCCTGAGTGCTTTTACTGTGTTCTCTTAGGAGGATAGCAAACTCTACTATTTAATTCTTAAGTCCCTCAAACTCTTTTCGAGATACGAAACCTGACTCGTGTTAGCCACTTTCAGCCATATCGGGGGATAGGCTTTGTATCCTTCTTAGATATAGTAACTGGGACTATTCTTACCTGCGAGACGAATAGGTAGTTTAGTCTTGATAAGCATTAACAGTAGGCATGCTATGCAATGTGTCAATTTTAGGGCTTTTTAATTTTATCCTGTAAAACAAAGGTCAGTTATTTTGATGACAGGATAGCATGACAGGATTTACAAGACATGGAATGTACATTATGACATTTACATTGGAATTGAAAAAAACATGACATTGAATTGAAGGAGGAAGGCATGAAGAGGCTTCCCTTCGGATTTGGTTAATCAGAGGCTGGTCTATCTTAGGCTACTATCGTGGCTTTTCAACATGAAGGTCCCCAGATCATCGCAATCTACTAGAGGGAAAATTAATCCGATCTTTCAACTTGAGCAGATCTGAGTGGTGCTTTTTCATGAGCCCTGAAGACTTAGCCGTCCTCAAAGACATTTCTCTATCACAGATGGGTTTGCTTCCTGATGGAGGAATCACACAACATACATTCACATACTTCGCGTCTCACCGTATGCATATGATGATATTGGTGCGAAGCACTAATATTTGTGCGAAGCACTAATATAAAGCAGGAAAGTATTCATTCACATTCATTTAATGTAAATATACAACATTCACGCATTCATTCAATGTAAAGATGCAACATTCACACATACGCAGATATGAATGTGAAATTTTGAAAAGATTTGAACGCGGCCTAAGCCCTCTACAAAATCCCCAGCAGAGTCGCCACCTGTCGATGTCGAAAAAAATCCAGTTCGAGTTGGACCCGAATCTTTCTCTCTTCCTAAGTTTTGTCTACCCTTATTTTATCTTTTTTTGTGAAAAAGGTTTTGATGGGTTTTTTTTAGGAAAATGCCAACATGTATCATGTCGACGATTTGAACGTTTTACAGAGTCGCCAGTTGGTAGTTTTGAAATGGTCGTACCAACTCAACCGAGTTTTGTTTGAAAAGAGGCCCAATTGCTGGACACTGTCGAAACTGAATCTTTGAAATCGAAGTTCTAAGTTCGGGGGCTTGGTTAAGTTTGGGGAAGGTGTTAGGCACACCACAACTCCCATGAAAAAACAATACCGTAACTTTTCAATATTTCCCTTTTAAATCTACAATGTGTGTATGAATGCTGGAAGAAATTGGGCCTATGTTTGATTGATTTGAAAGTATGAACGTGCTTCATTGAAACTACATACGAAGGGTTTGATTTGATTTGCAAAAGTCTCTTTTTTAGACAAGATTATAAAAATGATGTTTCGAAAGCTTGATTTTCAAACCCTTACGCTAACATAGGAATTGAAGCATATGGATACTTCCATTTTTTTATCTTTTCAAGCCTTTCGGCTCAATTTGAATGATGATTGTAGGGCTGCGAATCATCCTCTACCATAGAATATGTACAAGTGTCGGTCTTCTTATGGGCATGACAACCATCGGAGTGACTCTGACACGACAAACCATATTTCCACTATGTTGAGACCTTAAACCCGAATAACCGTTTTAAGGTCTTTCAGATGTACATTTTACAGAAAAACTGGCAGGGTACATTTGTAAAATGGAGTTTGTCTATCGTGGGAACCAGATTCTGATCAATTTGATCATGAATCCCACGATTCCTAGGCTCACAGAGGGAAGCAAAAAAAACCTGCACAGCTCAAATATGCACAAAAAATATATATTTATATCCAGATATCGCAAGGACCAAGGATTCATCAGTAAATCCTGGTATGCGCGTATCCCCAAAGCATCTCGTTCCCACTAGATAGCGATCTAAGGGCCGCGAGATTGCTTCCTGAATGAATAAAACTAGAAAAACTGCTAGATTTAAGTAAATCTCAGCTATTCTAGCTTCCCGGTTCTGTCTGAACCTATTTTGAACGGTTTGAAAGCTAGAGTTGGCGAGATTAAAAGAAAATCTAGTTCGCCAAAATACATGTCAGCGCCGATTTATATCAAATGAATATTTACAACAGCAATTTAATCACAATGTATAAAAGATATATATATATATATATATATATATTATATATATATATATATGAAAGCTGTAAAGGGCGATGGGTTTTCATTCCGATGCCCGAACTAGAATGTAAATATATATATATATATATATATATATATATATATATGAAAGCTGTAAAGGGCGATGGATTTTCATTCCGATGCCCGGACTGGAATGTAAATATATATATATATATATATATATATACATATATATATATATATAAAAGCTATAAAAAGCCACGGAGTAATCCAGGCCTAACAAAATAGAAATATATATAAAAGCAATAAAAGGTGACGGATGGCAAATCCTATGCCCGGACTGGAATGAAAAAATATATATATTTATAAAAGCTGTAAAAAGCCACAAGGTAATCTAGGCTGGACAGAATTGAAATATATATATATATAAGCTGTAAAAGAGTCACGGGATGATCCAGGCTCGACTGAATGTAAATATATATATATATATATATAAATTATAAAAGAGCCACAGAATGATCCAGGCTCGACAGAATGTAAATATATATATATACAAAAGTTGTAAAAGGGCGATGAGTTTTCACTCCGATGCCCGGACAGAAATGTAAGTATATATATTTATAAAAACAGTAAAAAAGGCCATGAAATGATACAGGAAAAACTGGAATGTAAATGTTAATATATACAGTTAGTATATATATATATATTAAAGCAATAAAAAGGCCATGAAGTAGAAATCCAGGCCTAAATAAGTCAAAAAAATTTATATATATATAGTTATATATATAAAAGCTGTAAACTACCACGAATTTTACATCCGGGTTTGACAGAATTGAAAAGTTAGTAAATATATATAGTTAAATATATACAAAAAAAAAGTCAAACCGGGACTGGGAAGATAACCCAGTCCAAAAAAAGGGTATATATACGTGTATATATATATATATATACAAGTTGTTAAAAGCGACGGATAGACGATCCGAGATGTGAAAATGCCAGAAAACGCGTTTATGTACTAAAATGTACGAAAACGTAAGCAAAAACGACCACGTAACTGAGTTCTGGGCATAATCAGAAAACGAAACTTAACGTGCAAGTGTATAAATGTGCAATGAAGTAGTACGAACTTTCTGATCGTAAAAATACTCACAATGGACTGCTACACGGGTTTTTTTGCCAAATCGTAGGCTTCAAACGTTCGTTTCTACCGGTTCATTTCTGGTATGTGGTAGTATATGAATATATCTACGTGTTAAAGTGATAAAATTTGGGTTTGGAGTACAAGAGTGGGGCTGAGAAACGAAACAAGCAGAGTTTCAGAGCGTTTCTGTATATAAAATGAGCTGGGGGTGCACTTATATTTATAGACCCGATGGAAGCTTTGTCATCCCCAAATCCAGGTACTTCAATTCCACGAGATTTGGTGCTCACTATCTAAATAAACCATAACTACTGCCCATAAATAAGGAATGTAAAATAAATTACAAACTTTATAAATCAAATAAAAATCTTCCTTATAAAAAGGATTACAACTTCTCAAATAAATATCCCAAGGTTATTTAACCTTAACATAAACAAAATGTGTAAAATAAACATCACAGAATAAAGTCTTATGTCTTATTACAAATCATGATCAACAAATACAATAAGCCTTCACTTGTTCACCTTGGCCTTGCCCTTACTAGTTGATGGTTCATCAACTCTTTCGACTTTAGATGCAATGGTTATTTAATTACAAGAGTGAGCAAACAAAGCTCACTTGAAATAACAACAACAATAATGATGACATAATATTTGAATAGCTTCAACTGAATTAATAATAATTCATTCATTGATAATCAAGAATAAGATTTAGGATTCATCTGAGGGTTGTTGCGCCGTTTTCGTGTTAACAAAAATGGACACAAAAACACGTGCAAGTGTACACGGTCGGCAAGTAATAATTCCGTAAGTCGAGATCGTCCCACAGAGAACAGAGTCAGGCCTAATCTATTATGCAACAGTCCATTAATTATCTTTGTCTGCTTAAACGGTTGTCAAAATGTTCTTTAATTAATTATACTAAATTTAAACTAAAATTAACCAATTAATAAACGAAGATATGGGATCCTAACTTCTTCTAAAGCATAACCTAGGTTAACCACACCTCAAATCATACACGGATAATCATATAGAGATGCTAGTCGGGAGCACGAATATGAGACTTGGCTATCTTTCAATACACCAAGTCCAAATCATATAATGTCCACAATTAAGATAGAAATCACATGAACATCGGCAAAGTCTAAACCACTATATTTCTATGTGACTTACAAGCTGAACCAATTTACGCACAAACTCCCATTAGACTACATACGGCCATACGGTATATTTCTATCCGGCTAGCGAATCATGAAACTCAGCCACTGCAAATTTCACAAACATATGCTAACATGGAGAAATCTAAGTTTACACTTCATTTTTCAAATTCATATAAACTATTAGAGTAGATGTTGATCAAGCATCTAGGCATACAAACAACCATCTTAGGCAAACCACATATTATCATCCATATAGATCAAAGAGACATAAACCCTAGGTTTAGCAAATAAAATCCATTAGAATCCCATAATGGAAGTTAGTTCATCGCTGAACCTCCCACCATTATGGGATTCAAACCAAGCATTGAGCAACTAAGAAATGAGATAAACAAGAGAAAGAAAGTGTAAAATTGTGGTTTCCCCCTTTCAATAGAAGATAGCAAAGTTAAGTCTGGACCACAAATGAGTTCCAAGATGAACCCTTAGAAATGTAATACTACTAGAGCAAGAAGGAAGAAGAAGAGAAGCCTCTTAAACCTTCACACTCTCTAACCTAGAATATATGAAAAAACCTTGAAAGTTAATCTGATAAGTCTAATAAATGCTAAGTGATATCTATTCAAAGGCAAACCCAAGCCTTATATTGACTACATTCAGCCGAGCAAACAAAATAAAAGGTCAACTCTTCAGTCAAGCCCCGGCGCGGCCGCGCGACCTCACTATGCTTCTCTTGTGCGGGCACGCCAATGCCCAGAAAATGCCCCTCTGGCCTGCCAACCGGTGCGGGCGCGCCGGCTTCCTATGTGTTCTGGGCGCGGCCGCGCGTGCTACTTCCTACTGCAGCTTGACTTTCTGGTGCTTTCTTTCTTGCATAATCCTTTGCTCCTGTCTTAGCTGCTTCTTGCATCTTCACAATGTTGCATTGAGGCCATCATCATATGTTCCTCACCTCAAACCATCTTCATGCCAAGCCCTCATCTGCTTTATATAGGTTCTCCACCAACTCCACAAGCTTGCTTTTGCCCATACCATGCCACTTTGTCCGTCTCCATGCCAATCCACCAGCCTTGTTGCCGAGTTCATACTATATGCCCATTTTCATGCCATATCAAGCCTTTATCACACCGTTTCCTGCCTTTTGGAATTTCCTACCTAAAATACGCAAAACAAAGATAAACGCATTAAAAGACACTAAAGTGCTTGAGTTTAAGCTATAATCAGAGTAAGTTGGCGTCCAATAAGTAGGTATAACACCTACTTATCAAATACCCCCAAACTTGAACTATTGCTTACCCTCAAGAAAAAACACAAATGCAACTACATAATATGAAACTAACTACATCAAAATGCATCCCAAGGTAACAACCATCATATGAATTCCAATCTGATTCACCTCAGATAGATAATAAGAACAATGATCAATGCATCGGCTCAAGCTGCAGTTATATAGATATACAGTATGTAAATCCCAACCTGTTACTCAGATGTAGTGTATAAGTGCAATGTCATGAACAAGCTTGATACAGGCAAAGATTTCACATGCTATACTTCTATGGAAGGAAAAAAATTTAGGTTTTAAGCTAAGAATTTCTTATAAAGACCATACAATGACCAAACCAATGCAAAGATACAAGCTAAAGCGTAACAAGGGCTTATTATGCTTTTATTCACCCGACTGTGCAATGCTAGGCCTTCTTAGGCTTTTCAATGATACCCAGTTAACGAGCTTTCGACCAACGACTCCCAGACCAGACGGCCTTAGGGCGCTGGGTGCAGAGACAATCCCCTAGGGCGTACTTGCTCGAGTATCAAAGGCCACAAGACTTCGCTAGCCAAGGCGTTTATTCTATTTTTGTATTCTTTTTCACAATTTATTTTATTTTATTTTTTTCTTTTTCTTTTTCTTTTTCTAAGGAGAGTGCGTCTTACGCTCCATCTCTCCTTATAACATGTATACCCAAAGTTTTTCTTCAGACTTGTATTCTAGCGTTGTTAAGGTCATTATTGCTTTTATTACACCAATCTAGCAATTAAAAACAAAAAATTTCCTCTTAGAAGATAAGCATGTATTAATCTAGCCAACAAGCAACAAAAGACACACTGTGCTATCCGGTGACATCTAAGCAACAGATTTAGATTACATCATGTATAAAATATAACTAAGCCTAAACTACTAACATAGCTCAATAATCTACCATATCTTGATGTCATCACTGGCCAGACCGGAATTCAACAGACTAAAACAAGGGATTATGCAATGCAATGCAATTAAACACTTACTAATGCAACAAACTGAAATAACACTGAAAAGAAAATAACTAAAAACTAAAAAAATTTATGCAACAATTAACTAAAACTATACTAAAATGCAATGCAACTAAATGCAATAAAACTAGATGTAGACATTTAACTATATACAAACTACACCCAATACCCCCAAACTAGAAATATTCAATGTCTCTATTGAAGGCAAAGGGCTAGAAAACTCCCCTACTAGTCGGCATGGCCACCCTCCTCGGGTGGTGAATCTGGCGGAGGGTATGGCATCTTGGAAGCAAACACGGGCCACTCCAGCATGGTGCTCTACTGTGCAAAGGCCTCGGCAAGCGCACGCTTCAACCCATCAGCGAACCCAACAAAATTTGCGTGCAGGGCGTCGATCTTCCTCTTAATACGCCGCATTTGGCGGCCATGATCTGCGGGAGGAGGGGCTGCTGCCTCATCTGGCTGCGGCTGTGGGGGTGGGACTGGCGGAGGAGCTGACATAATAAATCCTTTTCCCCTCGGATGTGCTATGCCCCCTACCCAATCCTAAAAATTTTTGATTATGTTATGAGTGACATCTCCACTGGGCATCTGAATCTGCTCATCGGGCCATTCAAGCCCTGCCTCAGCACAAAGATGGGCTACAATGGATGCGTGCGGGATTGCGCCTATGGTATTTCCTCTCATAAATTATAACATGTTCTGATTAATCAAATGGCCCACGTCAATGTATTTGCCCGTGATAATGCCCCATAAGATGATGGCTCGCTCGACAGTAACTTCATGCTGATGAGTGGATGGCATCAGATTGGCACAAAGGAACAAGTTCCACGCCTTAGCGTAGCGGTTCAGTCCGGAGGCGGGAAAGGTGGTATATTCATCAGTGGTGTCCTTTTTGATCTTCCACATTGTGCCAGGCGCACATAAGTCCCGAATCACCTGATCCAAATTAGTCTCGAATCTTTTGGCCTCGACCCAATTTACTTGCCCCACCGGCACTGATTGCAGACTCAGAACCTCCCGAATTGCAGCTGGGCGGTAATCGACTGTTTGGCCTCTAACAAAGGACCGACCGCTTTTTGTGATACTCGCGTTTGCGTAGAATTCTCGAACCAACACCAACGGCACCGGCGGTGGTGTGGCACAAATGCCCTGCCAGCCCATTTCATGAATCATAGTCCTCATGTCTCTGTCCTCCTTCGTCGGCTTTAATCCTCTTTCGTTAACCACTGACTTAGCTGCGATCCGATAGTATGTTATTTGGGATTCGATGCTAATGAACTTGGTCAAATTGACAAGGATGTCGTCATCAAAGCCACTGCGATCGGGCGAAGCCACCGAAGAGGAAGCGGCGGTGCGTGATCGTTTCGGACCCATGGCGAATTGGTCGGAACCTGGCTAGAACCCTTGATGAATAATACTGAAGAACAACAACCCCCAAACTTGTATGACGGCTACTACGTCCACAAACCCTATTTATCCACTTTGAAGAACAAGCCCTTACTTATAAAACTTCCCCCAACTGGTAAGGGAACTCTCAGCAACATTACCCAAACTCTAACTTGGTTGATGACAAGGGAATGAAATCGGACGGGGGATAGAGGATTGAAGAGGAATTAGGGCTTGGAGAGGGAGCTAGATATAACGGAGAAGGGTCTGATGATATGATAGTGGGGGGAGGTTATAAGAAATAAGGCATAAAGGGGTTTGAAAGGCTGGAACGGCCAATTTAAAACTAAACTGCCGAAGGGCTTCGGGCGCGGGCGCGCCGGGTTATACATAGAGGGCCGCGCAGCCGCGCGGGTCAGGGCTGTATTCTGGCTTACTGAATGCTGGCGCGGGCGCGCCACCCCTTAACCTGGCCAAAAATTTCTGCCTTCTGCTCCTATTATGCAGCAACTTAGTGAAGATATAAGAAGAAACTTGGATACGTTATTGCACCTATACATAAAGCAACCATAGTTAAATATTGCTTGATTCCCATATCCAATGCACATAAGTAAGATGAATGAACTGCTATTCTTTAGCAATGCTATGTATGAATCGTTTCTATGTAAATTCCCAAAAAAAATTGCTTTAGGTTTCTATGCAGAATACTAACATGTCCAAAATATGTTCAAAGATCTTTCAGCTCCAAAATTCTGTGCAACTATGGCTAATTGCAACAAAGTATGCAATGAATCATGTAAATCCCATAGAGGTATGTACAGAGCGTATCTACTCCCAAAAATTTCATGTTACATGCCTAAAGTTCAAAAATTTAGGCGATTAGCATTCTAACCCCTACAATGTTCAAAAATAGGTAACCCTTTTCCATATGCGTAGAATTAAATGGGGAAAGAGAGATTGAAGAGATAAGTCACCAGAATTAAACAGGGGAGAGAAATGTATAGAAAAGCAATGTAAGAATTAACAAAAGGAAGAGAAAGAGATGATGGGGTGGCTCCCATCTAGCGCTTGTTTATAGTCCATAAGCTAGACTCTGTCGGATTCGGTCAAGTTATCGAAAGGATTGAGGCGACCTCCTGTCTGGAAACCTTTCCACCATAGTAATGCTTCAGCCTTTGTCCATTGACTTTAAAGGAGTTATCAGGGTCCTTATCAAAAATCTCTATTGCACCGTGTGGATATACAGTCTTAACAGTGAAAGGCCCTGACCATCTTGACTTGAGCTTTCCTGGGAAGAGTCTAAGTGTGGAGTTGAATAATAGCACTGCTTGCCCCGGCTCAAATGTTCTTTCCATAATCCTGCGATCATGCCACCTTTTCACCTTTTCCTTGTACAGTTTGGAATTTTCATAAGCTTGCAATCGAAATTCATCCAATTCATTGAGTTGGAGTAGACGTTTCTCCCCTGCAGCCTTTAAGTTGAAATTTAATTTATGGATTGCCCAGCAGGCTCTATGCTCAAGCTCTAGAGGAAGGTGACACGCCTTTCCATACACAAGTTGAAACGGCGACATTCCCAGTGGTGTTTTATAGACAGTTCTGTAAGCCCATACTCATCATCCAACTTCAATGACCAATCTTTCCTTGAGGTGTTCACAATCTTTTCCAGTATTCTTTTTACCTCACGATTTGACACTTCGGCTTGGCCATTAGTTTGGGGATGATAAGCTGTAGCTACTCGATGATTTACCCCATACTTACCTAACAAAGCTGTAAACTGGCGATTGCAAAAGTGAATGCCCTCGTCGCTAATGATAGCCCAGGGAGTTCCAAACCTCGTGAAAATGCTCTTTTGTAGAAATCTCAGAACCACCCTAGCATCATTTGTCGATAGAGCTGCCACTTCCACCCATTTAGATATATAATCGACTTCCAGAAGGATGTATAAGTTCCCACATGATGAAACGAACGGCCCCATAAAGTCTATCCCCCAGACATCGAAGATCTCCACCTCGAGGATTGTACTCAGGGGCATTTCATTTCTCTTTGATATATTTCCTACCCTCTGACATCTATCACATCTTTGAACAAAGCTGTAAGCATCCTTAAAGATAGTAGGCCAATAAAATCCTGCTTGCAAGACCTTAGTCGCTGTCCTTTCACCTCCATAATGGCCTCCATACAAAGATGCGTGGCAATCCTGCAGCACACTCTCCGTCTCGCTAAATGGAATGCACCTTCTAATCATCTGATCAGCAACTGCTTGAACAAGTACGGTTCATCCCAAATAAACCATTTCACATCATGCAGAAACTTCTTCTTTTGATGCCTAGTCAAGTCAGAAGGAATGATATTGCCACTAGGAAGTTTGCAAAATCTGCGAACCATGGCACTTCGCCTTTCACCACAAATAATTGCTCATCTGGGAAGGATTCATTTATCATCACTTTGTCATTTGTATTGCTTCCCAGATTTTCCAATCGTGACAAGTGGTCAGCCACTTGGTTCTCAATCCCTTTTCTATCCTTGATTTCTAGATCAAATTCTTGCAAGAGAAGGATCCAGCTGATCAGACAGGGTTTGGCATCTTTCTTTGCTATCAAATATCGGATCGCTGCATGGTCGGTGTACACAATCACTCTAGTCCCAATCAAATAAGCACGAAATTTGTCGAATGCGTACACCACCACCAAAAGCTCTTTTTTTATAGTAGTGTAGTTCAACTGGGCATCAGTAAGGATCTTGTTAGCATAGTATATAACACGAAAGACCTTGTCCTTTAGCTGGCCCAATACAGCTCCCACAGCAAAATCGCTGGCATCACACATTAGCTCAAAAAATAAGGTCCCAATTCGGAAATGTGATCATCGGTGCCGTAGTTAACTTCTTCTTCAACTGCTCGAATGCAGTCAGGCATTCCTCGTCAAATTTAAAGAGGACATCTTTTTATAACAAACTGCAAAGTGGCTTTGTAATCTTCGAGAAGTCCTTTATAAACCGTCGATAGAAGCCTGCATGTCCCAAGAAGCTACAAACACCTTTTTCAGAAATAGGCAGAGGCAAGTTCTCAGTAGTCTCTAACTTAGCCCCGTCCACCTCTAATCCTTTCTTCGAAACCTTATGTCCCAAAATGATACCCTCTTGTACCATAAAATGGCACTTCTCCCAATTCAGTACAAGATTCGTCTCGACACACCGTTTTAACACCATCACCAAATTCTCCAAACATAGGTCAAAGGAGTCTCCAAAAATAGAAAAATCATCCATGAAGACTTCAACATTTTGCTCAACCATATCGGAGAAAATGGCCATCATACACCTCTGAAAGGTAGCCAGGGGCATTGCACAAATCGAAAGACATCCTTCTAAACGTAAATGTACCATATGGACACATAAAGGTAGTCTTTTCTTGATCTTCTGGGGCTATCATTATTTGATTGTATCCTGAGTACCCATCTAGAAGGTAGTAATATTCACGACCGGCCAGCCTTTCTAGCATCTAATCAATGAACGGGAGGGGAAAATGATCTTTCCTGGTAGCCTTATTTAGTCTACGGTAGTCCATGCAGACTCTCCACCCCGTCACTGTTCTCGGTAGGAATTAGTTCGTTATATTTATTGGATACCACGGTCATACCCCCTTTCTTCGGCACACACTGCACCGGGGTCACCCAAGAACTGTCTGATATTGGATAGATAATCCCTGCATCTAACCACTTTAAAATCTCCTTCTTAACCACTTCCTTCATGATAGGATTTAATCTGCGTTGTTGCTCCACTGATGGTTTGCTATCATCTTCCAGCAGGATTTTATGCATACAAAATGCTGGGCTGATCCCCTTTATATCTGCTATGGTCCATCCTATTGCCGATTTAAACTCTCTTAGTACCTGTAGCAGTTGTTCTTCCTGAAAAGATGTTAGCGCAGCAGAAATAATAACAGGCAACTTTGAAGATTCACTTAAAAATGCATACCTTAAATGATCTGGAAGAGGTTTAAGATCAAGATCTGGAGTCATCTCAAGAGAAGGCTTGAGTCATTCTGATGTCTCCCCAGCAAGTTTTAGTGGCTCGATAGGCATCTTAAACTTTCGCATCTTTGGTGCTGTGTCAAGAGTTTGCACGTATTCAACAACTTTAGTATCCTCAATATCTGAATCTCCCAATATAGCACTCTCCAAAGGCTCAGTACCCACCAGATTTCTAACTCCTTCATTCATCACCCCATCTATCAAATCAATCCAGAAGAACTCTTCCTCGTCAGTGGGAAACTTCATAGCTTTAAAAACGTTGCAAGTGACTTCTTGATCATGCACTCTCATTGTTAACTCTCCCTTCTGGACATCTATAAGAGTTCGCCCCGTGGCAAGGAAAGGTCTCCTTAGAATGATTGGGATATTTCTATCTTCTTCGTAATCAAGGATGATGAAGTCAGCTGGGAAGATAAATTTGTCCACTTCAACCAAAACATCTTCAACAATACCCCTAGGATACGTGATGGATCTGTCAGCAAGTTGTAGTGATACATTTGTCGGCTTGGGAGCCGGTAATCCCAATTGATTGAATACGGATAGAGGCATCAAATTTATGCTAGCTCCTACGTCACAGAGGCATTTGCTGAAAGATAAATTTCCAATGGAACAAGGTATTGTGAAACTGCCCGGGTCCTTAAGCTTTGGAGGTAATTTACGCTATAATACCGCACTGCACTCTTCTGTTAAGGCCACTATCTCAAAGTCCTCTAATCGTTTCTTCCTTGACAGAATACCCTTCATGAACTTCGCGTAACTTGGCATTTGTTCTAATGCCTCTGCGAAGGGTATGTTTATCTGTAATTTTTTAAACACCTCCAAAAACTTCGCGAACTGTCTGTCGTCCCTTTGCTTGTGCAATCTCTGTGGGTAAGGAAAAGTAGGGTACACAGGTGATGGGTTGGTTATGATTTTCCTAGTGGTTTCCTCCTTATCTGCCGCAACAACCTTTCCTCCATCATTTCCATCAACCAACACTGTCTCAGGGTTCTCTGCAGCTTGGCGCGCCCGCGCCAGGTTTTGGCCTTCCTGACGCGCGGCCACGCCAGCCTCCAAGTCTGAAGTCTGCTTCCCAGACCTTAGGGTGATGGCTTGGCACTGCTCCTTTCCCTCCCTTTTCCCTGGATTCGTCTCTGTATTACTGGGAAGAGTCCCTTGAGGTCGATTGAGAACCGCATTGGCAATTTGACCAATTTGAGTCTCCATCATCTTGAGAGATATAGCTTGGCTCTTTACGATTAACTTAAGTTCATCGATTTTCACTCTCTCCTCCGACTTCTTTTCTGGCTGAGGTATAGGTGGGGGATGATGTTGTTGAAAACCAGGAGGGTAGGGGGGTTTTGGTGCATACAGGTGGTGTGATTGTTGTGGTTGATATTGTTGTTGAGAATGAAATTGTTGTGGTTGTGATTGAGCCGATTGATATTGGTGTTGTTGGTTTGATGTATGGTATTGTGGCTGAGATGTTTGAGGATAGGGGTGTTGGACATTCTGAGTATTACTCCAACTAAGGTTAGGATGATTCCTATTGTTGGGACTGTAAGAATTTTGAAATTGATTGTGGGGTTTTTGGTAGTTGCTCACAAACTGTACTAATAGCACATTGGTCTGTTTGATGTGACCCTGCACAAATCTCACAGACATAAGCAACTGTCTTGACTTTTTCTTCCGCCAATAAATCAATCTTCTTTGCCATGGCCGCCATCTGGGCAGACAATGCTTGTAATGGCATCCACTTCTAACATCCCTGCAACTTTCGGTTGTACCATCCTGGCCGTTTGATTTTGATACTCATTTGCTGCCATGGTCTCAAAGAGCTCAATGCTGTCAAAAAATCTTTAGTCCAGATAGCTCCCCCCGATGCAGCGTCAATAATTGGCCTTGATTGCCATCCCAAACCATTGTAAAAATAGTTAATCACCATCCACTCTGGTATGCCATGGTGTGGACACTTCCGGAGCATTTCCTTATAACAGTTCCCAAGCTTCATATAATGTTTCCCCTGGATGCTGTGCAAAGGTACTCAGGTCTCTCCTCATTGCAGCAGTCGTGGCCATAGGAAAGAACTTGGTCAAGAATTTCTTACCACAGTCTTCCCATGTAGTTATTGACCCTGAAGGCAGTGAGTGCAACCAACTTTTTGCCTTATCCCTCATGGTGAAAGGGAATATTCTAAGTTTCACTGCATCATCGGGGACGTTGTTGTATTTAAATGTGTCACATATTTCTATAAAGCTCATAATATGCTCGTTGGGATCTTCAGAAGGTAAACCCCCAAATTGGAGATTGTTTTGTATATCTGCAATGTTCCTGGCTTTATCTCAAAAGTGCTTCGCCACAATTGCTGGCCTCACTATACTTGATTGCAGATCGGTGAGTTTGGGCATGGAGTATTCTTGCAAGGTCCTCTGATCTTCAGCCATTTGATGAAGTGGATCAGGATCTTCTCGAGGATTGATGTTTTTAATATTAGCTCTCCACGCTCGACCGTTGATGTGCTCTTGGTGAGGCACTAATTCAGGATGTGAGGCTCGAGTGTGCATAAACTATCCACGAGTACCTGAAACACAAGTAAAAAATAAAATTATAAATGAGGTAAGAAGAGATTTGTTCAAGTTAGTCAAATTTAACGAAAACTGATGTCAATAGGATTAAACTAAAACCGTGTTCCCCGGCAACGGTGCCAAAAACTTGTTGCGCCGTTTTCGTGTTAACAAAAACTGACACAAAAACATGTGTAAGTGTACACGGTCGGCAAGTATTAATTCGATAAGTCGAGATCGTCCCACAGAGAACGGAGTCAGGCCTAATCTATTATGCAATAGTCCATTAATATCTTTGTCTATTTAAACGGTTGTCAAAATGTTCTTTAATTAATTATACTAAAATTAACCAATTAATAAACGAAGGGTTCAAATTAGAGGGATATGGGATCCTAACTTTATCTAAAGCATAACTTAGGTTAACCACACCTCAAATCATACACGGATAATCATATAGAGATGCTAATCGGGAGCACGAATGTGAGACTTGGCTATCTTTCAATACACCAAGTCCAAATCATATAATGTCCACAATTAAGATAGAAATCACATGAACATCGGCAGAGTCTAAACCACTATATTTCTATATGACTTACAAGCTGAACCAATTTACGCACAAGCTCCCATTAGACTACATACGGCCATACGGTATATTTCTATCCGGCTAGCGAATCATGAAACTCAGCCACTACAAATTTCACAAACATATGCTAACATGGAGAAATCTAAGTTTACACTTCATTTTTCAAATTCATATAAACTATTAGAGTAGATGTTGATCAAGCATCTAGGCATACAAAAAACCATCTTAGGCAAACCACATATTATCATTCATATAGATCAAAGAGACATAAACCCTAGGTTTAGCAAATAAAATCCATTAGAATCCCATAATGGAAGTTAGTTCATCACTGAACCGCCCACCATTATGGGATTCAAACCAAGCATTAAGCAACTAAGAAATGAGATAAACAAGAGAAAGAAAGTGTAAAATTGTGGTTTCCCCCTTTCAATAGAAGATAGCAAACTCAAGTCTGGACCACAAATAAGTTCCAAGATGAACCCTTAGAAATGTAATACTACTGGAGCAAGAAGGAAGAAGAAGAGAAGCCTTTTAAACCTTCACACTCTCTAACCTAGAATATATGAAAAAACTTTGAAAGTTAATCTGATAAGTCTAATAAATGCTAAGTGATATTTGTTCAAAGGCAAACCCAAGCCTTATATTGACTACATTCAGCCAGTGCAAACAAAATAAAAGGTCAACTCTTTAGTCAAGCCCCGGCGCGGCCGCACGACCTCACTCTGCTTCTTTGGTGCGAGCGCGCCAATGCCCAGAAAATGCCCCTCTGGCCTGCCAAACGGTGCGGGCGCGCCGGCTTCCTATGTGTTCTGGGCGCGGCCGCGCGTGCTACTTCCTGCTGTAACTTGACTTTCTGGTGCTTTCTTTATTGCATAATCCTTTGCTCTTGTCTTAGCTGCTTCTTGCATCTTCACAATGTTGCATTGAGGCCATCATCATATGCTCCTCACCTCAAACCATCTTCATGCCAAGCCCTCATCTGCTTCATATAGGTTCTCCGCCAACTCCACAAGCTTGCTTTTGCCCATACCATGCCACTTTGTCTGTCTCCATGCCAATCCACCAGCCTTGTTGCCGAGTTCATACTATATACCCATTTTCATGCCATATCATGCCTTTATCACACCGTTTCCTGCCTTTTGGAGTTTCCTACCTAAAACATGCAAAACAAAGATAAACGCATTAAAAGACACTAAAGTTCTTGAGTTTAAGCCATAATCAAAGTAAGTTGGAGACCAATAAGCAGGTATAACACCTACTTATCAAGGGTCATAAGACCTTGAACTATGTCCTAGGTTATAAACATTTCTATTTAAAACCTTTAACAATCGTTAGACTATATGGACTCTTAACTCGTACTTAGGGGATCAGCCTTTCGTACCATGTATTGTGCACAAACATCTTAACTCTTTCTCATGGTAATCCTCTATTACTAGGGTTGTTCATCTCAGTATTAAATAACAAGTTCGTACCAAAGAAAGTTTGGTTTGGATAAGCTTAAAGAAAATTTGGAATTTCGACTGTCATCAACTAAGGAGTAGTTGAATTAACTCATAATAATTAAGAGTTCAATAATAAAAGAATTATGAACCAAGTATGAGTCATAACAATAGACTTCATCTTAAATAGTCATGCTAAAGCAATTGAAAGATACAATCAACCTTGCTTGAACAATTAAGCCATGGTTACATCAATTTAATAACGAACTTCAATAAGTTATTTGCTCAATATGAAAAATTATAGAGAATACAATAACTTGCTCAAGTAAAGTAAGGATTATAAAACTTGCATAAACGTAAAAGTAACGTTTGAGATTAGGACACTTGCTTCGAGCGCAAGCTAATAATTACTATCATGTTCCTTGATTAATCCTACATACACGTAATTACAATAGTAACATAACTTAGTTACTTTATAACTAATTCACATAACTAGTTAACCCATCAAAACTAACTCATTATTCTTAGGTTTAATTGTCAATTATCATATAACAATCAAATCATAAAATCTTAAAAATCAATCAAACTATTTGTTTAATTAAGTCATAATCAACTTATAAGATTAAGTTATACTTTCACATTATTTAAATTATAATTAATCAAATTATAATTTACCTTATACATTTCCTATTTACAAATTAATCATTTGAAATACATTAATGAATCACTTTAGCATCTTAATGTATGCCTAACAGGTCATCAAGTACATCACATTAGGTTAGCTTTTCATAATACGAACCAAAAGCCACATAACAAACAAACAAAATTTTCTCTTTTGCACCCCCCACCCCCGCCGGGGCGAGTGTTTTGGCCTTGACAGGCCCGCTGGGGCGGGCACCTTGCAGCGGGAAAAATTTGGTTCGCGGACTGTGTAGAGAAAAAAGCCAATTTGGCTTATTTCTTCGCACCAAATTCCGATTTTAACTAACATATTGCATATAAAACTTTATAGAAAACATAATTTAAAGTTTCTAGCATGTTTTTAATATATATAATCATCATAAAACATAATTAAAACTCTAAATTTTATGATTTTTGAAGAAAAGCTATTGATAAGTGTTCTTTATAAAATTGAACACTGTGAGTTTGTTTCTAAATCAATTCACAAAATTCCAAGCCTATTGAATTCGTTTCTAAGCATGTTATCATAATCTATAATCGATTTATATAATATAATACCATCAAACATGAATTTGACAATCAAAGAACTATTTATTTTTGCAAAACTAATTTACTGTAACTTTTGATGAACATGATTTCTTCATGTTCATCATGTTTACATGATTTTAATCACTTAATTTAACCATATGAATCACATATAAGCATGTTATAACACATATTAAACATCTATGAACCATACTACACAATTTCTCATACAAATCAAGTTACAGAGAACCTATCATTATGAAAACAATGAAGATTATCATATAAAAATTAGTTATACCTTTGTTGATTAGGAGAAGGAGATGAAGATAGTGATGATGGTGTGTTTGATTCTCTCAAACTTCTTCTTCCTCTTCTTCTTCCTCTCTTCTTCCTCTCTTCTTCTATCTTTTATCTCTAGCTCTCTGTTTTCTTCTCTAACTCTAACTTACGTATAATATAAACTGACACTATAGATATAATTACATATAATTATAAAATATAAACTGACAAAACTTAATACACTACAATAATAATATATCAGTTACAATTATTTGGAAATCAAAAGCCCTAAGGCTTTGTTTGGCAAAACCCATTAACTTTAAAATAGCTTTTTAGTAGTTAAGGCCATGTTTGGTAAAAACTCTGTAAAAACCCTTTTCTTTATTTTTGATAAATCATTTTAACACATAGTTTAAATGTTACACTCTATTTAATTAAATATTAACATTCTAATTTAAATAAATACAAGCTAACATTCATAAATTAATTAAAATTGCCACATTATACTAAATTCCTACACAATTGTATTTCATTTATTAATTATAATTTATGTAACAAATTAGTAAATCTTTACAAATAATTACCATGTAATATTCATCTAATTTAATTATTCTCAATTAAATTAGAACTACACCACACAATTACTTACACATCAATTTGATTAATCACATTGCACTTGACTAAATTACTCCATAACATAATCATATAAATTATTTATTCAACTCAATAAATAAATCAATTAACATATTTATTATTTCAATAAATATTTACAATTAAATATATAAAATCTCATTCGTTACAATATTCTCTCCTTAAAAGGATTCTGTCCCCAAAATCACAATAAAAAAACTCATTCGTCACATTCTTCCCCCCTTAAAAAGATTTTGTCCCTAGAATCGGTATACAAGAAATTATACAAATAATTGGGAATAGGTTTTCATCATTACATCCTCTTGCACTGTGGTTCCTTCAGATTACCTTAACAGAAGGTATCACTTTATTTCTAAGTACTTGTTCTTTTCTATCAACTATTTGAACAGGTACCTCTTCATAAGTTAGGTCCTTATCAAACTGTAAGGGTTCAAACTCTATCACATGCTTGTAGTCGTGTTTGTACAGTCGTAACACAGAAATATGAAAAATATTATGGATATTATCTAGCTTCGGAGGTAACGCAACCTCGTAAGCCACTTCCGTAACCCTCCATTGTAACGACCATGAATTTTAAGCTCCTTATTAATTTTATATGTGATTTAAAAATTTTAGGAGTTAATTTTTCAAACTTATTTAAACCTTATGTGGTTATGTGCTTATGTGAATTTAACCTATGTGAATAAATGCTAGGATTTTTATTAAAGGGAATCACTAATGGTTATTTAAATTAGTAGATTAACCCTGAGACTTTTATATCAGAATATTGATAAAAGTGTTAGTAATTATATATTCAAATTACGTGAATATAGTGTAGAGATTTAATCGTGTTTGATTAATGAATTGGGAGTAATTAATTGATAATGTGATGATTAATTATTATTATGAATAATTAATAATTAATGAGTAAGAGATTAATAAATATAATAATATTATATTTATTTGGTTAACTGATTTATTGCTTTTATACAAGGATGTGATAAGTAAACTTTTAATATATAGTAGTTACCTTTATATATTGTATAAGGTGCAGGGTAACATATTTGATATGGCTATATAATATGTATATAAACTATATAATAAATTAATGTCACTTTGTGAGTTACGTGACATATGTGGGTGGAATTAAATGAATACCCTATTTCCTTATATTAATAAATGATTATTATTAATAATGATTTCAAAAAGTTATTATAACTATTATAATAATAATACCCAATTGCTTTATATTCAATGTACATTGATTATATGTATATACACTACTTGATGCATTATAACATTATTTGTTCATTGGAAGTAACTTTATAATTTAAGTATATACTATGTGTATATACATTATATTATCTAGTGTATTTATTATGTAACCAAGTATGACACTTATATAATAATACACCTTCTAAGTGCTGAGTTAGCAATGAGAGCCCCTCCCCACTTCTCCTCTCACGTGAACTCCCACATGCTAGCTACACTCTACCTCCTTCTCTCATTTTCAGCAACATAGAGTGAATGATTATGGGGGAGTGGAGGGAATGATGGATTGCACCAACCCTTACCAACTCTTTCTTATCTATTGTACAATCTTGAAATCCCTTGAATTGATTTGGAAGATGATAGCATTATCTGGGTATTTGGTTTGCCTATATATATAGAGCTCTCTTCCTTCTCCTTCATTTCATTGCTGAGGTTTTTCATATAACAAATATAAGTGCAAGAGTTATCAGTGAGGAGGAATTAGTTTAAACAACAAGTTCAATTTCCAAATTGCAGAGGTATATCATTTCCCATTCCTTGTTCTTCAAAGTCTGTAGATTTTTAATTCTTTGATTCTTGAATTGTGTATGGGTTGATTGATAACTTGATTGAAGTATGTTTATTAGCTGCTATGATAGTTTACTACCATGTTAGAACCTTATTGCAGTAGCTTAGAATGTTATTCGTTGAGTATTTTAGAGATGGGTTGTGAGTTTGCCAAAAACTGCACAGCTTCTGGCCTAGCCGCCAGCCTGCGCAGCTGCGTCAGTATTGCACTGGCCAACGGCGCAGCTGCGCCAGTGCCTGTCTACAGAATTTTATTTTTTGTTTTGCTTTCTGCTCATGCTAACTTGATGGTACTAATTTGGACATGCATGAAAGTTAGTTTAACTCATATATATATATATATATATATATATATATGTTCTTGATACAACATGCATGATTTTTACCATGTTAGTATGCGTTATAGGAGGAAGCTTTATAGTTTACAAATGAACTTGGACTTATTAGAGTGAACTTAGAAGCTTTAAAAAGGGGACTTTGATATATAAATACCATGACTATATTCTAACTTTTGAGACATGTTTGTATGACTTAGAAATACATGAGGAGCATGCTAACTCGCGTATATAGGTTCCATAATGAAATGTGATCATATGAACCTTACTAATGCACTTTCCTAACAAAAATATAAGTTTTGAAACACAAACCTTGACATTCTATGTCATATTACTATTCTGATTTTTGCGAGCGTAGTAGTATGGTTTAGAAATGCATGAATAATCCATTGACTAGTGTTTATATGACTCGTAATGAAGCATTAGCATGTTGAACTCATTAGTGAACGTTACTAACAACAACATAAGCTTTGAATATGAACTTTGACGTATACGTAGTATGTATGAATTTTGATTTCATGGTCATGATTGTGTGTTCTATAAACATGAGAATTTAGTCTAATATGATAGAACACACTAGCATACTTGATCGTAAGTTAAGACGTTTTCAAAAGAGAGACTTAAGACTTTCAAAGAGAACTTAACCAGGACTTGTGTCTTTTAGATTGTGACCACTTAGATACATGTATGTGACTTATGTATGCGTTCTAATACATGAGAATAACGGTTACGAGATGCTTTACATGTACCGTGTTGTCTTTTTGACTTAGTGTACTTTGCGAATGGAAACTTAGAATGTGGAAGCTAACTAGCATTGATTACCATGTGAATTATATTATGATCATGCAAGCATGTTTATTAGGATGTCATTATGCCTATAGACATATTGACATGAACCTAGTTTATTTATGCACAGATTTCACATATGCATGCTTAATCATAGAAAATGAACTTCAAATATGAACTATGTGATTTGAAGTATATTTGTGTAGTATACTCAAGCATACATATTAGGTATTGTTTAGCCTTGTTATGAGATAGTATAACCGGAGTAGCAAACCTTTGAAGTATGAACTTGTTTAGCTTAAGGTTTACCAGCATGAAAACATATGACTTCGAAATTGGATTAGGACGAGCATGCTAGTTTTGAATGGGAGATTATAACTTGATAAGCATGCATATTGGTTTAATGGCAATAGTTGCATGCTTAAGTTACGTCGGGACACTTTAAGACTCGAATAATTTGCTTAAGTCGGATTTTAACAGTTCACATATTATGATGCTATAAATGGTATGTTTGATATTGAACGTGATCTTATGTGATAGAATTATTTAATGATTAGATTCTTGTATGTGTGAGTTTATACTAATTGGAGAGATCGACTTGTTATTATTAGGTCGTTCCAACGCCATTTAAATTAAAGCTAGAATTATTTGTAGCTGAGCAAACAGGCAAGTATCCTAAATTCTTGTACTACCTTATTCAATGAATCGTGTAAGCGAGTTTCTTAACTTCACTTGATTTGAATGCAAGTTCCCTATCTTCCTCAAGTTATATTTGAGCAAGTTTCCTAGACCCTTGCATTACTTTATTCAACGGATATTGTAAGCAAGTTTCCCGAACGTCACTCTTTGATTGTGCAAGTTCCTTTGAAACCATTCTTGTATTATCTGCAAGTCTCCCTAACTTTACTCAAATTCATATCGAGCAGGGTATTATTATATTACAAGTTTTCCTGAACTACTCTTTTATTTGAGCAAGTTTTCTTGACTTTCTTGACTTATACTTATTTATTGTATAAGTATCCGGACCCTATTGTGCAAGTATTCTAAATTCTTGTACTACCTTATTCAATGAACCGTGTAAGCTAGTTTCTAAACTTCACTTGTTTTTGGTGAAAGTTTCCTATCCTTCTTATATTGTATTGAGTAAGTTATTATTGTATTGTGCAAGTTCCCCGAACTTCACATTTTGAGTATTGTGAAAGTTCCCCAAACTTCACACTTTGGTTATTGTGAAAGTTCCCCGAACTTTACATTTTGAGTATTGTGAAAGTTCCCCGAACTTCACATTTTGAGTATTGTGAAAGTTCCCCGAACTTCACACTTTGGTTATTTTGCAAATTCCCGAACTTCATTTCTTTATTATGCAAGTTCTCTAAACTTATACAAACTCTTATATTGTGCAAGTATCTTATTTTTGTGTTTACTTTACTCAAAGAACGTTGTAAGCAAATGTCCTAACCTATGCATTTACTTTATGCAAGGGATCTATTATGGTGAAATTCCCCGAATTTCACTCTTTGATGTTGTAAGTGTCTAAGCCTATGCATTTATTTTATGCAAGGAATCTATTATAGTGCAAGTTCCCTGAACTTCATATTTTGAGTATTGTGTATGTTCTCCGAACTTCACACGTTGAGTATTGTGCAAGTTCCCCGAACTTCACACGTTGAGTATTGTGCAAGTTCCCCGAACTTACACAAATTCATATATTGTGCAAATTTTAAACATCACTTTGTGCAAGTTCTCTATCCTTCTCATATTGTATTAAGTAGGTTATTGTTGAATCGAAAGTTGTTTACTTAATTGCTTGAACTTTATTTCCAAGCATGTTATTTAGTGGTTTAATTACTTATCAATTATTCCACATTGATATTATTGATGTCCGCACCTAGTGCATTTGAGCTCGTATAGTCTTGGACTTGTACATTATTCAAGGTTCTAAATTTCTTGAACTATGTCAGTAAGTGTCTGAACCTTTGCTAGGTCAGACTAGTGTATGAAGTTTTCTTTGAAGCTATCCAAACCAATTGATGGTAAGAATTCTTAGACGGAACAAAACACCCCTCATATGTGGGAGTGTGCCCAGGTATCTATTATATATGATACGAGTAAGCAGATATAAGTGTTATGCATATTCATATTGTGCCCGAGGCTGATCTCGTTGAGGTACTAAGTTTCTGTAGCCAGAAGCCAGTAATCCAAAAAGGGTCAATTAGCTATTGAACCCATTGGAAAGTTATAGTTCTGAGTCTACTCGACTATCTGTCATTCTAAAGGCAATTATTATCTTTGCTTTTAATATTCATATTGTTGAATTGTTCAGATGTTCATATCGTTGAATCTATCTAATATTCATATTATTGAATCGTTCTAATATTCATATTATTGAATCGTTCATATATTCATATTGTTGAATCGTTTAGATATTCATATTATTGAATCGTTCTGATATTCATATTGTTGAATCCTTAAGATATTCATATTGTTGAATTCATTATCAGATATTTTTCCATTCATCATGATATATCCTTTATTGTTGTATTTAAACTTGCTGAGCAAACTTGTTGCTCATTCTTGCTATATCATGACTTATATTGCAGTTAAGCCCGAGCCCTCATGGAAGGACAAGGGTAAAGGAAAGATTTAGGATGCTTTGCAAGGAGCAGACTTTGTCTTTGTGATTTATTTAATTATTGTTAATGTAATATGAACCCTAATGTTTATTCTAGGGTATATTTGTATTGATGTATTAAGGTTATCGAATCTTGGGACTAGTAACACCTTTTGAATGAACGACGTACGTTTATTATATTCTGTATTTTAGTTATCGTATGTTACTTAAAGGTGGATGTTAGTATTATTTCGTGGCGACCGGACCGGGGTCAGAGGACCCGGATTCGGGGGTGTCACAGGTTGGTATCAAAGCTTTAGGTTATAAATGTTAGGAATGAGAAACCTAAGTTATAACCTTAGTAGAAAACTCAAGTAGAGTTTGTAGGTGATGGATTGAGGATATCCATTAAGTCTTATTGTGATACTGAAGTTGTTTATTTAAATCAGCTATGATTGATAGACGTCCTAACTTCTTAATGCTAACATGAATAGCATATCACATGAATCCTAATGTTTTGTTCCTGTCCTCAGGATCATGCTGCCTAGGGGATTTTTGCGGAACCAGAGGAAGGAAGGATCTGTTAGCAATGGTGGAGGGGGAAATGTCGAGCCAATGCAGAACTTCGTTAACCTATTTACAGAAGCAATGCAGAACATAACCCCGCCAGTAGCTAAGCAGCCAGGACATTACTTGACTAGCTTTAAAGACTTTAAATTGGTAGGACCACCAAAATTTTGGGAAACCTTGGACCCAATTGAAGCCCAGACATGGATAGAAGAAATTGAGAGGGTGTTTGAGGTCGCATGGGTGGCCGAGGCACAGACGACGAGTTTTGCCACATTCATGATGAAGGGCGAAGCTAATAATTGGTGGGAACCCAATAAAGGACTAGCAGGCGAAGAAGTTATTATGTGGGACAGATTTAAGAATTTCTTCTCGGAGAATATGCAACAAGATATGGAAGTTAAGTTTCTAGAGCTGAGACAAGGAGGTATGTCAGTCACAGAGAACGCTGCAAGATTTAAAGAGTGAGCTCGATTCACCTCGCATCAGGTGGATACAGAGGCCAGGAAAATAGAGAGATTTGAATTAGGATTGAAACCAAGGGTGCAGAAGGCAATAGATGTATTGAAGATTAAGACTTTTTTTGATATTTTGGAAAGGGCCATCATTGCCGAAGGAGGTAATGAAGCCATAGAGCAATTTAAGCAAGTTAAAAAGACCGGTCAGGAAGGACAGAAGGGGGGAAGCGGCGGTGGCAGCAACCCCAATAAGCGTAAATGGATGGAGAGCCAATCATCTGGAGGTGGCAAATCCAGGGGAAAGGCTAAGAAAAGTTTAAAGTGCAGTAACTGTGGAAGGAACCATTCGGGGGAATGCTTGAAGGGGAAGAACGCATGTTATCATTGTGGACAACCAGGGCACATAGCTCCTCAATGTTCGAAATAAGTCAAAAGGAGGATGTTTTACGTGTAGAGCCACAGACCATCAAATCAAGGACTGCTCGAAGAGAAAGGGCGTTATAGCTAGTGGCAACCGCAACACCAAGGACGTAGTGTCAGGTATCATCCCGATCAATTATATAGATACATATGTGTTATTCGATTCGGGTGCCACCTGCTCTTTTGTTTCTTAAGAATTTATTAAACAGTTAGACTTACCCCGTGAGAAATTAGAACACCCTATGAGCGTAGGAGTAGCAAACAAGGAAGTTATCCCCGTAGAATACATTCATAGGAATTGTTATACTGATTTGAAGGGAATTCGTGGATGTCTTCCCAAACGAGATTTAGCAGCAGTAGTTTTTGCCTTGGATTTTTGGAAGCATTATTTGTATGGCGAGAAGTGTGAGATATACACAGTCTGAAGTTTATCTTCACGCAGAAGGAATTAAACATAAGTTAGCGCCGATGGCTAGAATTGATTAAAGATTATGATTGTGAAATTCTGTACCATCCCGACAAGGCAAATGTAGTGACAGATGCTTTGAGTAGGAAAGGCAGAGGGAAGTTATCGAGGTTGACCATTCAGGAGAATTAGTGAAAGATTTTTGAAAGACTAGACTTAGAGGTTAGGTATCCGATGGAGACCAAAGAGAGATTAATTACAGTGTCAGTAAGCCCGACGTTATTAGATAAGGTTAAGGAGGCACAAGAGAAGGACGAAGATTATGATAACATCCAGAAGAGATTAGCTGAAGGTGATGAGTTGAAATTTAAGATTGATAGCACTGAACTGCTAATATTTGAAGGACGAATTTGGGTACCGTTAGTACCAGAACTAAGAGAAGAGATTTTTCTAGAAGCATTTTATGGGAGGAAGTGTCGAGCACCGTTGTGTTGAGATGAGTAGGTGAACGTCGACTGTTGGGACCAGAAGTGGTACAGCAGACAGTAGAGATTATCTAAGTGATAAAAGCGAATTATCCATTTTTATTGGAGTAACCTTATTTTTACAATTTCGAGGACGAAATTTTTATAAGGGGGGAGGGATGTAACGACCATGAATTTTAAGCTCCTTATTAATTTTATATGTGATTTAAAAATTTTAGGAGTTAATTTTTCAAACTTATTTAAACCTTATGTGGTTATGTGCTTATGTGAATTTAACCTATGCGAATAAATGCTAGAATTTTTATTAAAGGGAATCACTAATGGTTATTTAAATTAGTAGATTAACCCTGAGACTTTTATATCAGAATATTGATAAAAGTGTTAGTAATTATATATTCAAATTACATGAATATAGTCTAGAGATTTAATCGTGTTTGATTAATGAATTGGGAGTAATTAATTGATAATGTGATGATTAATTGTTATTATGAATAATTAATAATTAATGAGTAAGAGATTAATAAATATAATAATAGTATATTTATTTGGTTAACTGATTTATTGCTTTTATACAAGCATGTGATAAGTAAACTTTTAATATATAGTAGTTACCTTTATATATTGTATAAGGTGCAGGGTAACATATTTCATATGGCTATATAATATGTATATAAACTATATAATAAATTAATGTCACTATGTGAGTTACTTAACATATGTGTGTGGAATTAAATGAATATCATATTTCCTTATATTAATAAACGATTATTATTAATAATGATTTCAAAAAGTTATTATAACTATGATAATAACATTTATTATAATAATAATACCCAATTGCTTTATATTCAATGTACGTGGATTATATGTATATACACTACTTGATGCATTATAACATTATTTGTTCATTGGAAGTAACTTTATAATTTAAGTATATACTATGTGTATATACATTATATTATCTAGTGTATTTATTATGTAACCAAGTATGAGACTTATATAATAATACACCTTGCAAGTGCAGAGTTAGCAATGAGAGCCCCTCCCCACTTCTCCTCTCATATGAACTCCCACATGCTAGCTACACTCTACCTCCTTCTCTCATTTTCAGCAACATAGAGTTAATGATTATGGGGGAGTGGAGGTAATGATGGATTGCACCAACTCTTTCTTATCTAGTGTACAATCTTGAAATCCCTTGAATTGATTTGGAAGATGATAGCATTATCTGGGTATTTGGTTTGCCTATATATATAGAGCTCTCTTCCTTCTCCTTCATTTCATTGCTGAGGTTTTTCATATAACAAATATAAGTGCAAGAGTTATCAGTGAGGAGGAATTAGTTTAAACAACAAGTTCAATTTCCAAATTGCAGAGGTATATCATTTCCCATTCCTTGTTCTTCAAAGTCTGTAGATTTTTAATTCTTTGATTCTTGAATTGGGTATGGGTTGATTGATAACTTGATTGAAGTATGTTTATTAGTTGCTATGATAGTTTACTACCATGTTAGAACCTTATTGTAGTAGCTTAGAATATTATTCGTTGAGTATTTTAGAGATGGGTTGTGAGTCTGACAAAAAATGCACAGCTTCTGACCTGGCCGCCAGCCTGCGCAGCTACGCTAGTATTGAACTGGGTAGCGGCGCAGCTGCGCCAGTGCCTGTCTGCAGAATTTTATTTTCTGTTTTGCTTTCTGCTCATGCTAACTTGATGGTACTAATTTGGACATGCATGAAAGTTAGTTTAACTCATATATATATATATATATATATATATATATGTTCTTGATACAACATGCATGATTTTAACCATATTAGTATGCCTTATGGGAAGAAGCTTTATAGTTTACAAATGAACTTGTACTTATTAGAGTGAACTTAGAAGCTTTAAAAAGGGGACTTTGATATATAAATACCATGACTATATTCTAACTTTTGAGACATGTTTGTATGACTTAGAAATACATGAGGAGCATGCTAACTCGCCTATATAGGTTCCATAATGAAATGTGATCATATGAACCTTACTAATGCACTTTCCTAACAAAAATATAAGTTTTGAAACACAAACCTTGACATTCTATGTCATGTTACTATTCTGATTTTTGCGAGCGTAGTAGTATGGTTTAGAAATGCATGAATAATCCATTGACTAGTGTTTATAAGACTCGTAATGAAGCATTAGCATGTTGAACTCATTAGTGAACGTTACTAACAACAACATAAGCTTTGAATGTGAACTTTGACGTATATGTAGTATGTATGAATTTTGATTTCATGGTCATGATTGTGTGTTCTATAAACATGAGAATTTAGTCTAATATGATAGAACACACTAGCATACTTGATCGTAAGTTAAAACGTTTTCAAAAGAGAGACTTAAGACTTTCAAAGAGAACTTAACCAGGACTTGTGTCTTTTAGATTGTGACCACTTAGATACATGTATGTGACTTATGTATGCATTCTAATACATGAGAATAACGGTTACGAGATGCTTTACATGTACCGTGTTGTCTTTTTGACTTAGTGTACTTTGCAAATGGAAACTTAGAATGTGGAAGCTAACTAGCATTGATTGCCATGTGAATTATATTATGATCATGAAAGCATGTTTATTAGGATGTCATTATGCCTATAGACATATTGACATGAACCTCGTTTATTTATGCACAGATTTCACATATGAATGCTTAATCATAGAAAATGAACTTCAAATATGAACTATGTGATTTGAAGTATATTTTTGTAGTATACTCAAGCATACATATTAGGTATTGTTTAGCCTTGTTATGAGATAGTATAACCGGAGTAGCGAACCTTTGAAGTATGAACTTGTTTAACTTAAGGTTTACCGGCATGAAAACATATGACTTCGAAATTGTATTAGGACGAGCATGCTAGTTTCGAATGGGAGATTATAACTTGATAAGCATGCGTATTGGTTTAATGGAAATAGTTACATGCTAGAGTTACGTCGGCACACTTTCAGACCAGAACAATTTGCTTAAGTCGGATTTTAACAGTTAACATATTATGATGCTATAAATGGTATGTTTGATATTGAACGTGATCTTATGTGATAGAATTTTATAATGATTAGATTCTTGTATGTGTGAGTTTATACTAATTGGAGAGCTCAACTTGTTATTATTAGGTCGTTCCAACGCCATATAAATTAAAGCTAGAATTATTTATAGCTGAGCAAACAGGCAAGTATCCTAAATTCTTGCACTACCTTATTCAATGAATTGTGTAAGATTGTTTCTTAACTTCACTTGATTTGAATGCAAGTTCCCTATCTTCCTCAACCCTTGCATTACTTTATTCAACGAATATTGTAAGCAAGTTTCCTGAACTTCACTCTTTGATTGTGCAAGTTCCTTTGAAACCATTCTTGTATTATATGCAAGTCTCCCTAACTTTTCTCAAATTCATATCGAGCAAGGTATTATTATATTGCAAGTTTTCCTGAACTACTCTTTTATTTGAGCAAGTTTTCTTGACTTATACTTATTTATTGTACAAGTATCCGGATCCTATTGTGCAAGTATTCTAAATTCTTGTACTACCTTATTCAATGAACCGTGTAAGCTAGTTTCTAAACTTCACTTATTTTTGGTGAAAGTTTCCTATCCTTCTCATATTGTATTGAGTAGGTTATTATTGTATTGTGCAAGTTCCCCGAACTTCACATTTTGAGTATTGTGAAAGTTCTCCGAACTTCACACTTTGGTTATTGTGAAAGTTTCCCGAACTTCATATTTTGAGTATTGTGAAAGTTCCCCGAACTTCACATTTTGAGTATTGTGAAAGTTCCCTGAACTTCACACTTTGGTTATTTTGCAAATTCCCGAACTTCATTTCTTTATTATGTAAGTTCTCTAAACTTATACAAACTCGTATATTGTGCAAGTATCTTATCTTTGTGTTTACTTTACTCAAAGAACGTTGTAAGCAAATGTCCTAACCTATGCATTTACTTTATGCAAGGGATCAATTATGGTGAAATTCTCCGAATTTCACTCTTTGATGTTCTAAGTGTCTAAGCCTATGCATTTATTTTATGCAAGGAATCTATTATCGTGCAAGTTCCCCAAACTTCACATTTTAAGTATTGTGCAAGTTCCCCGAACTTCACACGTTGAGTATTGTGCAAGTTCCCCGAACTTACACAAATTCATATATTGTGCAAATTTTAAACATCACTTTGTGCAAGTTCTCTATCCTTCTTATATTGTATTGAGTAGGTTATTGTTGAATCGAAAGTTGTTTACTTAATTGCTTGAACTTTATTTCCAAGCATGTTATTTAGTGGTTTAATTACTTATCAATTATTCCACATTGATATTATTGATGTCCGCACCTAGTGCATTTGAGCTCGTACAGTCTTGGACTTGTACATTATTCAAGGTTCTAAATTTCTTGAACTATGTCAGTAAGAGTCTGAACCTTTGCTCTGTCAGACTAGTGTATGAAGTTTTCTTTGAAGCTATCCAAACCAATTGATGGTAAGGATTCTTAGACGGAACAGAACACCCCTCATATATGGGAGTGTGCCCAGGTATCTAATATATATGATACGAGTAAGCAGATATAAGTGTTATGCATATTCATGTTGTGCCCGAGGCTGATCTCCTCGAGGTACTAAGTTTCTGTAGCCAGAAGCCAGTAATCCAAAAAGGGTCAATTAGCTATTGAACCCATTGGAAAGTTATAGTTCAGAGTCTACTCGACTATCAGTCATTCTAAAGGCAATTATTATCTTTGCTTTTAATATTCATATTGTTGAATTGTTCAGATGTTCATATCGTTGAATCTATCTAATATTCATATTATTGAATCGTTCTAATATTCATATTATTGAATCGTTCATATATTCATATTGTTGAATCGTTTAGATATTCATATTATTGAATTGTTCTAATATTCATATTGTTGAATCCTTAAGATATTCATATTGTTGAATTCATTGTCAGATATTTTTCCATTCATCATGATATATCCTTTATTGTTGTATTTAAACTTGCTGAGCAAACTTGTTGCTCATTCTTGCTATATCATGACTTATATTGCAGTTAAGCCCGAGCCCTCATGGAAGGACAAGGGTAAAGGAAAGATTTAGGATGCTTTGCAAGGAGCAGACTTTGTCTTTGTGATTTGTTTAATTACTGTTAATGTAATATGAACCCTAATGTTTATTCTAGGGTATATTTGTATTGATGTATTAAGGTTATCGAATCTTGGGACTAGTAACACCTTTTGAATGAACGACGTACGTTTATTATATTCCGCATTTTAGTTATCGTATGTTACTTAAAGGTGGATGTTAGTATTTTTTCAGTGGCGACCGGACCGGGGTCAGAGGACCCGGATTCGGGGGTGTCACATCCGTAGTATCTCAAAAGGTCCAATAAATAGGGGACTCAGCTTCCCCTTTTTGCCAAATCGAATCTTCCCCTTCTAGGGAGATACCTTCAGGAAAACGAAGCTTCCCACTGCAAATTCTTGATTCTGTCGATGTTGATCGGCATACTTCTTTTGTCTGTCTTGAGAAGCAACCAATCTTGTTCTGATTACCTTGACGATCTCAGCAGTTTGTTGCACCAATTCTAGTCCCAAGAGTTGACGTTCACCGACCTCATCCCAGCACAATGGAGTCATGCATTTTCTGCTGTAAAATGCTTCGTAAGGCGGCATGTCAATACTTGCGTGATAACTATTGTTGTAGGCGAACTCCACCAATGGTAGATGATCATTTCAGCTTCCTTTGAAGTCCATAACACAGGCTCTCAGCATATCCTCTAGAGTCTGAATCGTTCTCTCGCTCTGACCATCAGTCTGAGGATGGTATGCCGTACTCATTCGCAATTGTGTTCCCAAGCATTCTTGTAATAGCTTCCAGAAATTTAACGTGAAACGCGGATCTCTGTCTAACACAATCGATACTGGAACACCGTGTCTAGAGATAATTTTCTTCACGTACAACTTCGCTAACTGATCCAAGTTGTATCAAATCTTGATCGTTAAGAAATGTGCTGACTTCGTCCGTCGATCCACTATAACCTATATTGCACCGAAACCCTTCTGAGTCGCTGGAAGACCAACCACGAAATCCATAGTGATATGCTCCCACTTCTATTCCAGAATATCTAGCCGTTGTAGTAATCCACTCAGACGCTGGTGTTCTGCTTTGATCTTCTGGCACGTTAGACATTTCGCAACGCATTCAGCTACGCCTCACTTCATATTCGGCCACCAGAAATGTTGTCTGAGGTCTTGGTACATCTTCGTACTCCCAGGGTGAATCGAATATCTCAAACTGTGAGCTTCGTTCAAAATCTCCTCTTTGACGTCCGGTACTGGAGGTACCCAGATTCTTCCTTCAAATTGTAGTAGTCCTTCATTATCGATCTTGAACTTTATTTCTTCACCATTGGTTATTCTCTTCCAGATCTTCTCACACTCCTCATCATGAAGTTGTGCCTCTTTCACCTTGTCCACTAAGGTTGAAGCGGTAGTTACTTGAAATAACTTCTCATCCAATTCCTTCGGATACTTAACTTCCAATTCCAACTTAGTTATCTCTTCTATTAACTGGTCCTGATCAGTTAATATATTTAACTTCTCCCAACCCTTCCTGCTTAAAGCATCGGCAACCACATTAGCTTTACCAGGATGGTAAAGAATCTCTCAATCGTAGTCCTTGATAAGTTCTAACCATCTCATTTAGCGCATGTTCAAATCTTTCTGTGTAAAGATATACTTCAGACTCTTATGATCTGTGTATATGTCACACTTTTCTCCATATAGGTAGTGTCTTTATATCTTCAGAGCAAACACTACTGCCACCAATTCCAAGTCGTGGGTCGGATACCCTTTCTCGTAGTCCTTCATTTAACGTGATGCATAGGCAATGACTTTGCCGCTCTGCATCAGCACACAGCCTAATCCCTTGTGTGAGGCATCACTGTATACTACAAAATTTCCTGTACTATCCGGCAATGACAACACAGGTGCAGTACTCAACCTCTTCTTCAGTTCTTGAAAACTCTCCTCACACTTTTCTATCCAAACAAACTTAACTGTCTTACGAGTCAAATTCGTCAACAGAGTTGCGATTTTGTAAAAGTCTTGGATAAATCTTCGGTAATAACCTACTAATCCCAAGAAACTTCTCACTTCTGATGGTGTCTTCGATTGATCCCAATTCATTACAGCTTTAACCTTCGACGGATCCACTAAAATCCCATCTTTGTCAATCACGTGGCCAAGAAATTGCACAAGTTCTAACCAGAATTCGCACTTTTGAGAATTTCGCGAAAAGCTTCTTTCGTCACAGCGATTCTAATGTCAGCCTTAAATGTTCAGTGTGTACCTCCTCAGTTTTGGAATAAACAAAAATGTCATCTATGAACACCACTACAAACTTGTCCAGAAATGGCTCAAACACCCTATTCATTAAGTCCATAAATGCAGCTGGTGCATTCGTTAGACCAAATGACATCACTAAGAACTCGTAATGTCCATACCGAGTTCTAAAAGCCGTCTTCGGTATCTCTTCTCTTCTCACCTTCAACTGATGATAACAATTTCTCAAATCTATTTTCCAGAAGTATCTAGCACCCTTCAGTTGATTGAATAAGTCATCGATCCTAGGTAAAGGATACCTATTCTTGATCGTAACTTTTTTCAACTCCCTATAATCAATGCATAGCCTCATTGATCCATCCTTTTTCTTCACTAACAATACTGGCGCTCCTCACGGTGATACACTGTGACACCCCCAAATCCGGGTCCCTAGAACCTCGAACCTAGGTACGCTATGATTGTAACGATAGAGATTTTATATTTAATTTTAAATATTTATTAAGTTAAATAAATATTTTATGTGATTTATTTATTGAGTTAAATAAATAAATTATGTGATTTATGGAGTGATTTAATTAAGTGTTATATATTAATTAACTGAATGTGTAATATTTTATGTGATGGTATTTCGGTGGATCCGTCGAAGGTTGAGGCCATAATGAGTTGGGATCAGCCGAAGACGCCGTCTGAAGTGAGGAGTTTTTAGGATTGGCAGGTTATTACCGAAGATTTATCCAAGACTTTTCTAGAATCGTAACTCCATTGATGAATTTGACTCGTAAAATAGTTAAGTTTGTTTGGACGGAGAAATATGAGGAAAGTTTTCAGGAGTTGAAGAAGAGGCTGAGTACTGCGCCCGTATTGTCTTTACCGGATAGTTCGGGGAATTTCGTAGTATATAGCAATACCTCACATAAAGGATTAGGCTGTATGTTGATGCGGAGTGGCAAAGTCATTGCCTATGCGTCACGTCAGCTGAAGGATTACGAGAAGGGGTATCCGACCCATGATCTAGAATTGGCGGCAGTAGTGTTTGCCCTAAAGATTTTGAGGCACTACTTATATGGAGAGAAGTGTGAAATATACACAGATCACAAGAGTCTGAAGTATATATTTACCCAGAAGGATTTGAACATGCGCCAAAGAAGATGGTTGGAACTGATTAAAGACTACGATTGCGAGATACTTTACCATCCGGATAAAGCTAACGTTGTTGCCGACGCTTTAAGCAGGAAAGGTCGGGAGAAACTGAACGTGTTAACTGATCAAGATCGGTTAATAAAACAGATGGCTGGATTAGAGTTGGAAGTGAAGTTTCCAAAGGAATCGGATGAGATGTTGTTTCAAGTAACCATTGGTTCTACTCTAGTAGATAAGGTGAAAGAAGCACAACTTTATGATGAAGAATGTGAAAAGATTCGGAAGAGTATAACCGATGGCGAAGAGTTCAAGTTCAAGATCGATAATGAAGATCTATTACGATTTGAAGGTAGAATCTGGGTACCGCCAGTACCAGAAGTTAAAGAGGAGATTCTGAGTGAATCTCATAGTTCTAGATATTCTATTCACCCTGGGAGTATGAAGATGTACCAGGATCTCAGGCATCATTTCTGGTGGCTGAATATGAAGAGGGACGTTGCTGAATACGTTGCGAAGTGCTTAACGTGCCAGAAAGCAGAACACCAGAGATCAAGTGGACTGCTGCAACCGTTAGAAATTCCAGAGTGGAAGTGGGAGCATATCACGATGGATTTTGTGGTAGGTCTTCCAGCGACTCAGAAGGGATTTGATGTGATATAGGTTATAGTGGATCGACTGACGAAGTCAGCCCACTTTCTGCCGACCAGGGTTAAGTACAACCTAGATAAGCTAGAAAAGTTATACGTCAAGGAAATTATTTCTAGACACAGTGTTCTAGTGTCGATTGTGTCTGACAGAGATCCGCGTTTTACGTCTAATTTCTGGAAGCGTTTGCAAGAATGTATGGGAACGCAATTGCGAATCAGTACAGCATATCATCCTTAGACTGATGGCCAGAGCGAAAGAACGATCCAGACGCTTGAGGATATGCTGATAACTTGTGTGATGGACTTCAAAGGAAGCTGGGAGGATCATCTACCGTTGGTAGAGTTCGCCTACAACAATAGTCATCATGCGAGTATTGGCATGCCGCCTTACGAAGCATTATACGGCAGAAAATGCAGAACTCCTTTGTGCTGGGATGAAGTCGGTGAACGTCAATTGTTGGGACCAGAATTGGTACAACAAACCGCCAAAATTGTGAAGCTGATCAGAACGAGATTAGTTGCTGCTCAAGACAGACAGAAGAAGTATGCCGATTTACATCAACAGAACCAAGAATTCTTACCAGGAAGTTTCGTTTTCCTGAGGGTATCTCCTTGGAAAGGGAAAATTCAATTCGGTAAGAAGGGGAAGCTGAGTCCCCGATTTATTGGACCTTTTGAGGTACTACGAAAGGTGGGCGAGGTTGCTTACGAGATTGCAATACCTCCGGAGCTCGAGAATATACATAATGTCTTCCATATTTCTGTGTTAAGACCTTACAAGCACGATTATAAACATATAATAGAATATGAAGCTTTGCTATTTGATAAAGACTTAACGTATGAAGAAGTGCCTGTTCAAATAGTTGATAGAAAGGAACAAGTACTTAGGAATAAAGTGATACCTTCTGTTAAGGTAATCTGGAGGAACCACAGTGCTGAAGAAGCTACGTGGGAACTCGAAGATGTTATGATGAAATCTTATCCGCATTTATTTGCTTAGTTGTGTGTAACCCCTTATATACTGATTCTGGGGATAGAATCCTTTTAAGGAGGGAAGAATGTAATAGACGAAAAAAAAATTATGTGTGATTCTGGGGACAGAATCCTTTTAAGGTGGGAAGATTGTAACGATAGAGATTTTATATTTAATTTTAAATATTTATTGAGTTAAATAAATATTTTATGTGATTTATTTATTGAGTTAAATAAATAAATTATGTGATTTATGAAGTGATTTAATTAAGTGTTATATATTAATCAAATGAATGTGTAATATTTAATTAATGTATATTAATTTTATATTATAGTTCTATTTTAATTGAGATAATTAAATTAGATGGGATATGTGATGAAGTGTTACATGAATTATAATTAACGAGTAATTATAATTATGTGGCAATTTTATGTGATTAATTGATGTTAGATTTTAATTGATTAAATTAGTTGATTAATATTTAATTAATTAAAATATGACATTAAAGTATGTGTTAAATAATTTATTAAAATAAAGAAAAGGATTTTTAAGTTTGTTTTGCCAAACAAGGCCCTTGTATTTGTTTTAAACCTATTTCTACCAAACATAGCCTTAGTGACAAAAATCTGTTTTTAAATAAAAAGTTTGCCAAACATGACCTTATGGCTTTTAAAATTCAAAATAAATTATAACTGCTAATTATTTAATTTAGACATTATATATTTGTCAGTTACGTTGCATATTATTATGTCTATTATATACGTATATTATCATGTAACAGTTATATTTTCCTAAACTAAGTGAGTTTTTCCTAAGTCTAAACTAAGAAAAGAGAAGAAAAGAAGACAAGGACGCAAAGAGAGGAAACACTGTGAAATTTTTTAACAAATAAGGTGGAGAAGAGTTGGAATTCTGAGAATCAAAGTAGGATTATCAGAGCTATTCTTACCCTCTATCAAAGCTTAATCAAGAATTAAGGTAACAAGTCACCTCTTGTTTTTAGTTTTTGTATTCTTGAGTTTTTGGTAAATAATTGAGATTGTAATTGATAAATTTGTTATTACATGTTATATGAATTGAGGGATGTTGTAATCCATTACATTTATGCTATTAATGATTACTGTAAAAATAAGTTTTATGTGTGAAAATTGTGTTCATATGTAGTTTATGTAGTTGGTTGAGTTTTAGAGTAAAAGTTATGATTTAATTATTTTTAATATGCCTATTGGAATTGTTAGGATGTTATATCCTCAATCATGAAAAGAATACATGTGTTATAAGTTGAAATTGATTGAGAATTGGATTTACAGTGACTTATTTTGCTAAAGTATGAGTTTATATCAAAATATCAAAAATTGAGTTTTTAAAACACTGATTCTTGTTACTTAGGTGATTTTTGTGTTTAAGTACATGTTGTACATATGTATTGTTGCATATATGTGTCCTATGTTGTTTGTATTGCTTGGTATTGCCGGTTGTTGGATTGTATGGGTTGTTCGGTAAAGCAGTGAGTTGTGGCTGTCTGCGTCTGGCCGAGTTGCTGCGCAGCTGTGCCGGCAGCAAGGCCAGAAGCAGCGCAGCTGCGCCGCTTATCCATCTCTGATCCTACTCCTGCGCAGCTGCGCCAGTGCCTAGGCTGCTGGCTGCGCAGCTGCGCCGTGCACAGTGCTTGGGCAGTGGTTTTAGTTTAATTGTGCAAATTATTTTTGAGCCTTAGTTTAATTATTCATTGATAGTGGACAATGATGTAACATGTTGTTATATGATTGTGATAAATTCATATCTGAGAAAAAGGAAATCTAATATAGTATTTAAATTATAAACTATAATTATTTAATTGTAAAATAAGTTATTTAATTATAATTTGATTAACTACAATTAAGAGTAAATGTTTAATTTAAATTATAATTCTGTGAAATTATAATGTATAGAAGTTGATTTATTTTAATCAATTAAATGTTAATCTAAATTATAATTTAAGTAATTATAATTTAATGAATGCATGTTTAATTGTGGATTTTAAATTGATAATTACATGATTAATTATAAATTATGTAATTATAATACATGTTATAGTTTAATTAATTATTGATTATAATTGATAAATACATGATTAATTATAAATTGTGTAATTATAAATGCATGATGTAGTTTAATTGATTTTAAATTATAATTATTTATAATTTAAATGGTAATTATAATTTAAGTAATTATAATTTGATTAAGTGTTTGAATTATAATTGTTTAATTATAATTTAGTTAAATACATAATTAATTTAATTATGCAAATATGTAAGTGATGTAATTAACTATGTGATAGTTAATTATTATTATTTATTTAATTAGAGTGAGTTAACCATGAGGGTTAACCACTTATCTGAATTAGTTATGTATTAACTAATTCAGATTATTATAATTGAATGTGTATAGGAAGTGTTTAAGTACGTGGTTGAGTTAAGTAGCTTGCGCTTAAGGCAAGTTTTCTAAACCCTGATCTTGTATTAATTTTTATGCAAGTTTTCTAAATCCTGATCTTGTATTAATTTTTTTATGCAAGTCTTCTAACCTTACACTTGTTAATTATATATAAATTCTTGAATTCATATATTCATTGTTGAGAATGTCCTTTCCATTTCTGCATTGGACAATTGTTTATTTAATTGAAATGATCTTAACTTATCGTTCAAGTAAGATCCAATTATTATTTTAAATGCTTTACGTTGATTCTAAAGCATATGTTAGTTCATAATTCTGTTATTTATGAATTATTGAAAGTCGATTCAACTATCCTAAGTTGATGAATGTAAATTCTAAATTATCCTTGTAAGCTTATCTAAACCAAACTTTCTTTGGTGCGGACTTGAATTCAAATTACTGAGTTGAACAACCCTATTTATTAGGGGAGGTTACTACGCATAGCGTTAAGATGTTTGTGCACAATACATGGTACAAAGTGCTGATCCCCCTAAGTACGAGTTAAGGTCCATAGTCTTATTGACTGTTAAAGGTTTAAATAGAAATATTTATAACCTAGGACAAGAGTTCAAAGGTCTTATGACCCTCAGATAAATTCTATATTCGAATTTTAATGTTAATAGAGAATTATTATTCAATTCTTTATTATTGAAGCAAGCTAAGTTGTTCAGATTCTTTTTAAAAGATACTCTTTCATGTCTTTATTATTGTTAAACTCCAATGGGCTGTGGTTTGCTCACTCTTGCATTAAATAACAATTTCAGTTAAGGTTGATAACGCTGATGCTCCGTCTACGAGTAAAGGCAAGGGAAAGCAAAGCAAGTGAAGACTTGTTTTATTTAATTGAGAATGATTGTAATAAGACTTGAATGTTATATTTTTTTTTCGCACTTTATTATATTCATGTCAGGGTTAGAGTAACCCGGGATTTATTTTACAAAGGTTGTAACCCTTGTTGTAAGGGAGATTTAGTTATTTTAATTTAAGTTGTAGTTACTTTGCATTATTCATTGGGTAGATGTATGTTATCTTAGAAAGTGAACACCAAACATGTGAAAACGAAGTACCCGGATTTGGGGGTTTCACAACGGTACTTCATCATCATACATATTCTATAAACTAATGCGAAACAAATAAACATAAATTATTTATTTCACATGATTCTATAACATTTCCCAAGGTCTATTAACCTTAACTGAATACATACCTTTAATAATTAAAAAGGTTTACATATGATAACTAAATAGTTATTCGTGTGTAACAATATATTATTGTACTTTGCTCTTGTCTTTGTCCTTCTTCAAGCCTTCATCTTAATCTAAAATTTATTATCATGATATAGCAAGGGTGAGCAACTACTTTGCCCAACAAGTTTAAATTCAATAAAGATATATCATAATTGAAAGAATGAATAAGCTTTCAAGTTTTCAATAATTTAATAATTCTGAAAGAGCATGAATTAACATGTCAATAATTGAATGACTGAATCAATAACGTTTAATGTCAACAAGGACCATGAACAACTTAAATTGAACTTTATGGTAATGAAGGTGATCAGCCTTTCATACCTGATGAACATATGCAATATGCACTAAGTGCAAATCAATAATCAGTATGGACGTGAATAATCATCAATAATCATTCACTAACATACTTTGAAATATAACTCGAGTTTGAGTTAGAGAACTTGCCTGCACCGCTGATTACCGCTAAGAAATCTAATTTAATTTCCTTATTGAAAAGACCTATCAGTTATAAAATTGATCTTTGAATTAGCATAACATACCTTATTCCATAATACTATCTAACACTTAACCACATAGTCAAATATTAGATAACCTTAACACCACATTCATTTACAAGTCTAAACTTAGCATACGTCAAGCCTTTAATAGTATTCAATATAGTATACTGAGTCGTTTCCCACAAATAAGCAATAAATTAGTTTTCGTCTCGTCTACACTGTTTTCACAGCGAGTTAGATCGGTTATTAATTCGTATATACCTTCCCTATATGAAGGAATCGTTTAGCCCAAATACTATACATCAACTATTGCAGAATACGACTGTACTACTTTAGACTTAAAACTTAATCCCTTACTTTATAAGTTCTTATATTAACTTATCTAACATAGTTAAGTATTAGACATTACATTATAGTTTTAGTATTATCATTATACTTTGATAATCTTTTAATCATGTCATAACTTATACTTATAAGTTATTTCTTTCTATGTTATTCTAGTAAACTAGATAACATTTCAGTCTCCTGAAATCACTATTTCAGCATCCCATAATCAACTTCAGCAGACTGAATTCAATTTCAGAAAACTGAAATTATTTCAACAACCCAAAATCCAATTCAGCACCCTGAATTCTCATTTTAGTCTATTACAAGCATAATATAGTTCCTTGAATACCAAATTCAACAACTATATTGAAAAATAACTTAATTCTCTTATTTTAATTTTCCATCGAATATTATTAATTATGTAATAATATTTTAAGCTAATGTTATTAACTTTTTAATAACATTCAAGTCAAATACTACTAACAATATTTCAATCAAAAATCCTTAGTCACATAAAAATATTTTAAGTCATTTAATCAATTAGTAAATAATTTATTTTAATTGTTTTTCTTTCCTTAATTAATTTCTTTAAGCATTCTAAAATACCCTAAACATTATAACACTTCAAAACCAACCCAACCTCCATCATAAATCTGCATAACACATGCTTAAGGGTCTCAGGTCAGAAAATCTTATTTTTCATATTTTTGACATCACATATTTAATTAAACTCATTTATCCATATATCATCATTTAGATGAAAAAATACCAAATCAGTCCCAAAAATATTTCTTTTCTGGGAATGGGCAAAATATAGTCCCACATTGAACATATATTTTTCCCGGAATTTTTAAAATATATTTACTATATTTAAATAGTCCATATAGCCAAATATTCTCAGATTTTTCATAAATCGAGATTAGCTCCAAAAATTCTAAAATTTATAAGGTAAGCTCCTGTTATATACATATACTTCCAGTAAAACTTTTGTAATTTTTGGACTTATACACAGAGAGTTATTTGGATATCTTTATAAAAATAATTCTTAGCCATAAAATTCATAACTCTCAAACAGTATGGCCAAAAATTCTCAAAATTTTTACAGGACCTTCATAACTTCTGATATTATCACTCCAAATTTTTCCAGAATTTTGAAAGCATAAAAAGTGGACCAAAATGCCACCGAGGCAGACTGATCCAAAATAGTTTTATAAATAAGAAAAATATTTCTCTTTCTTTTTGGTTTCCAAACCAATCAACACCCAATATGGGTAAATCCAAACATGAATTCATGAAAAACACATAAACTAAAGGGTTTTACTATGACACCCCCAAATTCGGGTACTTCGTTTCCACATGATTTGGTGTTCACTTTCTATTTAAAACATATATCTACCCAATAATAAAGAATTGCAAAACCAATTACAACCTTCATAAAACTTAAATAAAATCTTCCTTAACAAAGGATTACAACTTGTCCAAATAAAATCCCAAGGTTAACTAAACCTTAACATCAAACAAAGTAAATGCAGAAATAAAACATCGTCAACTAAATCTTATTACAATATAAACTTGAAACCACAAGCATTCACTTGCTCATCTTTCTTTTTCCTTTACTTGTTGACAGAATGTTAACATTCTCGACCTTAACTGCAAGGGTTTGAAAAAATATGCAAGAGTGAGCAAACAAAAGCTCACTTAAAATACAATAGTGATATGACATAGTGAATATTTTCAAAAGAGTTTGAATCACCTTACTTTCGTCAAAATAATAAATTGAATAATAATTCTTCCATCATATTTAAAGTTTGAGTATAGACTTTATCTGAGGGTCATACGACCTTGAACTATGTCCTAGATTATAAATATTTCTATTTAAACATTTAACACTCATTAAGACTATGGACCTTCAACTCGTACTCAGGGGGATCAGCCCTTCGTACCATGTATTGTGCACAACCATCTTAACGCTTTCGCATAAATGTCCCCTAATAGATAGGGTTGTTTATTCTCAGGAATTGAATACAAGTCCGCACCAAAGAAAGTTTAGTTTGGATAGATAAAGAAACTTTGGAGTTTCAACTATCATCAACTAGAAGTAGTTGAATAGACTCACAGTGCTTTAATAGTTCAATAATATAAAAATCATGAACCAATTGTAAGATATAAAAATAATCTACATAATAAGTAAGCATGCTTTAGAAATAACTTAAAGCAATTGAAAGAATAAGTGGATCTTGCTTGAACAATTAAGTCAAGATTGCAATACCTCAATAATACTTCAATACTTGTGCATTAGGAACATTAGAATACAACCAAAGCTTGTACAAAGTAAATAACAAGTTATGAAATGGGAACTTGCTTAACGTAAAAGAATAAGGATTAGAAAACTTGCATCAAGCGCAAGCTACACTTTAATAACTACAATCACTTCACAGTTACCCTACACATTCACATTACATTCAAAACATCTATTAGTACCCAACTACAACGTTTAAACCGTCAAACTTCATACTCAAGTCCAACTCACAACGTTATTTACAACATAGGTTGCTAACTAGCCACATACGTGAGTATAAACTCACGACATACATTCATAAGCTTATAACGTGTTAAATCGTGTGGTGTACCTTATGAAAGTAACGACCTCATACACATGTAACATATTCATATAAAATTTCAATCTATCTTAAACACATCAAAGGCATGTTATCTTATTACCTATTACATTTATCAAGTCAAGAAATAAGTTAGCTAAACAAACGGAGCATAAAAACTCAACAAGCAGAAACCAAACTTCCCGAGCAGCTTGTTAACCAGCTAGGGCGGGTCCCCCAATGGCAATAGCCTCGCTGGGGCGGGTACCTCCTCTGGTGGAAGTGCTGGTTGGCGAATTGGCATAGAAATAAGCCAATTTGGCTTATTTCTTCACACCGAATTCGATTTTTCCCAACATGATTAACATGAAACTTGCTAACAACAATATTTTAAACTCTTTACCATGATTATAACATGAAAAATCCATACAACACATGATCAAACTAATGTTTTTCATGATTCTCGAAGAAAACTACGATATTAAGCATTCTTGACGAAAATTGCTATTACGAATTTATTTTTTAATCAATTCAAGTAATTCCAATTGTAATAACTCCTATTCTTAACATACTAACATAATCCATTATCAATTCAAACAATAACACACAATCAAACATCAATTTGATAGTTTCAAAAGCCATTTTTAAAAGAATCAGTTTACAATAGATCATATGAACATAATTCTTCTTGTTTATCAAAATTACATGGATTGAATTGTTAAAACAACTATATAACTGATATCATTTCATGCTATGACGCATATTACACATAACTTCGTGCTCACATCAATTTCTTTTGATGATTTAAAAACTATTTTCAAAATAACTTCATAATCAAACACCATGAACATAATTTCTTCATGTTCATCATATCTTTGTGAATTAAAACACTTAAACAACTATAACAATCATATGTAAGCATACATATATAAAAATATATATATATATATATATATATGTACACATCCCATACACATATTAAATCTATCAATTTTCACAAAAAGATTTTTATAGAGAATTCTAAAACTATGAAAATATAGAAGAACATAACTACAACTTATGGAGTTCTAAGATTATACCTTTTCTAGTTTGAATTAGGAAAAGAGATGGAGATGATGATGCAGAGCTCTCCTCTTGTTTTCTCAAAGTTTCTCTTCTTCTTCTTCTTCTTTTTCTTCTTCCTCTAAGAATTCTCTCTAACCCTTTCTTTGTTTTCTTTCTTTGTTTGTAAAAACTAACGTACTTACTATCTAACATATATTGTATAATATACATATACATATATAATATATATGTAACCTATATTATTATTATAAGTAACAAATATAATACTAATTACCTTAATAATTGTTACTAATTACATAGGTTTCAAAAATTTGAAAGGTTAGGCCATGTTTGGCAAACTCAATTATTTTAAAACACATTCTTTCATTAACTAAAGTCCTGTTTGATAAAATAAGTTTAAAAGAAAAGTAAGGCCTTGTTTGATAAAATTACTTTAAAACCCTTTTTCATTCTTTTAATAAATCTTTACTCCATAGATTAAATACTACACTTATTTAATTAAATTATAACATTCTAATTCAATTAAATAAAAGCTAACATTCATATAATACTCAATTGTCACACTTGAAATTACATTCATGTAACACTTACTAAATTACAACAAATACTTAGCACATAATTTTAAATTTAATTTAATTATTCTCAACTAAATTAGAATTATGCTACACCACTACTAATATACCAATTTAATTAAATATTATTCTTAATTAAATTAGTTTACACAATCACATAATTTATTTATTTAACTCAATAATATTAAAATTTAACATATAAAATCTCAATCGTTACAATCTTCCCTCCTTAAAAGGATTCTGTCCCCAGAATCTCAACATAAAAAAAAATCTCATAAAAAAATTCTTATAATAAAAAAAATTCTCATCTGTTACATTCTTCTCCCCTTAAAAGGATTTTGTCCCCAGAATCGATATATAAGGGGTTACAAAAATCAATTAAGCAAATAATTACGGATAAGATTTCATCATAACATCTTCGAGTTCCCACGTGACTTCTTCAGCACTGTGGTTCCTCCAGATTATCTTAACAGAAGGTATCACTTTATTCCTAAGCACTTGTTCCTTTCTATCAACTATTCGAACAGGAACCTCTTCATAAGTTAAGTCTTTATTAAATTGTAAAGGCTCGTATTCTATTACATGTTTATAGTCGTGTTTGTAAGGTCGTAACACGAAAATGTGAAAGACGTTATGTATATTCTCAAGCTCCGGAGGTAATGCTACCTCGTAAGCAACCTTGCCCACCTTTCGTAGTATCTCGAAAAGTCCAATAAATCGGGGACTCAACTTCCCCTTCTTGCCGAATCGAATCTTCCCCTTCCAGGGAGATACTTTCAGGAAAACGAAGCTCCCTGGTAAAAATTCTCGGTTCTGTCGATGTTGATCGGCATATTTCTTTTGTCTGTCTTGAGCAACAACCAATCTTGTTCTGATCAGCTTTACGATTTCGGCAGTTTGTTGCACCAATTTCGGTCCCAACAGCTGACGTTCACCAACTTCATCCCAGCACAAGGGAGTTCTGCATTTTCTGCCATATAATGCTTTGTAAGGCGGCATGCCGATACTCGCGTGGTAACTATTATTATAGGCGAACTCCACCAACGGTAGATGATCATCCCAGCTTCCCTTGAAATCCATCACGCAAGCTCTCAGCATATCCTCAAGCGTCTGTATTGTTCTCTCGCTCTGGCCATCGGTCTGAGGATGGTATGTTGTACTCATTCGCAATTGCGTTCCCAGACACTGTTGCAACCGCTTCCAAAAATTTAACGTAAACCGCGGATCTCTGTCGGACACAAACGACACCGGAACACCGTGTCGAGAAATAATTTCCTTAACGTACAGCTTCGCCAATTGTTCTAAGTTGTACTTAATCCTGATCGATAGAAAGTGGGCTGACTTTGTTAGTCGATCCACAATGACCCATATTACATCGAAACCCTTTTGAGTCGCTGGAAGACCAACCACAAAATCCATCGTGATATGCTCCCACTTCTACTCTGGGATTTCCAATAGTTGTAGCAATCCGCTAGGTCTCTGATGTTCTGCCTTGACTTTTTGGCAAGTTAGACATTTTGCAACGCATTCCGCAACTTCCCTCTTCATATTCGGCCACCAGAAATGATGTCTAAGATCCTGGTACATCTTCGTACTCCCAAGGTGAATTGGATATTTCGCACTGTGAGCTTCGCTCAAGATCTCCTCCTTAACTTCTGGTACTTGCGGAACCCAGTTTCTATCTTCAAATCGTAGCAGTCCCTCACTATCAATTCTGAATTTAAACTCTTCGTCATTGGTTAATCTCTTCCGAATCTTCTCGCATTCTTCGTCTTGAAGTTGAGCTTCTTTTACCTTGTCTACCAGAGTAGAACCAGTAGTTACTTGAAACAACTTCTCATCCGAATCCTTAAGAAACTTAACTTCCAGCTCTAATCTAGCCATCTATTCTATCAACTGATCCTGATCAGGTAACATATTCAGCTTCTCCCGATCCTTTCCTACTCAAAGCATCGGTGACAACGTTAGCTTTACCCGGATGGTTAAGTATTTCGCAGTCGTAGTCTTTCATCAGTTCTAACCATCTCCTTTGGCGCATGTTCAAATCCTTCTGGGTAAAGATATACTTCAGACTCTTGTGATCTGTGTATATTTCACACTTCTCTACATATAGGTAGTGTCTCCAAATCTTTAGAGCAAACACTACTGCCGCCAATTTTAAGTCATGAGTCGGATACCCCTTCTCGTAATCCTTCAGCTGACGTGACGCATAGACAATGACCTTACCGCTTTGTATCAACACGCAGCCTAAACCCTTATGTGAGGCATCACTATAAACAACGAAATTTCCCGAACTATCCGGTAAAGACAACACCGGCGCAGTACTCAACCTCTTCTTCAATTCTGGGAAACTTTCCTCACACTTTTCCGTCCAAATAAACTTAACTATTTTACAAGTCAAATTTGTCAACGGAGTGGCGATCTTGGAAAATTTTTGGATAAATCTTCCATAATAACCTGCCAATCCCAAGAAACTCCTCACTTCAGACGGCGTTTTTGGCTGATCCCAATTCATTACCGCTTTAACCTTCGACAGATCCACCGAAATACCATCATTGGCGATCACGTGGCCAAGAAATTGCACACGATCCAACCAAAATTCGCACTTCGAGAATTTCGCATAAAGTTTTTCTCGTCTCAGCGATTCTAAGGTTAGCCTTAAGTGTTCAACGTGTTCCTCCTCGGTCTTGGAATAAGCCAAAATATCATCTGTGAACACCACTACAAACTTGTCCAGGAATGGCTTAAACACCCTATTCATTAAGTCCACAAATGCAGCTGGGGCATTCGTTAAACCAAATGACATCACCAAGAACTCGTAATGACCATATCAAGTCCTAAAAGCCATTTTTGGTATATCTTTCTTTCTCACCTTCAATTGATGATACCCGCTTCTTAAATTGACTTTTGAGAAGTATTTAGCCCCCTTCAGTTGGTCAAACAAGTCATCGATCCTAGGTAAGTGGTACCTATTCTTGATCGTAACTTTGTTCAATTCTCTATAGTTAATGCAAAGACACATCGATCCATCCTTCTTTTTGACGAATAAAACTGGCGCTCCCCACGGCGAAACGCTCGGTTGAATATACTTCTTGTCCAGTAATTCTTATAATTGAACCATCAGTTCCTTCATCTCAACTGGGGCCATTCGGTACGGAGCTTTCAAAATTAGAGCAGTTCCCGGTGCTAAGTCGATCACGAACTCTATCTCCCTATCTGGCTGAAGTCCTGGAAAATCGCTCAAAAAACGTCCACAAACTCCTTAACCACTGGTATCTCTTCTATCTTCGGGCTCTCCTTACGCGCATCTACTATGTAGGCTAGATATCCTACACAGCCTTACGTCAAAAGTTTATTGGCTTGCATCACCATCAGACAGCTCGCCTATCTAGGCGATTTACTACCATAGAACACTACCCTTGACGGAGTCGTAAGGTTTACCGACTTCTTCTAACAGTCGATTACCGCCCCATTGTTGAATAACCAGTCCATTCCCAATATGACATCGAATTCCCCAAGTTTTATCATAATCAAATCTACCCTCAGCTCCTGACCCTTAATGTCCAACCTACAATTCTTGTATACAAACCTAACAGGAATGACTTCCCTATTTGCAATTTCTATGTTCAAGGGGTAAGCTAACTCCTCTATAGGTAAGTCTAGGGTTTTAGCAAAACAATCATATATGAATGAACAAGTAGCACCCGAATCAAATAATACATATGTATTTATACTATTGATCGAAATAATACCTGCCACCACATCCTTTGATTGTACAGCGTCCTGCACCGTCATGTTGAACGTACGGGCAGTGGGTCGAACGGCTTACAGTGGTGACGGTCCGGCAATAGTCAGAGTGCTACCGCTGCGATTTCCTCCATTCCCTGTTGACCCTGCCGCTGGCTTCTTAGGACAGTTGCGGGCCATGTGATCCTTGGATCCACATGTATAGCAAGCTCCCTTCTTCGGGTTTGGGCAATTTAGCGCGATGTGGCCTTCCTGACCACAGTTGTAGCACACTCGTTCCCTTTCATGCACACTCCAGTGTGAGTCTTCCCGCATGTAGCACATGCTTCGAGCTTCCTCTTCTGTTGGCCTCCCTGTTAACTCCTAGCAGAGGTGCTGTCGTTCCACTTCCTTTTCTGATGGATAGCCCCGCTACCACCAGCCTTGTTTTTTATCTCATTCTTCTTCTTCTTGTCTTGGTTGAATTTAGTTATGGCTTCGCTCCCTCCTTCAGCTAGAATGACCTTTTCCAGCACAGCTGCAAACGTGTTTAGCTGGATAGAGACCTTACTGTAGAGCCAGGGTTTCAGTCCCCGCTCAAACCTCCTCGCCTTCCTAGCGTCTGTGCTGACTTGGTATGTAGTGAACCTGGCCAACTCGTTGAACTTTGCGGCGTATTCCGATACTATCATCCCCCCTGCTTAAGCTCTAAGAATTGGACCTCCATCTGGTCCTGCGAACTCACAGGGAAGTACATTTCAAAGAACATCTCTTTGAAACGTACCCACAGTATGACTCCTTCACCTTCTCTGGTCTTAATAGCCTGCGACCAGAAGCTAGCATCTGACTTCAACATGAAAGTCGCGAATACCGCTTTTTGGTCTTCACTGACTCTAGCTACGTCGAATACCTTCTCCATTTCCATCACCCACGTTGAGCATCTATAGGGTTTGTCGATCCCTTGAATTCAGGCTGCCCTACTGCTTTGAATTCCTTAAATGTAGTACCCTGCACTTGCAGTTGATTCGCCATCACTCTTGTCAGCAGGTTCACTAACTGCAGAACCGAGTTAGTGTTTGTTCCATCATTGTTGTTCGTCGAACCCTCGGGGTTTTGACGTGTTGGTCTTCTTCTAGGAGGCATTTTCTATTAAGAAAATTATTATTAGCTCATTTATTCAATTCTAAAGTATTCAAGTTCAGCTTAAACATTTAAATAACTCAGTTCATATATGAACACATAGCACATCCATAAACTTCTTTTATTCATTACTCGTAGTTTTAAAACGTAGGATAGATATCATTTCTGCTATTTACATCATCTTTCCTGAACTGGAACAAGTTACAGGACTACGTCATCACTTTATCCCATTATTATCTCAAACTATGGGATTTACATTTATTTATTACAAAAAAAACACATAATTTAAAAGCTCTAATGTCTAGGCATATTAAGACGTCGCACAGCCTCCCTACGTTCTTCTTCCATCACCCGAAACGTTGTCCTTCGGTCCACCACATACCACGATAAACCTTGGAACTGAGCTAGGTAATAAAAGATACGGCCATGGGCCTTATCTATGGCTGTATGGAAAGTGTATTCTGTTTCCCTTAGGTTGGCTCTCTTGGTTTCAGCCTCATCTTCAACTCGATCGGCTCGTTGAATAGCCCTCAAGCTTGTTTCCTCAGCTCTGGCACGCTTTGTTGACTCTTCCTGGATGTCTTATTTCAGCTTTGCTAGCTCGACTTGGGCCTCTTCTCGATAATTCTCTACGTGGATTAGCTTCCACTACACTTCTCCTAGATCACTAGCTATCTCTTCGATAGTCTCATCCCGCTGCTGGATGGTTTCTTCGAGCTCTCCGACTGGACCATGAAGCTCCACGTTACTGTCGTAGACCACCTCGTACATCTCAGCACTAACAGAGTGAGGTGGAAATTCCTCTTCGGGATCTTCTTCCTCCTCTTCCTGCTCTTCAGACTCGTCCTCGTCCTCTTCCTCTGGAATATGTGTCAGCTCATGCTCCTGACCAGCTACGGTGATCACTGGAGATGGCTCTCTCCTAACCAGTTGCTCCCAAACAACCTGGATGTCTCGGGGCTCCTCCTCTCTAGGCACCTGAGGTATATCTTCTCTCGCCTGACTGGACTCTCCAATGTTCGTCATCCTGACAAAAGAATTTTAAAGTTTATTATTACGTGATATTGAGTCGTCACTCTTCGAATACCTAAACGTAAACACATAGCACATAAGTTAGTTTATTATCTTTACCTATCACCACTATCTTTTCGATCTTACTATAAGGCTACTACCTAAGGTTTTCCCCCCACCTAAGGTTCATAACCTACTGCTTTGATACCAACCTGTGACACAACAAAATCCGGGTACTTCGTTTCCACATGATTTGGTGTTCACTTTCTATTTAAAATATATATCTACCCAATAATAAAGAATTACAAAACTAATTACAACCTTCATAAAACTTAAATAAAATCTTCCTTGACAAAGGATTACAACTTGTCTAAATAAAATCCCATGGTTAACTAAACCTTAACATCAAACAAAGTAAATGTAGAAATAAAAAATCGTCAACTAAATCTTATTACAATATGAACTTGAAACCACAAGCCTTCACTTGCTCATCTTTCTTTTTCCTTTACTTGTTGACAGAATGTCAACATTCTCGGCCTTAACTGCAAGGGTTTGTAAAAATATGCAAGAGTGAGCAAACAAAGGCTCACTTGAAATACAACAGTGATATAACATAGTGAATATTTTTAAAAGAGTTTGAATCACCTTACTTTCGTCAAAATAATAAATTGAATAATAATTCTTCCATCATATTTAAAGTTTGAGTATAGACTTTATCTGAGGGTCATACGACCTTGAACTATGTCCTAGGTTATAAATATTTCTATTTAAACCTTTAACACTCATTAAGACTATGGACCTTTAACTCGTACTCAGGGGGATCAGCCCTTCGCACCATGTATTGTGCACAACCATCTTAACGCTTTCGCATAAATGTCCCCTAATAGATAGAGTTGTTCATTCTCAGGATTTGAATACAAGTCCGCACCAAAGAAAGTTTGGTTTGGATAGATAAAGGAACTTTGAAGTTTCAACTATCATCAACTAGAAGTAGTTGAATCGACTCACAGTGCTTTAACAGTTCAATAATATAAAAATCATGAACCGATTGTAAGATATAGAAATAATCTACATAATCAGTAGGCATGCTTTAGAAATAACTTAAAGCAATTGAAAGAATAAGTGGATCTTGCTTGAACAATTAAGTTAAGATCACAATACCTCAATAATACTTCAATACTTGTGCATTAGAAACATTAGAATACAACCAAAGCTTGTACAAAGTAAATGACAAGTTTCGAAATGGGAACTTGCTTAACGTAAAAGAATAAAGATTAGAAAACTTGCCTCAAGCACAAGCTACACTTTAATAACTACAATCACTTCACAGTTACCCTACACAATCACATTACGTTTAAAACATCCATTAGTACCCAACTACAACGTTTAAGCTGTCGAACTTCATACTCAAGTCCAACTCACAACGTTGTTTACAACATAGGTTGCTAACTAGCCACATACGTGAGTATAAACTCACGACATACATTCATAAGCTTATAATGCTTTAAATCGTGTGGTGTACTTTATGAAAGTAACACACTCATACACTTGTAACACATTCATATAAAACTTCAATCTATCTTAAACACATCAAAAGCATGTTATCTTATTACCTATTACATTTATCAAGTCATAGAAATAAGTTAGTTAAACAAACGGGGCATGAAAACTTAACAAGCAAAAACCAAACTTCCCGAGCAGCTTGTTAACCCGCTGGGGCGGGTCCCCCAAGGGAAATAGTCCTGCTCGGGCGGGTCCCTCCTCTGGTGGAAGTGCTGGTTCGCGAATTGGCAGAAAAATAAGCCAATTTGGCTTAGTTCTTCACACCGAATTCGATTTTTCCCAACATAATTAACATGAAACTTGCTAACAACAATATTTTAAACTCTTTAACATGATTATAACATGAAAAATCCATACAACACATGATCAAACCAATGTTTTTCATAATTTTAGATAAAAACTACGATATTAAGCATTCTTGACGAAAATTACTATTACGAATTCGTTTTTCAATCAATTCAAGTAATTCCAATTGTAATAACTCCTATTCTTAACATACTAACATAATCCATTATCAATTTAAGCAATAACCCACAATCAAACATCAATTTGATAGTTTCAAAAGCCATTTTTAAAAGAATTGGTTTACAGTAAATCATATGAACACAATTCTTCTTGTTTATCAAAATTACATGGATTAAATTGTTAAAACAACTATATAACTCATATCATATCATGCTATGACACATATTACACATAACTTCATGCTCACATCAATTTCTTTTGATGATTTAAGAACTGTTTTCAAAATAACTTCATAATCAAACACCATGAACATGATTTCTTCATGTTCATCATATCTTTGTGAATTGATAAACTTAAACAACTATAACAATTATATGTAAGCATATATATATAAATATATATGTACACATCCCATACACATATTAAAATTATGAATTTTCACAAAAAGATTTTTATAGAGAATTCTAAAACTATGAAAATATAGAAGAACATGACTACAACTTATGGAATTCTAAGATTATACCTTTTTTAGTTTGAATTAGGAGAAGAAATGGAGATGATGATGTAGAGATCTCCTCTTGTTTTCTCAAAGTTTCTCTTCTTCTTCTTCTTCTTCTTCTTCTTCTTCTTCTTCTTCCCTTTCTTTGTTTTCTTTCTTTGTTTGTAAAAACTAACGTACTTACTATCTAACATATATTGTATAATATACATATGCATATATAATATATATATAACCTATATTATTATTATAAGTAATAAATATAATACTAATTACCCTAATAATTGTTACTAATTACATAGGTTACAATAATTTGAAAGGTTAGGCCATGTTTGGCAAACTCAATTATTTTAAAACACATTCTTTCATTAACTAAAGTCATGTTTGATAAAATAAGTTTAAAAGAAAAGTAAGGCCTTGTTTGATAAAATCACTTTAAAACCCTTTTCCATTCTTTTAATAAATCTTTACTCCATAGATTAAATACTACACTTATTTAATTAAATTATAACATTCTAATTCAGTTAAATAAAAGCTAACATTCATATAATACTCAATTGTCACACTTGAAATTATATTCATGTAACACTTACTAAATTACAACAAATACTTAGCACATAATTTTAAATCTAATTTAATTATTCTCAACTAAATTAGAATTATGCTACACCATTACTAACATACCAATTTAATTAAATATTACTTTTAATTAAATCAGTTCACACAATCACATAATTTATTTATTTAACTCAATAATATTAAAATTTAACATATAAAATCTCAATCGTTACAATCTTCCCTCCTTAAAAGGATTCTGTCCCCAGAATCACAACATAAAAAAATTCTCATAATAAAAAAATTTCTCATTTATTACATTTACACATCCATAAACCCCTTTCATCAAATCCGTAAAACAAAATAGAAGAAAGCTTAGGAAATAGAGCGTTTATGTAAATAAATTTTTATTTGATTTATTGAATAAAATTTGGATTATTTGTTTATTAAACTGAGTATGCTAATTGTAGGTCATTTTATGACCTAGAGAATGCAGAAATGAGTAGGATTCTGGCTACGTGCTTGGAATAAATGATATGAATTTATAAGACGAAAATAAAAGGTTTCCGAGAATAAAAATATTTTAAAAAAAGACAAAATAGACATTATTCAACCTAAGGGTTAGGGTTTGACCTTAAGGGTTAGGGTTTGACCCCTAAGGGTTAGGGTTTGAGACCCTATGCCATTCCGAGAGTTCGGAATGTCACAATGACGTTCTGTAGAAAGATTTGACTGTAATATACCGTAAAAAGTTAAGTTAGCCGAGAAAAATTTTCTCGGGAGGAAAAGTACGGGAATCACTATTCATCTATTTCTGTTCGGGAATTTATTTTAAAATTCTGAGAAACGCGTAATGATAGGATTTCGATACGAGATGGAATATATAATAATATTTCATTTATGACTCACATAGTTTTCGCGTAGAGACTTAAAATCCTAACGGTTAGGGAAAGTGATCTAATGAAATAATTGTTTACGTATAATAATAAATGATTATTGTACGGAAAGAATTCGTGTATAATACGAGGTATTATACAAGAATAATACGGAGAGAATACTAGAATTATACAACGTACAATACAAATTTTTATACGAAGTACATACGAATTGAATTGGAATTAAAAGTTAATAAGTTTAACCCATGGGTCGAACCGTTAGGTAAACGGGTGATTTTAACCCATGGTTCAACCCATAACCCACATTGGACATGGGGAACAAGACCACATGGGAGCATGTGGGAGCACAAGGGGGGGGGGACATGGTTGGCCATGTGCTAGCACATGGGCCTTAACTTGGTGGGAAATAAAGGAGATGAGGTGGGAATAGTTGAGGAGGTTGGGCCTAAAAGACTAATTTACCCTAAGTCTTGCCAACTTCTATAAATATAGAGCTTGCTCTTTATTATTTTGTTGTTTGACAATTCCTCCAACAAAGAGATAGAGAGAGAGAGAGAAGAAGAAGAAGCTAGATTGAGCTTTGCCTAGTTAACTCATTAATCAAGAAGGAAGAAGACCATTGAGTCTCCATACTCACTCCACAAAGAACACAAAAGGTATAACCATAAGAATGTATATAAACATCATCTTTTCTTTTAATAACAATTTTGATAGAGAAGTGTTAGAGAAAGCATGAACCCTAAAAAGGTTATAAGGATGGCTTAATGAGTAACTAAGAACCTTAACAAGCCATGCATGATGGAAGACTAAGAATTGATTAGGTACTAATAACGGACTTAATGAATTCATAGGAAATGGACTAATAAACATGTGAAACCATGAAAAACTTAAATATTTTGAATGATTAGAATTAGTAATAATCAACCATGGGATTGATTCCAAGTGGTTTGGAGTAATAATAATGAAGAACGAAGATTCAGCGAAAGTTACGGTATTAGACGATAATCGTCGAAAACGTAAATTTCTCGGATTAGAAGTCAAAAGTCACTGTGAGCATCGAAAATGATGGTTTTCGATTGCGACACGTGAATTTAGGTAAATAAGACTTATGAAGGAAAGAACGGATGGATTCTGACTTAAAACGAAGATTTGAGCCTCGAACGTTCGCGAACTTTTAACGAAAATGCAAAAAAATGGACTAATCGGCGAATTTCTCGCCGACGGATTCGGAAACGAATTTCGACTTGATAGGTTGGTAGAAATGTTGGGTTTGTACGTAATGCAATCATGTAATCAAATCACATAAATAGGACAGAAGCGTAAAAAACTAGGTTTTCAAAAATTTATACAAACCCATTACCATGATCATTCTTATGCATCAATTATCAGTGAATGAAGAAGGAGAAAAACAGAATTATACCTTTGAAGATCCAAGCTTCCTCAGGTACAAGTTCTACTCCTTTGATTCCTTTGATTCCTCTGTAGTGTCTCCTTCCCTTGATCAATGTCAGCCACCCAAATGTTTGGCCTCTAACGGTGATCCACCAAGGAAGATGAAGAACTCAGTAAGATGGGTTATTGGCTTAACCCTTGTTTTTATCTCTATAGAATATGTGTACTCCCAACTCTTGAAAAATTCACGTCCCTTATTTCTGATATAAGACTCTCTTATATAGATATTAGGTTAACCCTCCTAATCCAATTAGAATAGGATTTTATTTAATTAATTAATTACTTACTTTTAATTAATTTATATCCTAATCTTTATTAGGATTGAGAGAGAGTACTGATATTATATTACTTCCTAAACTCCTTTAGAATTAAAATAATAATAATATTAATAAGACTCCTCTTATTAATTTATATTTAATATTTCTAAAATATTAAATAATAAACATTAAGCTATTTAATTTATTCTATCATCATAGATTAAATTAATTATACTTAATGCATTATTACTATCATGTTATTTTCTTCTTAAATAATTCTTCTTCCTTTTATGGTGTGACCCTTTAGGTTCTCCATATTAAACCGGTTGTGAATATATCAATTAGAACAATTCTAATATTATTTAAATAAACAAATTAAACTAATAATCTATTTAAATAAATAACATTTATTCTACAATAGGGATAAGCCTCCCTAGCGATCAACGACTTTCCAGATAATATAGATTTCAACATTAATCATAAAAGAACCTGTGAGTTAATAGTTACCGTATAATTCAATCCTTCCACCATACAATGTCCCAATTAAATATAAGACATGGATTTACTGTCAAGTCTTAATTTATTTAATCATATGTATTTCGATTAGAAAATGCACAACTCCAAATAATGCAAATTAGAAACCTCTTTCTAATTTCATTCTACCTTGGTCAAGGATTCCTGGGTTGTCATTTAACGAATCACATAGGACATATCTCCTCTTTTACTAGAGGTGGTAAATTCTTTATTGATCATTCATTATCTCCATATGTAACTCATTACACCCAAGCATAACCTATATATGCCTTAAAAGGCCTTAAGGAATTAGTCAAAGTATAATTTGTTACATACAAGATACTATGATGATCTCAAGTCCAAGGATCACATGTACTACTATCACATTAGGAATTCCTATTGACAGGCAAGTAAAACTCCATTAGGTATTCCATAGCGAGTCACGTTCAGTGAACTTATTCTCCAATAAGCACCTACATACTAGCTTTAGTGTCTTCACATAAATGACCATGAGATCAGTCATCCTCATCCAATGAGCAAGCAACATATGTACCAATCTATCCGGATTTACTAATCCCCATTTTAGTAATCCCACAATTGGGAACTATTTTAGTTTTTAAGCTTTCTAAGAATTTAGATCTCATTATCATGATCTCATCATGATTCTAAAAGCATTGCTTAAAACTATGGGTTATTTACATATTATAAAAAACAGCACCATGTAGATAATTATATGCCTTAAATGAATATTTTATTAATAAATAAATAAGATTGTTTACAAAGTATGTGCTTTGTCATCATACATGATTGGCTTGTATGCACACTACTATCAATCTCCCACTTGCACTAAAGCCAATCGCCATGGTATCTCATACCCATCTTCTCTAAGTGACGATCAAACTGCTGTTGTGTTAAAGCTTTAGTAAATGGATCTGCAATGTTGTCTTGAGAGTCTACACGCTCCAAGGTGACGTCTCCTCTTTCAATGATCTCCCTGATCAAGTGAAATCGCCGCAACACGTGTTTAGATTTCTGATGAGACCTGGGTTCCTTAGCCTGTGCAACCGCTCCGGTGTTGTCAAAGTATACGGGAACTGCTTCTCCAATGCTAGGAACCACACCAAGTTCAGTTATGAACTTCTTCATCCAAACAGCTTCCTTTGCAGCTTCACTTGCAGCTATATACTCTGCCTCTGTCACTGAATCAGCAACCGTTTGCTGCTTGGAACTCTTCCAACTCACTACACCTCCGTTCAAGGTAAACACATACCCTGAAACAGATTTACTGTCATCTTGGTCTGTTTGAAAACTTGAGTCCGTGAATCCCTCGAGTTTTAATTCAGACCCACTGTATACTAGAAAAATATCTTTAGTCCTTCTCAAGTACTTTAGGATATTTTTCACTGCCTTCCAGTGCTCTTCTCCTGGATTCGACTGGTATCTGCTTGTTACACTAAGTGCGTGAGCAACATCCGGTCTAGTACATATCATACCGTACATGATAGATCCTATTGCAGAAGCATAAGGGATGTTACTCATACGGTCTCTCTCCTCAGGTGTCTTTGGGGACTGTTTCTTGGAGAGATTTATTCCATGGCTCATCGACATGAGACCTCTTTTGGAATCTTCCATGCTAAACCTCTTTAGCATCGTATCAATGTACGTTCCTTGGGATAAGTCGAGCATCCTTTTAAATCTATCTCTATAGATCTTTATCCCCAAAATATAGGATGCTTCAACCAAGTCCTTCATGGAGAAGTTTTTAGATAACCAGATTTTAATGGATTGTGACATAGGAATGTCATTCCCTATCAGTAATATATCATCAACATATAATACAAGGAATGATACTGCGCTCCCACTAACCTTCTTGTATACACATGGTTCATCCTCGTTTTTGATAAAATCAAACTCTTTGATTGTCTCATCAAAATGAATGTTCCATCTACGAGAAGCTTGCTTCAACCCATAAATGGATCGTTGTAGCTTACAGACTTGATTTGTTTCAACTTTTGAAATAAATCCCTCTGGCTGTGTCATATACACATCCTCCTCAAGTTTCCCATTGAGGAAGGCCGTTTTCACCTCCATCTGCCAGATCTCATAGTCGTTGTAAGCTGCAATCGCAAGCAAAATCCGAATGGACTTGAGCATGGCTACTGGTGAGAAGGTTTCATCATAGTCAACTCCTTGTCTTTTTTGAAACCTTTTGCAACCAGTCGGGCCTTATAGGTCTCTACCTTTCCGTCTGCTCCAGTCTTTTTCTTAAAAACCCATTTACACCCAATAGGTTTAATACCTTCAGGTGGTGAAACCAAAGACCATACTTTGTTTTCATACATGGAGTCCATTTCGGATTTCATGGCTTCAAGCCATTTCCCTGAGTCTTTATTACTCATAGCCTGTTCTTAATTCAATGGATCATCATCATTCATGATGTGTACCTCATTGTCATCCTCTATAACGAATCCATACCTCTCAGGTATCTTCGGTACTCTTCCAGATTTACGAACAGGGTGTGGTACAGTAGGTTCTTCTACTTGGTTAGGTACCTGACTTTGGTCCGTGGTAACTTGTGGTTCTTGAACTTCTTCAAGATATATCTTGCTCCCACTGACCCCTTCATGGATAAACTCTTTCTCCAAGAAGGTAGCATGTTTCACAACAAACATTTGATCAGTTGGATGATAGAAATAATACCCTACGGTTTCTTTAGGGTATCCCACAAATCTACACTTATCGAATTTAGTCTGTAGCTTATCATTTTCAAACTTTTTGACATAAGCTGGACAACCCCAAGTCTTAACATGCTTAAGATTTGGTTTCCTCCCTTTCCACATCTCATATGGAGTCTTTGGGGCGGATTTGGTAGGTACCTTGTTAAGTAGGTATGCAGCAATTTCTAGGGCATATCCCCAGAAGGAAATTGGAAGGTCGGTAAAACTCATCATGGATCGAACCATGTCTAACAGTGTTCGATTTCTCCTTTCAGATACTCCATTTAACTGTGGTGTACCTGGAGGAGTCCATTGTGAGATTATACCATTTTCTCTGAGACAATTGAGAAACTCACTGCTTAAGTATTCTCCACCTCGATCTGATCGAAGTATCTTAATACTCTTGCCCGTTTGTTTCTCTACTTCACTTCTGAACTCTTTGAACTTTTCAAATGATTCTGATTTGTATTTCATTAAATACACATATCCAAATCTTGAGTGATCATCAGTGAAAGTAATAAAATAAGAATACCCACCCCGTGCACTTGTTGTCATAGGTCCAAAAACGTCTGTGTGAATCAATGCCAACAACTCTGTAACTCTCTCTCCTTTTCCACTAAAAGGAGATTTAGTCATTTTACCCATGAGACAAGATTCACAAGTTGGATATGATTCATAATCAGATAGCTCGAAGAGCCCATCTTTATGCAACTTGGATAATCTTGTTTCATTGATATGACCGAGTCTACAGTGCCACATATAGGTATAACTAATATCATCTCTTTTCCTTTTCTTAATTTGTTCAATTTGAAATATATTTTCTTGTAACTCAAGTCTATAAAGTCCATTTTGCAAATTTCCAATACCATATAAAACATCGTCTTTATAAATAGAACAACCATTGTTCTTTATAATAACGTCAAAACCTTCCATATCCAATACAGAAATTGAAATAATATTTTTAATAATATTCGGAACATAATAATAATTATTAAGATAAATGGATTTGCCCGAAGGCATTGCTAAACAATAAGTTCCTACAGCTAATGCAGCAACTTTTGCTCCATTTCCCACTCATAGGATCACCTCATCATTGTTTAGCTTTCTACTTCTGACCAGTTCCTGCACAGTATTACATATGTGAGAACCACAGCCGGTATCCAATACCCAAGTAGAATTATGACTTTCAGAAAAATTAATTTCAATCATACACAAACCTTGATTGGAAGTCGAAGCTTCTCCAAGCTTCTTCTCTGCTAGAAACTTCTTGCAGTTCCTCTTCCAATGTCCCGGCTCATTGCAATGAAAGCACATTCCTTTAGCTGGTTCAGGTTTCTTTTGCTCCTTTTCTTTCCCTTTTCCCTTAGCCTTCTTAGATTTCTTCTTTTCAGAAGACACCTTGGGCCTCTTCCTTTTATTGGAAGAATCCACCATCAAGACATGGTTCTTCTTGGATGAGAAGTGACCTTCTGCAGTTTTCAGCATGTTAAGCAGCTCAGGTAAGCTGACATCTAGCTTATTCATGTGAAAATTAACCACAAACTGCGAGAAGGTCTCAGGGAGTGACTGCAAGACCAAGTCTTGACTCAACTCCCCATCCATGACGAACCCAAGCTGTCCAAGGCGTTCAATCAAATTGATTACCTTCAGAACATGAGTCTCGACGGCAGTGCCCTCGGTCATCCGAGATCGGAAGAGCTCCTTAGATATCTCATATCTAGCAGTCCTACTCTGTTCACCATACAACTCCTTGAGGTGAAGCAACATAGCAGGAGCATCCATTTTTTCGTGTTGACGCTGAAGCTATTCATGGATGCGAGCACGATGCATTGAGCCACATATGCATCATCTTGCCACTTATTGAAAGTGGCAATCTCTTCCTCAGAGGCTGTTTCTGAAACAGATTCAGGGATAGTAGAATTTAGGACATAAGAAATCTTTTCAGCAGTGAGAACAATTCTCAGATTTCTTAGCCAGTCCTCATAATTCGGGCCGGTAAGCTTATTTGCATCAAGTATGCTTCGTAGTGAGATTAGTGATTTTGACATTATTAAAATTCTGCATGTGAAAAGACAACATTTTAGCAAACATTCATTTTATTAACTTTGCATACCAAAATAAATTTAGGTCTTTATTTTAAATTGGTATCTCCCACTATTTTCATCAAACTATATTACCCTCACTCATATAGTTCGGCAACATCTAATTAAAGATTTGCTAGTGAGATTAAGGATCCCATTTCAAATGTATATAACCTTGTGGATAGCACAACAAGCGATATACAAATAAATAGGTAGACAACTCTTGTCAATTACATCACCATGTAACTCCTTTTATTTTGCCTCTTAAATCATAATGGTCATGTGTGTGCACATCCGAACTAAAATGATTTAAGTTAAGTCCAGCCTAGCACTTCCATAAATTCAAAAAAGAAAAATTTTCGTCCTTGTGGATAGCACAACAAGACTAGATCGTTCAATTTTCTTGATAAGCATCAAATGTGATTAATTAACATCTTAAATATTCAATACTCGCCTTGTGGATAGCACAACAAACTCATATTAAATATTTAATACTCTATTAACTAATCATGCTAGAAGGCGACGTTCGATATTCCAAATATCATTTGAACGCTTCAGACTTAATAATATTTCTTTGAGGGGTTTGTTATTATTTGTCTCATCTTTTTAAGTGCGCATGCACATATATATATAAAATACGCGTCATTTTATTAAACATGCGAAGCATGTTTGTATAAAATATAATATATATAATATTTAGCATGCAATATAGAATACTATATTCTACCCGGATTGATTATGGACTTTTATTCTAGTTTGGTTCACTAGAGCCACCAAGTGAACCAAAAGGTCAAACCTAGGAGTGCAAGAATTTAAATTTAAATATAACTATTACATTTAAACCCTGGCTCCATACAAATGAGTCTTCACGCGTTCCTTACTCCTTGGTCTCCAATTTCTTCAAAATAATTCTAACTATCTCTATTACATTAACTATTTAAAATTAAATAGAAACCTTGATCAGCAGTCAAGGGGAAGTACATAGAAAGGAGATAGAATTTACATCGAGAATAAAACTAGAGAAGACGAGGTACGCAGACCCCATTTTATAAAACCCATTCATTCAAGTATTCAACCAAAATAAAATCCAATCACATTGGTCATAGTCCATAATCAATCCCTTTTATTACCATACATATCATCATACGTATCAATAAAACTTATTCATCTCATGAAAATAAATTCATTCCATATATGTATTAATATCAGTTAATGGGCAAAAGTTTGCTAAACTTTATTTTTGGAAAAATAAACACCTTTATTTCATTCAAAAACAATTCCAAATTAAACTCTTTAATTTTAGCAATTCTGAAATCTCATTTCATATAAAATAAACATCTTTATTTTAAACCTTTATTAATTAAATAAACCATTCATTTAATTAAATAAAACAAAAAAAAATTCAATTCCTGTCCAGTGGCGCAGCTACGCCAAGAATGTAAAGGGAACCGGCGCAGCTGCGCAGCATGAAAACCAGGAACAGCACCCGGCGCAGCTGCGCAGCAATATTGCCTTGTACCGCAGCTGCGCAGCTTCGCAGAATCTGAAAAAAATTTTGTTGCCCAGAACTCGATTCAATCGCATATCATACATGTATGGAATCACATAGACTGATAATTAGCACAAGATTGGCTCTGATACCACTGTTGGGTTTGTACGTAACGCAATCATGCAATCAAATCACATAAATAGGGCGGAAGCGTAAAAAACTAGGTTTTCAAAAATTTATACAAACCCATTACCATGATCATTCTTATGCATCAATTATCAGTGAATGAAGAAGGAGAAAAATAGAATTATATCTTTGAAGATCCAAGCTTCCTCAGGTACAAGTTCTACTCCTTTGATTCCTTTGATTCCTCTGTAGTGGCTCCTTCCCTTGATCAATGTCAGCCACCCAAATGTTTGGCCTCTAACGGTGATCCACCAAGGAAGATGAAGAACTCAGTAAGATGGGTTATTGGCTTAACCCCTGTTTCTATCTCTATAGAATATGTGTACTCCCAACTCTTGAAAAATTCACGTCCCTTATTTCTGATATAAGACTCTCTTATATAGATATTAGGTTAACCCTCCTAATCCAATTAGAATAGGGTTTTATTTAATTAATTAATTAATTACTTTTAATTAATTTATATCCTAATCTTTATTAGGATTGAGAGAGAGTACTGATATTATATTAATTCCTAAACTCCTTTAGAATTAAAATAATAATAATATTAATAAGACTCCTCTTATTAATTTATATTTAATATTTCTAAAATATTAAATAATAAACATTAAGCTATTTAATTTATTCTATCATCATAGATTAAATTAATTATACTTAATGCATTATTACTATCATGCCATTTTCTTCTTAAATAATTCTTCTTCCTTTTATGGTGTGACCCTTTAGGTTCTCCATATTAAATCGGTTGTGAATAAATCAATTAGAATAATTCTAATCTTATTTAAATAAATAAATTAAACTAATAATCTATTTAAATAAATAACATTTATTCTACAATAGGGATAAGCCTCCCTAGCGATCAACGACTTTCCAGATAATATAGATTTCAACATTAATCATAAAAGAACCTGTGAGTTAATAGTTACCGTACAATTCAATCCTTCCACCATACAATGTCCCAATTAAATATAAGACATGGATTTACTGTCAAGTCTTAATTTATTTAATCATATGTATTTCGATTAGAAAATGCACAACTCCAAATAATGCAAATTAGAAACCTCTTTCTAATTTCATTCTACCTTGGCCAAGGATTCATGGGTTGTCATTTAACGAATCACATAGGACATATCTCCTCTTTTACTAGAGGTGGTAGATTCTTTATTGATCATTCATTATCTCCATATGTAACTCATTACACCCAAGCATACCCTATATATGCCTTAAAAGGCCTTAAGGAATTAGTCAAAGTATAATTTGTTACATACAATGATACTATGATGATCTCAAGTCCAAGGATCACATGTACTACTATCACATTAGGAATTCCTATTGACAGGCGAGTAAAACTCCATTAGGTATTCCATAGCGAGTCACGTTCAGTGAACTTATTCTCCAATAAGCACCTACATACTTGCTTTAGTGTTTCCACACAAATGACCATGAGATCAGTCATCCTCATCCAATGAGCAAGCAACATATGTACCAATCTATCCGGATTTACTAATCTCCATTTTAGTAATCCCACAATTGGGAACTATTTTAGTTTTTAAGCTTTCTAAGAATTTAGATCTCATTATCATGATCTCATCATGATTCTAAAAGCATTGCTTAAAACTATGGGTTATTTACATATTATAAAAAACAGCACCATGTAGATAATTATATGCCTTAAATAAATATTTTATTAATAAATAAATAAGATTGTTTACAAAGTATGTGCTTTGTCATCATACATGATTGGCTTGTATGCACACTACTATCAAGAGCATGTCGTTTATGAACTTTTGGCTATGTAACGAATCAATTCCGAGTTATAACGATGTTACGTACTCCGAAATTTCATAATTTTCAAAGACTTAGTAAATTTTTCTAAGTTTCAGAGCTAGCGCCGCAGCGCTAGCCAATAGACTTAAATCCGGCGCCGCAGCGCCACTCCCCGGAGAAAACTCTGGAGAGTAGCGCTGCAGCGCCACTCCAAGGGCAATATCTGGCGCCGCAGCGCCAGCATGTGAGAAAAGTTGACATTATTAATAATTACTTAACCTTTTGCATATCATTAAGGGGCTAGTAAATAATGTAAAAACAACATGTTTAAGTAAGAGTTTATGAAAATTAAATGTTAAATAAACCGTAATGAACATTAAATAACTTAAATGAGTGTTATTAATTTAACACTTAGATTAAGTTATACAAGAAGGAGAAGTTAGGCTATACTTGGTATATCGATGATGAATTCTCATAGGTATGCTTTGTGTTATGCTTTGTAGACATTGTAAAGACTGAATAGACTATGTGTAAATGTTTAGAAGACGCAAAGGCATGTTTTCTAACTTCGTTTATACTTTACTATGAATGCAAGTTTTATAAACTCTTGTCTATACGTTATGGTAGGACAAGAGGTCATTGTGCATAATTGCTTATGCATGAACTGTTATTGAATAGTCGATGCCATTTGATTCGGCTAGACTGAGATTTAGTATATTTTGGTGGATTTTTCCACAAGTCTTTCCAAAATATATATAATGTTGCGATCATATGCCGATTGTATGGTAGGGATTCTCAGGTAAACCTGAGTATGAATAAAACAAAGGTTTTAAACGTCGTTAATTCGGCAGGCACGTGAGGTTGCCACCAATTAAATGTAAACACGTTTAATGTATGAGTGTTAATCAACATAGAGTACTACAGGCTGATCACCTGGATGTGCTCGTAATCTATATCGAACTTACGGCCTTCGTGCCAGGTTGTTCTTTTCATGAATGAGAACTAAAATATGGTTCATGGTCGTTGACCAAGATGGATTCCAAAGAGACTATTATAAAGTCCTTGGGAATGGTTTTAAAGGAATCAAAATGATATTTTGATTATTCTTAAGTACTTCATAACTATTGTACATTTATTGAAGACCAAGGAATATGATTCTTGATTTTGTGGTTTCAAGATATACTGTTTAACTTGCTGAGCTGTTTATGCTCATTCTTGCTTAAAACTAAATGATTTCAGCTAAGAACGAACGGACTGAAGGATCCGATAAAGACAAAGGCAAGTCCAAGCTAGACCAGTAGTGACCTTTGTAATAGTATAGTATTAGTATTGTATTTACTGATATTATGACACAGAACAATATATTGGTTACGAATACTTGGGAAGGAATTTAATAGAATGTAATAATTAGTAAACTTATACATTGATATTGATGTCCTCAATTGAATGTATGAGTAGATTGTAGCACCGTGTAGCACCATGTCTTGGGTTTGAAGGTACCCGAATTTGGGGGCGTCACGGGTTGGTATCAGAGCCGTAGGTTATAAAACTTAAGGGGTAAAAACCTTAGGCTATAACTTGGAGAAGTGAAGTAGAAGTTATAAGTCAACAAACTCGGGTAAAGTTTTGAAAGAAGAAAGTAACCTTAAACATATTAAATGTGAACTGTTCATATTTGATTGTATACTAATCCAGTTATATATGTTTTATGTAGATAACATGAATAATGAACATGTATAATGAAATACATGAGGTTAGCGATGATTCAGTCAACTTGGTAGAAGTTGTACCAATGCCGGTGGCGGAGGTACCATTAGTGATTCTAGAGGGGACTGATATAGAGGAAGAGGACCCGTCCGAGTACTCTGATAACTTTGACTACGCATCATTGTTTATGGGTATATCGGAGGAGGAGGTTGAGTCAGGTGCCGATTAATACGGTACTGCCTACTGAGGAGGGGAAGACAATGCCGATTAATAGGGTATTGCCTACGGAGGTAGATGTGAAGGATTCTACACCGGGAGAGTCCATGAAACTACTGTTCATATCAATACTGGACAGAAATGTCCAACTAAGTAAGGAGGTCCGTGACCTCAAGAAAGTGGTGGATGATATGGTAAAAGATAGAGAGAATATGGAGATCTTCTAGGAGGCCGAGCACGATGAAAAAGTGCTGGCTAAGGATAAAGTCCGGGACTTGAAGCTAGAAGTCCAAGAATTGAAGGCTGAACTTCTAAACATGAAGCAGAAGATAGGTAGAATATGCTATATTCATAGGTGATCGCACGAGGATTACCAGCAGCAGATGGCTGAGTATCCTGTGGAGGAAGGACAAACTCGGCATACTATTAGTCGGGACATTGTGGCCAGTATGGCCGATGCGGATTACATGAATGCCGTGTTGTAGATGTAGTTCAGTAATATGTATAGAAAAGATAGCGATGTAAATAGCTATGTAAATGTGTGTATTACTAGTGATGACGGAAAACCCTCTTTTGTATAGATAAGGGTAGTCTTTTGTAAATCCCAACTTTTGGAAAGTAATTGCGGGATAGTAATGTAAATGGCTGAAGCCATGTAATGTAAAGTGTAGTGTTATACTACAAGGAAGTATTTTAATATAAAGGTTTTATTTAAAATACTTGGCAATGTGATTGAGTTATTATTTGATTGTTAATAATAACCAAATGAAGAAATAAAGAATAACGAAATGTTTTCGTATTAACAGAAAATGCCGCCAAGAAGACGTTCCAGAAATTATGAAGAAGAACCTCGTAATGAGGAGGAGAAAGGGAATAATAACCCGATGCAAGAATTTGTGAATCTTCTAGCTACGGCTCTTAATCGAACGAGAGGTACCGTACGCACTAATCCTGCGGTAGGTCGGGGAACTACCTTTAAGGAGTTCAAGATAATAGGTCCGCCTGAGTTCTATGGAACTACGGACCCAATATCTACCCAAGTTTGGGTAAAAGAAATAGAGAAGGTATTTGTCATAGAAAATGTCGTTGAGGCACAGAAGATTTCTTTTGCGAACTTACATGATGAAGGGGGAGGCCAACTACTAGTGGGAAGCCAACTAGGGTAGGGTCGGAACAGAAGTGGTTACAGTGGGAGCGGTTCAAGGAGTTATTCTTTGACAACTACTTCCCCACGAGCATGCAGGGGAGAATGGAGATTCAATTCCTAGAACTGAAGCAGGGGGACATGACGGTACCCCAATATGCAGCCAGGTTCAATGAACTGGCAAGGTTTGCTCCACACCAAGTGGACACAGAGTTGCGGAAGGCACGATGGTTCGAGCAGGGATTGAAACCCTGGCTCTACAACCGGATATCAGTTTTCCAAAGTGTTACCTTTGGAGCGGTGTTAGAAAAGGCGATTATCGCCGAGGGTGGTAGTGATGCGTTGACCTTATACCACAAAGAGAAGAAGAATAAAACCAAGACTGAGGTATCAGTCAAGATCGAGGGAGCCAGTGGAAGTGGCTAGAAGAGGAAAGATTTTAGCTCCGAGAATACCAGAGAAAAACAGGAGTTTTCCAAGAGGAAGATGGAAACGTGCAAGAATTACGGTAAGACTCATCTGGGAGTCTGCCTCAAGGGTAAGGCGGTCTATTATAACTGTGGACAGGAGGGGCATATTTTGCCTAACTGTCCCAGTCCCAAGAAGAGTCGTGGTTGTTTTGTATGTTGATCTAAGGACCACATGGCGTGTAACTGTCCGAAGAAGGGTTCAGATGGTGGGAAGGGAGCTAGCAGTAATAAGCTGGCGGTTGGTGGTGCAGTACCACAGCGTAGACCGACTGCTCGTACTTTTAATATGACGGTCCATGATACGATAGCATCAAGCGACGTCGTAGCAGGTATCATTTCGGTCAATGACATTAAGGCATATGTACTGTTTGATTCAGGTGCAACGTGTTCATTCATAGCATGTGAGTTTGCTAAACGATTAGGATTACTCCCCGAAAAACTTGTAATACCTTTAAACATTAAGATAGCTAATGACAAAGTAATTCCTGTGAACTCGATTCATAGGAGTTGTTGTGTGGATATTAGAGGTAATAAATTGTCGGTAGATCTAATACCGATAAAGTTGGGAGAATTCGATGTAATTCTCGGGATGGACTGGTTAATTAACCATGGGGCGATGATAGATTGCCAAAATAAAAGTGTGAATCTTCGGATTTTTAAGAAATCCAAGGTAGTGTTCTACGGTAGTAAATCACCGGGACGCTCTTGTTGTCTAACTATGACACAAGCTAGAAAAGTGTTAAAGAAGGGATGCGAAGGTTACTTGTGCCATGTTATTGATACCCAATGGTTGGGAGCAATGTTGGAACAGATACCTATAGTCAACGAGTACGCGGATGTATTTCCAAGTGACTTGCCAGGTCTTCCACCTGATAGGGAGACCAAATTTGTTATAGACCTTGCGCCAGGGACGGCACCAGTTTTGAAGGCACCATATCGTATGGCGCCAGTGGAGTTGAAGGAGTTGATGATTCAGTTGCAAGAACTATTGGACAAGAAGTATATTCAACCGGGTGTTTCTCCATGGGGAGCGCCGATATTATTTGTAAAGAAGAAGGATGGATCGTTGAGGCTTTGTATCGACTACCGAGAGTTGAACAAACTAACGATAAAGAATAAGTACCCATTGCCCAGGATCGATGATCTCTTTGATCAGTTGAGAGGGGTAAAATATTTCTCGAAGATAGATTTATGTACGGGGTATCACCAGTTGAAGGTGAGGGCGGAGGATGTACCTAAGACAGCATTTAGGACTCGTTACGGCTATTACAAATTCTTAATAATATCTTTTGGTTTGACGAATGCGCTAGCCGCATTCATGGGCATGATGAACCGAGTGTTCAAATACTATTTGGACAAGGTCGTCGTAGTGTTCAATGATGATATCCTAGTCTATTCCAAGACAAAGGAGGATCATGCTGAACATTTGAGATTAGTGTTGGAGGCACTAAGAAAATAGAGGTTGTATGCGAAATTCACAAAGTGTGAATTTTGGTTAGAGAGGGTATAGTTTTTGGGGCACGTCATTGACAATGAAGGATTTTCAGTGGATCCAGCGAAGGTGGAATCAGTGATGAACTGGGAACAACCGAAACGCCGACTGAGGTGCAGAGTTTCCTAGGGTTAACGGGTTACTATCGGAGGTTTATTCAGGACTTCTCGAAGATAGCTACTCCGTTAACCAACTTAACCAGGAAGACGGTGAAATACGTATGGATGGAAAAGTGTGAAGATAGCTTTCAAGAGCTGAAAAAGAGGTTGAGTCAAGCCCCTATATTATCGTTACCAGATGAGACGGGGAATTTCGTAGTGTATAGCGATGCTTCACATAAAGGATTTGGTTGCGTGCTCATGCAGCATGGCAAGGTCATTGTGTATGCATAGAGGCAGTTAAAGGAGTATGAGGGGAATTATCCTACTCATGACCTTGAACTTGCCGCAGTGGTTTTTGCCTTAAAGATTTGGAGGCATTACCTATATAGGGGGAAGTGTGAGATCTACACAGACCATAAAAGTCGGAAGTATATCTTCACTCAGAAGGAGTTGAATATGAGACAGTGGAGATGGTTGGAGTTGATAAAGGATTACGACTGTGAAATCCTGTATCACCCAGGGTAGGCGAATGTGGTGGCCGACGCCTTAAGTAGGAAAGGTCAGGAGAAGCTATCGATGTTAACATCTCAAGATGAGTTGGTTACAGAGATGGCAAGAATGGAATTAGAAGTACGATGTCCAATCAAAGAAGGGGAGAAACTATTTGCAATTGAAGTTCAACCCACAATAGTGGAAAAGGTGAAGGAAGTGCAACTCAGAGCTGATGAATGCGAGCGGATAAGGAAGAAAATATCAGACAGTACCGAAATAGCGTACAGTTTTGATAACGAAGGGTTATTGAGATTTAAAGGAAGAATTTGGGTTCCGTGTGAGCCAGAGTTAAAAGAGGAGATAATGGATGAAGTTCATCACTCGAGGTACTCGATTCATCCTGGTATTACCAAGATGTATCAAGACCTTCGAACCAATTTCTGGTGGTCAAATATGAAGAGGGAGATAGCAGAGTATGTCAGTAGGTGCTTAACTTGTCAAAAAGTTAAGGCCGAACATCAACGACCCAGTGGTTTGTTACAATCATTGGAGATTTCGGAGTGGAAATGGGAGCATATCCACGATGGACTTTGTGGTGGGACTTCCAATGACGCAGAAAAAATATGACGCTATTTGGGTAATAGTGGATCGTTTGACGAAGTCGGCTCATTTCTTGCCAATAAGAGTCAGATACAATTTAGACCAGTTAGCTAAGCTTTATGTTAAAGATATTGTCTCGAGACATGGAGTGCAAGTTTCGATCGTGTCAGATCGCGACCCGCGATTCACTTCAAATTTTTGGAAGAGTTTGCAAGAGCAGATGGGAACACAATTGAGGTTGAGTACGGCGTACCATCCACAGACAGATGGACAAAGCGAGAGAACAATTCAGACGCTAGAAGATATGCTAAGGTCTTGCGTTATGGATTTCAAGGGGAGTTGTGATGATCATCTACCATTAGTAGAGTTCGCCTATAACAACAGTTATCACGCTAGTATAGGCATGCCGCCTTACGAAGCGTTATATGGACGAAAGTGTCGAACGCCACTTTGTTGGGATGAAGTGGGAGAGCGTCGAATGTTAGGACCTGAGATGGTACAACAAACGGCGAAAGTAGTTAAGTTAATACGAACGCGACTAGTAGTAGCTCAGGACAGACAGAAAAAGTATGTCGATCCATATCGGAAGAACAGGGAGTTTGAAGTCGGTTCGTATGCATTCCTGAAGGTGTCACCTTGGAAGGGGAAGATGCATTTTAGGGAAAAGGGAAAGTTAAGCCCTAGGTTTATAGGACCATTTGAAATTTTGCAAAGGGTAGGAGAGGTAGCATATGAGATAACATTACCTCTAGAGTTGGGGCATATCCATAATGTGTTTCATGTTTTGGTATTACGTCCCTATAAGCCGGATTACAAACACGTAATCAAGTATGAACCAATTCAAGTCGAGAAAGACTTAACCTCTGAGGAGCTTCCTATGCAAATTGTTGATAGGAAGGAACAAGTGTTAAGAAATAAAAATATACCTTCGATGAAGGTGATATAGAGGAACCACAATGCCAAAGAAGCAACGTGGAAACTCGAGGACAAGATGAGGAAAGCTTATCCTCATTTGTTTGATTAACTTATATTCTAATTCTGATGACAGAATTCTTATAAGTAGGGGAGAATGTAACACCTGAGAAAATCGAGCGTTTATGTAAATGAATTTTTATTTAATTTATTGAATAAAATTTGGATTATTTGTTTATTAAACTGAGTAAGTTAATTGTAGGTCATTTTATGACCTAGAGAATGCAGAAATGAGTAGAATTCTGGTTACGTGCTTGGAATAAATGATATGAATTTATAAGACAAAAATAAAAGGTTTTCGAGAATAAAAATATTTTGGGAAAAGACGAAATAGACACTATTCAACCCTAAGGGTTAGGGTTTGATCCTAAGGGTTAGGTTTTGAGACCCTATGCCATTTCGAGAGTTTGAAAAGTCAGAATGACGTTCTGTCGAAAGATTTAACGGTAATATACCGTGAAAAGTTAAGTTAGCCGAGAAAAGTTTTCTCGGGAGGAAAAGTACGAGAATCACTATTCATCCGTTTCTGCTCGGAAATTTATTTGGAAATTGCGAGAAACGCGTAATGATAGGATTTCGATACGAGATGGAATATGTAATAATATTTCATTTATGACTCACAAAGTTTTCGCGTAGGGACTTAAAATCCTAACGGTTAGGGAAAGTGATCTAATGAAATAATTGTTTACGTATAATAATAAATGATTATTGTACGGAAAGAATTCGTGTATAATACGATGTATTATACAAGAATAATACGGAGAGAATACAAGAATATACAACATACAATACAAATTTTTATACTGGAGTACATACGAATTGAATTGGAATTAAAAGTTAATATGTTTAACACATGGGTCGAACCGTTGGGTAAAAGGGTGATTTTAACCCGTGGTTCAACCCATAACCCATGTTGAACAGGGGGGAACAAGGCCACATGGGAGCATGTGGGAGCACAAGGGGGGGACATGGTTGGCCATGTGCTAGCACATGGGCCTTAACTTGGTGGGAAAGAAAGGAGAGGAGGTGGGAATAGTTGAGGTGGTTGGGCTTAAAAGACTAATTTACCCTAAGTCTTGCCAACTTCTATAAATATAGAGCTTGCTCTTTATTATTTGTTGTTTGAAAATTCCTCCAACAAAGAGATAGAGAGAGAGAGAAGAAGAAGAAGAAGAAGCTAGATTGAGCTTTGCCTAGTTAACTCATCAATCAAGAAGGAAGAAGACCATTGAGTCTCCATACTCATTCCACAAAGAACACAAAAGGTATAACCATAAGAAAGTATATAAACATCATCTTTTCTTTCAATAACAATTTTGATAGAGAAGTGTTAGAGAAAGCATGAACCCTAAAAAGGTTATAAGGATGGCTTAATCAGTAACTAAGAACCTTAACAAGCCATGCATGATGGAAGACTAAGAATTGATTAGGTACTAATAATGAACTTAATGAATTCATAGGAAATGAACTAATGAACATGTGAAACCATGAAAAACTTAAATGTTTTGAATGATTAGAATTAGTAATAATCAACCATGGGATTGATTCCAAGTGGTTTGGAGTAATAATAATGAAGAACGAAGATTCGGCGAAAGTTACGCGATTAGACGATAATCGTCGAAAACGTAAATTTCTCGGATTAGAAGTCAAAAGTCGCCGTGAGCATTAAAAATGATGGTTTTCAATTGAAACACGTGAATTTAGGTAAATAAGACTTGCGAGTGAAAGAACGGATGGATTCCGACTTAAAACGAAGATTTGAGCGTCGAACGTTCGCGAACGTTTAACGAAAATGTAAAAAAATGGACTAATTTGCGAATTTCTTGCTGATGGATTCGGAAATGAATTTTGACTTGATAGGATGGTTAGAGCATGTCGTTTATGAACTTTTGTCTCTGGAACGAACCAATTCCGAGTTTTAACGATCAAGTTACGGACTCTGGAATTTCAGAATTTTCAAAGACTTAGAAAATTTTTCTAAGTTTCAGAGCTAGCGCCGCAGCACCATCCAATAGACTTAAATCCGACGCCGCAGCGCCACTCTTGGGAGAAAACTCTGGAGAGTAGCGCTGCAGCGCCACTCCAAGGGCAATATATGGCGCCGCAGCGCCAGCATGTGAGAAAAGTTGACATTGTGAATAATTACTTAACCTTTTGCATATCATTAAGGGGCTAGTAAATGATGTAAAAACAACATGTTTAAGTAAGAGTTTATGAAAATTAAATGTTAAATAAACCGTAATGAACATTAAATAACTTAAATGAGTGTTATTAATTTAACACTTAGATTAAGTTATACATGAAGGAGAAGTTAGGCTATACTTGGTATATCGATGATGAATTCTCATAGGTATGCTTTGTGTTATGCTTTGTAGACATTGTAAAGACTGAATAGACTATGTGTAAATGTTTAGAAGACGCAAAGGCAATGTTTTCTAACTTCGTTATACTTTACTATGAATGCAAGTTTTATAAACTCTTGTCTATACGTTATGGTAGGACAAGAGGTCATTGTGCATAATTGCTTATGCATGAACTGTTATTGAATAGTCGATGCCATTTGATTCGGCTAGACTGAGATTTAGTATATTTTGGTGGATTTTTCCACAAGTCTTTCCAAAATATATATAATGTTGCGATCATATGCCGATTGCATGGTACGGATTTCTAGGTAAACCTGAGTATGAATAAAATAAAGGTTTTAAACGTCGTTAATTCGACAGGCACGTGAGGTTGCCACCAATTAAATGTAGACACGTACTACAGGCTGATCACTTGGATGTGCTGGTAAGCTATATCGAACTTACGGCCTTTGTGCCGGGTTGTTCCTTTCATGAATGAGAACTAAAATAGGGTTCATGGTCGTTGACCAAGATGGATTCCGAAGAGGCTATAAAGTCCTTGGGAATTGTTTTAAAGGAATCAAAATGATATTTTGATTATTCTTAAGTACTTCATAACTATTGTACAGTTATTGAAGACCAAGGAATATGATTCTTGATTTTGTGGTTTCAAGATATACTGTTTAACTTCCTGAGCTGTTTATGCTCATTCTTGCTTAACACTAAATGATTTCAGCTAAGAACGAATGGACTGAAGGATCAGGTAAAGACAAAAGCAAGTCCAAGCTGGACCAGTAGTGACCTTTGTAATAGTATAGTATTAGTATTGAAATTACTGATATTATGACACAGAACAATGTATTGGTTATGAATACTTGGGAAGGAATTTAATAGAATGTAATAATTAGTAAACTTATGCATTGATATTGATGTCCTCAATTGAATGTATGAATAGATTGTAGCACCGTGTAGCACCATGTCTTGGGTTTGAAGGTACCCGGATTTGGGGGCTTCACATCTTCTTCTTCTTCTTTCCATGGAGGATTTTCTCCTTTATTTCCCCCAAGAAGGCTGCCGATCTCTCCTTTTCTCTCTCTATATTCGCGTTTTTTTCTCTTTGTTTTCCTTTCTCTTTCTCTATCCTTATTTTTTCTTTCTTATTTCTTATCTCTTTCTTTCTTATCTTCTTATCTCTTTCTACCTTATCTCTAAAAGAAATCTATCAATATCTTTTCCTTGCCCTCTCTTGATTGGCCACATATCCTTATCTTCTCCCACTTTTGTTTTATTTTAAGCTTTTATCTAATGTCCATTATATCCCTCCTCAAATTGGCTACACTTGGGCCACCCTTTTAATTTCTTTTAGGCTTGCACTTTTTCTTATTTTGCTTACTTACATAAATGAACTTCGGCTTCCTACCCATAAATAAATTGTGCAATTATAATACTTGTCACATACATAATATATTGGGGCTAGATTAATAATTAAATCGTCCTTAATTCAATTTATCTACAAGTCCAACGCTTAATTAAATAATTGGGCTCGTTTAAAAAACAAACTTTCTTAGTCCATTAAATTTATTATTTCTTGAACTATTGCTCATCATTCTTGATATTTCCATATTATCATCCATCAATAATATTAATTCACTTACATAACCCAATTACACTTACCATATTCAAATAAATTGAATATGTCATTAGGGTTCAATAATTTTCTACACTTGTTGGGCTTAGTTGAGCCACTTTATTTAATGTGTTGGGCTCTCTAATTAATTCCTTAGGCTATGATATTATTATAGTCCAATACTTTTAATTCTATTCTACCCTAACCATTTTATTAGAATTTTCATTTTCTCATATTTGAAAATAAATTCCTTAATCATGCCTCTTAAATTTCATAACCCAATTATAGTTGATTATAAAATTAATTATTTGAGATATATAAAATAAATCTCTAGGGTTAGTATATATTTTTATATACTAACATTTTCCCATATTATAACCCCTTAGGTTATTTAATTATCATACCTAATATATATATTAGATTACATAATTTTATTCTTAATTCTCTTTATATACAAAATAATTGTATACACATTATTTAATGTATATTATTTAATCACATACATAATTCACATAAATCATCACATATTCCACTTTAAATCTCCAATTTTGACTTTTCTCCATAAAAAGTCAACTGTTGACTTTGACCAAAAAGTCAGCCCTTATACATTTTGTGTTTATTGTCCTTTCTGACTAAACTTGACGTTCCGGACGTAACCGAGCAGTCCGTGCTCCAAAATTCTATCTCTAACTCAATTTTGAGTTTTAACTTGTTCCATTTTTATTGCTAATCATATTAGCTAATAACTTTAAACTTATTTATCTTCTTATTTGCTAATCAAGGCCAACATTCAAACTATGCTAATTACTAACATAGTTTTATCATGATTTTTCATATCCTTAACTTAATTCATCATTCTTCTTACTAAAATGTATATAGCACCTTACTAAGTATATATAAGGGGACATAAGGGGGGACATAAGGGGGGAGCATGTGGGAGCATAAGGGGGGACATGGTTGGCCATGTGCTAGCACATGAGCCTTACCTTGGTGGGAAAGAAAAGAGAGGAGGTGGGAATAGTAGAGGAGGTTGGGCCTAAATTACCATCCTACCCTAAGCCTTGCCAACTCTATAAATATAGAGCTTGCTCTTTATTATTTGCTTGTTTGAGAAATCCTAACTTCTAGAGAGAGAGAAAGATAAGAATAGAAGCTAGCTTGTGTTTGTGAAGACATTTCATCAACCAAGGGGATGAAGAAAGCATTGAGTATCCATACTCACTCCACAAAGAACACAAAAGGTATAACCATAAGAAAGTATATAAACATCATCTTTTCTTTTAATAACAATTTTGATAGAGAAGTGTTTGAGAAAGCATGAACCCTAAAAAGGTTATAAGGATGGCTTAATCAGTAACTAAGAACCTTAACAAGCCATGCATGATGGAAGACTAAGAATTGATTAGGTACTAATAATGGACTTAATGAATTCATAGGAAATGGACTAATGAACATGTGAAACCATGAAAAACTTAAATGTTTTGAATGATTAGAATTAGTAATAATCAACCATGGGATTGATTCCAAGTGGTTTGGAGTAATAATAATGAAGAACGAAGATTCGACGAAAGTTACGCGATTAGACGATAATCGTCGAAAATGTAAATTTCTCGGATTAGAAGTCAAAAGTCGTTGTGAGAATTGAAAATGATGGTTTTCGATTGCAACATGTGAATTTAGGTAAATAAGACTTGTGAGGGAAAGAACTGATTGATTCTGACTTAAAACGAAAATTTTAGCAGTCGAACGTTCACGAACGTTTAACGAAAATGTAAAAATAGACTAATCAGAGAATTTCTCGTCGATGGATTCGGAAACAAATTCTGACTTGATAGGATGGTAGAGCATGTCGTTTATGAACTTTTGGCTTTGGAACGAACCAATTCCGAGTTATAACGATCATGTTACGGACTCCGAAATTTTAGAATTTCCAAAGACTTAGAAAATTTTTCTAAGTTGCAGAGCTAGCGCCGCAGCGCCAGCCAATAGACTTAAATCCGGTGCAGCAGTGCCACTCTCAGGAGAAAACTCTGGAGAGTAGCGCTGCAGCGCCACTCCAAGGGCAATATCTGGCACCGCAGCGCTAACATGTGAGAAAAGTTAACATTGTTAATAATTACTTAACCTTTTACATATCATTAAGGGTCTACTAAATGATCTAAAAACAACATGTTTAAGTAAGGGTTTATAAAAATTAAATGTTAAATAAACGTAATTAAACTTATGTTTTGGACGTTAACCAAAACTAAGTTAAGGAACAAGTTAAATACTCGGTTAATCATCATGCCTAGTGATGATTAAGAAGAGTTGGTTTATAACATAGAATGTTAATAAACCGTAATGAACATTAAATAACTTAAATGAGTGTTATTAATTTAACATTTCAATTAAGTTATACATGAAGGAGAAGTTAGGCTATACTTGGTATATCGATGATGAATTCTCATAGGTATGCTTTGTGTTATGCTTTGTAGACATTGTAAAGACTGAATAGACTACGTGTACAAGTTTAGAAGACGCAAAGGCAAGTTTTCTAACTTCGTTCATACTTTACCATGAATGCAAGTTTTCTAAACTCTTGTCTATACATTATGGTTGGACAAGAAGTCATTGTGCATAATTGTTTATGCATAAACTGTTATTGAATAATTGATGCCATTTGATTCGGCTAGATTGAGATTTAGCATATTTTGGTGGTTTTTTCCACAAATTTTTCCAAAATATATATAATGTTGTGATCCTATGCCGATTGCTTGGTACGGATTCTCAGGTAAACCTGAGTATGAATAAAACAAAGGATTTAAACGTCGTTAATTCGACAAGCGCGTGAGGTTGCTACCAATTAAACGTAAACACGTTTAATGTATGAGTGTTGATCAATATAGAGTACTACAGGCTGATCACCTGGATGTGCTCGTAAGCTATATCGAACTTATGGCCTCCGTGCCGGGTTGTTCCTTTCATGAATGTGAACTAAAATATGGTTTATGGTCGTTGACCAAGATGGATTTCGAAGAGGCTATAAAGTCCTTGGGAATGGTTTTAAAGGAATCAAAATGATATTTTGATTATTCTTAAGTACTTCATAACTATTGTACAGTCATTGAAGACCAAGGAATATGATTCTTGATTTTGTGGTTTCAAGATATACTATTTAACTTGCTGAGCTGTTTATGCTCATTCTTGCTTAAAACTAAATGATTTCAGCTAAGAACGAACGGACTGAAGGATCCGATAAAGACAAAGGCAAGTCCAAGATAGACCAGTAGTGATCTTTGTAATAGTATAGTATTAGTATTGAATTTACTGATATTATGACACAGAATAATGTATTGGTTACGAATACTTGGGAAGGAATTTAATAGAATGTAATAATTAGTAAACTTATGCATTGATATTGATGTCCTCAATTGAATGTATGAGTAGATTGTAGCACCGTGTAGCACCATGTCTTGGGTTTGAAGGTACCCGGATTTGGGGGCGTCATAAGGGTTTTGAAATTTTGTAACCCATATTTTCTCTATTCACATTCGAATAGCAAACCATATAGGTTTTACTTAAAAATTTTAAATAAATCTTCAAATCCTCATCTAGGTTTTATTCTTTAACCTTTATTCTAATCATTCAAGATTTTATAATTTTTGGGTTGTCACATTCACCCCTTCTTCTAAAAATTTCGTCCCCAAAATTACAGTCTACTAATCACTACTCCTTTTATTCATCAAAACTAGGTTTTCAAGTTAACCTTTACATGATTTCATCAATTTAATGAGTACATCTTGCTTCCTATTATGAGGAGCTCTACTACTATCACATTCTTCCATGACTTCTCTCTAAAGGAGTTAAAACTTTTTATATCTGGCTGAGGGGTCATATAGACAGTGAACTCTCAGGTTTAACGGTATTCACCATAACCAAATCTGTTAACCATATTGTACTTGGTATGTTTTCAATCACGAAGAAGGTAAATTACTGATACGGGTACGTTATGTGATCAATCTATTGTACCTTAGTTCTCAGAATGGTTGTATACATTCAAGGATTGGAATATATCATCCAACCAGTATATCCCCATTTTTCGGGGTTGTTCACCTCAGTCTTAACATCAGAGTCCGTACCAAATCAATTTATTATCATGATATAACAAGGGTGAGTAACTACTTTGCCCAGCAAGTTTAGATTTAATAAAGATATATCATGATTGAAAGAATGAATAAGCTTTCAAGTTTTCAATAATTTAATAATTGTGAAAGAGCATGAATTAACATGTCAAAAATTGAATGACTGAATCAATAACGTTTAATGTCAACAAGGACCATGAACAACTTAAATTGAACCTTATTGTAATGAAGGTGATCAGCCTTTCATACCTGATAAACATATGCAACATGCACTAAGTGCGAATCAATAATCAGTATGAACGTGAATAATCATCAATAATCATTCACTAACATGCTTTGAAATATAGCTCGAGTTTGAGTTAGGGAACTTGCTTGCACCGCTGATTACCGCTAAGCAATCTAATTTAAACTCCTTATTGAAAAGACATATCAGTTATAAAATTGATCTTTCAATTAGCATAACATACCTTATTCCATAATACTATCTAACCCTTAACCACATAGTCAAATATTAGATAAGCTTAACACCACATTCATTTACAGGTCTAAACTTAGCATACGTCGAGCCTTTAATAGTATTCAATATAGTATACTGAGTGGTTTCCCACAAACAACCAACAAATTAGTTTTCGTCTCGTCTACACTATTTTCACAACGAGTTAGATCAGTTATTAATTCGTATATACCTTCCCCATATGAAGGAATCGTTTAGCCCAGATACTATACATCAACTATTGCAGAATACGACTGTACTACTTTAGACTTAAAACTTAATCACTTACTTTATAAGTTCTTATATTAACTTGTCTAACATAGTAAAGTATTAGACATTACATTATAGTTTTAGTATTATCATTATACTTTGATAATCTTTTAATTATGTCATAACTTATGCTTATAAGTTATTCCTTTCTATGTTATCCTAGTAAACTAGATAACATTTCAGTCTCCTGAAATCACTATTTCAGCATCCCATAATCAACTTCAGCAGACTGAATTCAATTTCAGCAAACCAAAATTATTTCAAAAAACCCAAAATCCAATTCAGCACCCTGAATTCTCATTTTAGTCTATTACAAGCATAATATAGTTCCTTGAATACCAAATTCAACAACTATATTGAAAAATAACTTAATTCTCTTATTTTAATTTTCCGTCGAATATTATTAATTATGTAATAATATTTTAAGCTAATCTTATTAATTTTTTATTAGCATTCAAGTTAAATACTACTAACAATATTTCAATCAAATATCCTTTGTCACATAAAAATATTTTAAGTCATTTAATCAATTAATAAATAATTTATTTTAATTGTTTTCCTTTCCTTAATTAATTCCTTTAAGCATTCTAAAATGGCCTAAACATCATAACACTTCAAAACCGACCTAACCTCCATCATAAATCTGCATAACACATGCTTAAGGGTCTCAAGTCAGAAAATCTTATTTTCCATATTTTTGACATCACATATTTAATTAAACTCATTTATCTATATATCATCATTTAGATGAAAAAAATATCAAATCAGTCCCAAAAATATTTTTTTTTGGGATTTGGCAGAATATATCCCACATTGAACATATATTTTTTTCAGAATTTTTAAAATACATTTACTATATTTAAATAGTCCATAATAGCCAAATATTCTCATATTTTTCATAAATCGAAATTAGCTCCAACAGTTTTAAAATTTACAGGATAAGCTCCTATTATATACATATACTTCCAGTAAAATTTTGGAATTTTTGGACTTATACACAGAGAGTTATTTGAGTAGCTTTATAAAAATAGTCCATAGCCGTAAAATCCATAACTTTCAAACCGTATCGCCAAAAATTCTCAAAGTTTTTACAAGACCTTCATAACTTCTGATATTATCACTCCAAATTTTTTTAGAATTTTTAAAGCATAAAAAGTGGACAAAAATGCCCCTGAGGTTAGACTAATCCAAAATAATTTTATAAACAAGAAAAATATTTCTCTTTATTTTTGGTTTCCAAACCAATCAACACCCAATATGGGTAAATCCAAACATGAAATCATGAAAAACACATAAACTAAAGGGTTTTACACTTTCATAAACCCTTTTCATCAAATTCGTAAAATAAAAGAGAAGAAATCTTAGGAAAAATAATTTTATACATTTGCTTTTTTTTTTCTTCTTTTCATGGAAGATTTTCTCCTTTATTTCCGCCAAGAAGGCTGCCGATCTCTCCTTTTCTCTCTCTATATTCACATTTTTTTCTCTTTGTTTACCTTTCTCTTTCTCTCTCCTTCTTATCTTTTCTTTCTTATTTCTTATCTCTTTTTTTCTTATCTTCTTATCTCTTTCTACCTTATATCTAAAAGAAATCTATCCATATCTTTTCCTTGCCCTCTCTTGATCGGCCACATGGCCTTATCTTCTCCCACTTTTGTTTTATTTTAAGCTTTTCTCTAATGTCCATTATATCCCTCCTCAAATTGTCTACACTTGGGCCACCCTTTTAATTTCTTTTAGGCTTGCACTTTTTCTTATTTTGCTTACTTACGTAAATGAATTTGGACTTCCTACCCATAAATAAATTGTGCAATTATAATACTTGTCACATACATAATATATTGGGTTAGATTAATAATTTAATCGCCCTTAATTCAATTTATCTACAAGTCCAACGCTTAATTAAATAACTGGGCTCGTTTAAATAAAATAACTTCCTTAGTCCATTAAATTTATTATTTCTTGAACTATTGCTCATCATTCTTTATATTTCCATATTATTATCCATTAATAATATTAATTCACTTACATAACCCAATTACACTTACCATATTCAAATAAATTGAATATGTCATTAAGGGTTCAATAATTTCCTACACTTGTTGGACTTAGTTGAGCCACTTTATTTAATGTGTTGGGTTCTCTAATTAATTTCTTAGGCTATGATATTATTATAGTCCAATACTTTTAATTTTATTCTACCCTAACCATTTAATTAGGATTTTTATTTTCCCATATTTGAAAATAAATTCCTTACTCATGCCTCTTTAATTTCATAACCCAATTATAGTTGGTTATAAAATTAATTATTTGAGATATATAAAATAAATCTCTAGGGTTAGTATATATTTTTATATACTAATATTTTCCCATATTATAACCTCTTCGGTTATTTAATTAGCGTACAAAATATATATATTAGATTACATAATTTTATTCTTAATTCTCTTTATATACAAAATAATTGTATACACATTATTTAATGTATATTATTTAATCACATACATAGTTCACATAAATCATCACATATTCCACTTTAAATCTCCAATTTTGACTTTTCTCCATAAAAAGTCAACTGTTGACTTTGACCAAAAAGTCAACCCTTACACATTTTGTGTTTATTGTCCTTTCTGACTAAACTTGACGTTCCGGACGCAACCGAGCAGTCCGTGCTCAAAAATTCTATCTCTAACTCAATTTTGAGTTTTAACTTGTTCCATTTTTATTGCTAATCATATTAGCTAATAATTTAAACTTATTTATCTTCTTATTTGCTAATCAATGTCAACATTCAAACTATGCTAATTACTAACATAGTTTTATCTTGATTTTTCATATCCTTAACTTAATTCATCATTCTTCTTGCTAAAATGTATATAGCACCTTACTAAGTATATATATATATATATATATATATATATATATATATATACATACACTCATCTTCGTTAAACCTCATAGTATCTCTTCATGTGAAATCTTATTTCCTTAATAAAATTTCCCATGTATCAATATAACATTTCTTAGACTATTCAGTTCACATCGAATTTATAGGTATCGTAATACATTATCCTTGATATTTCTTCAAGTACACATTAATTCATTTCTAGGATTTTGAAATATTGTAACCCATATTTTCTCTATTCATATTCGAATAGCAAACCATATAGGTTTACTTGAAAATTTTAAATAAATCCTAAAATTCTCATCTAGGTTTTATTCTTTAACCTTTATTCTAATCATTCAAGATTTTATAATTTTTAGGGTTGTCACATACGCTCGGCTGAATATACTTTTTGTGTAGCAATTCTTGAAGTTGAATGTAACGACCCCAAAATTCTTACAATATAATTCTCATTCTCGATCGTTAATAATACAACTTTAATCTATCTTTACATCATTATTCGATATTAAAATCACTAAAAATTCAGAATATTTAAAACTTTTATACAATCTTTCTTTATTGCCCTGAATCGCAACCTTTACATTACAAATATTTAATTCAATTCTATTATATGAATCGCTTCCTCTAAGTTACTATACAAAGTATTACATCACAAGCAATATCCACTATACATCGAATAGCTCAACTTTACAACTTTAACAAGTATAATACATCCAAAACAAACACATTACTCATCTAGAATAAATAATTTCTTGCATCGCTATTGATCTTAACATTCAATTAGCACGCATCATTACCTTGCATCCTTGACCTGTAAAAGTGGTTATTTGCAAGAGTGAGCTCGACAACTCAGCAAGACCTAACAGTTTTCATGCATCACGTAGCACATAATAACATGCTCAACATACATCTCATAATCATCAAAGTAACATAGCATACATGCTTTAATTCACATAACAAATATAAAGATTGAGTTTCTTACTCAATCAACATTCTTTAATCAATCAATGTAGTCATAAATTGACTTTAACATTTCATGCTTGCAACATATATAACATATCATGCTCTTTGCAAAATAATTTAAAACAGTTCATCATCAAGTTCACGTAGAAAATAGGAACTGAAAGACTTGCCTTGATCGTTGTTTACCAATAATAGATTAACAGCTTATAGCTATCTGCACTTCACGTGCCCTACACAATTATATAATCATGCACATCAACTATTAGTCACATAGCAAAGCATAGTAGTTGTAATGTAAACTCTACTCTACATCTCATAATCCTTTTTGTTAATTAATACACAATATTCAATTAGATTGTGTTAACTTTCGACTTATATCTCACTATATTTTTTATTAGTCATAGTCGAAGTCCATTCAAGTGTTTAAGTCTTGCTAAGACTCCTTATTGGTTTTATATTAACCCCCTTTCATATCTTATAATGTTCATTTCAGTTGAATTTAAACACTTTTTACGTACATTAACACTTGTCACGGCGTTTCGACATTCATTCGTCAGACGCCCGATTCGTCTCTCTTGTGTATGCTTAGTGCGCTTATATAACTTATCTAATACATCATTTATTAATGTTAAGCATTATTATATTTACTAACACTCATGTTTTTTAACTTAGAACAATATCTATTATCGTCGAGAGCACTATACTTGCGTATGTGCATGTATGACGCCCTACGATTGCTCCGAATATGCATCAGTCACAAAGATGACCATTTTGACCCCTTCTAACGACCTCAAATCGAAAAAGTTAAAGAACAAAAGTTGTAGGTCTACTCGTGCTCGTTCCGGATCATCTTGAATCTCCTCAATCAGAGTTCGTATAAAAAAAGTTATGGCTATTTTACTACAGGAGGTCAAAGAAGTTTTGCATTACACTACTTAAACAACTCTGGACAGCTTGTAGCCCAGTTGGGCCGGGAGTTTCTAGGACAAAAGCCCCGCTGGGGCGGGGCCCACTGCTGGTGGGTTCCCGGCTCACGAGCTGTGCAGAGAAATAAGCCGATTTAGCTTATTTCTTCGCACCAAAGTCTGATTTTAACTAACACAATGTACATGAAACTTTATACAAATAAAATCTTAAACTTCTAACATGATTTTAACATACAATACCACCACAACACATAATCAAAGCACCTAATTTTCATGATTTTTGAAGAAAACGACATTCTTAAGCGTTTTTAACAAAAATTAACCTTGTGAGTTCGTTTTTAACCCAAATCACATGATTCAAATCATGTTTTGCTCGTTTCTTGATATATTATTATAATCTATGATTACTTTACATAACATATCACAACCAAACACTAATTTTGATATTTAAGAAACTATTTTTCAAGTTAGTTCATTAAAAATTGCTATTTTCATAAAACTTATACTTTTAACAAAACAATTCACCAAAATTTCAATTCTCAACCGATTCCATTCATAATACATGCATTATTTTTGTTATTGAAGATAGTATCATGAACATCTTTCAATTTACACCATAACATATAACTAAATCATCAATTTACCATTCTAAAATCAACCAATGCATGAAACTTCATAAGAACACAATTCTCCATTTAAAACATATTTTTACAACAAATTAGATTCCTGAAAATCGTTTATGGCATATAATATACAATTCATGTTCTTGTAATTTCATGAAACATAAACATAAAATTCTAACTATAAGGGTTAAGAATTATACCCTTAAGTTTTAGCGATAAAGAAGATGAAAGAGACGATGAGGCTTCTAGTTTGATTTCTCCAAAAACTCATTCCTCTTTCTTTCTTTCTTCTTCTCTCTTCTTCCTTTCTCTCTATCTTTTCTCTGTATCTCTTTCAAACACATACTAACCTTTGTCTAACCCTTCTAACTTCTACACTAACGTAATATAATATACATATATCTTACATATACATATATTACATAATTATACATATATAACTTATAACATAATAACCACAATAATTATAATAAATACAATTATCACAATTAATAATATAGGTTACACATATAGAATATCAAAAGCCCTAAGGCTTGTTTGACAAAACAAAATCATTTTAAAAACAGGTTTTAATAGTTAAGGCCCCGTTTGGCAAAACGAATTTAAAACAAAAGTAAGGACCTTATTTGGGAAAATGATTTTAAAAACTCTTTTAACTCTTTTAATAAATCCTTTAACACATCTTTTTAATGTTATCCTTTAATTAATTAAATCTTAACATTAATTTAAATAAATTAAAAGTTTAACATCAATTAATCACATAAATTGTCACAATATAATTACTCGCTAATTATAATTTCATGTAACAATTACCACATCAATACATCTAATTTAATTATCTCAATTAAATTAGAACTATAACATAAAATCATTACATATTAATTACATTAAATATTAAATAATCATTTAATTAATATAATACACTTAATTACATTACTCCATATTAATCGCATAATTATTTATTTAACTTAGTAAATAATTTAATTAAAATATTTATTTTAATTTAGTAAATATTAAAATTAATATTTAAAATCCTCTTCACATCAATTCACATATTTCACAATATATGACACGTATACACATACTCAAACTCAAAACATCAGATAATAAGAATTTTATTTATTAAATTCACATTTATAAATTCTTAAAAATCCGGGATGTCACATTGAATCATCAATTCCTTCATCTCGACTGGAGCCATTCTGTACGGAGCTTTCGAAATCGGAGCAGTCCTCGGTGCCAAGTCGATCATAAACTCTATCTCTCTATCTGAGAGAAGTCCTGGCAAATCGTTCAAAAATTCGTCAACAAACTCCCTAACCACTGATATCTCTTCTATCTTCGGGCTCTCTATACGAGTATACACTATGTAGGCTAAATACCCTACACAGCCTTGCTTCAACAACTTCTTGGATTGCATAATCGTTAGACAACTCGCTTGTCTAGGCGATTTGATACCATAAAACACTACCTTCGACGGAGTCGTAAGGTTTACCGATTTCTTCTGGCAATCGATTGCCGCCCTATGGTTAATCAACCAATCCATACCCAGTATAACATCAAACTCCCCAAGTCTTATCGAAATCAAATCTACCCTTAATTCATAACCCTTAATGTCCAATCTATAGTTCTTGTAAACAAACCTAACAGGAATAACCTCCCTATTCACAATCTCTATGTTCAAGGGGTAAACTAATTCCTCTTAGGTAAATCTAGGGTCTTAACAAAGTCATCAGATATGAATGAACAAGTAGCTCCCGAATCAAATAATACATATGCATTTATACTATTGACCGAAATAATACCTGACACCACATCTTTTGACTGCACAACATCCTGCACCGTCATATTAAATGTCCTAGCAGTCGGTCGAATAGCTTGCAGTGGTCCAGCGATAGTCAAAGTACTGTCGCTGCCATTTCCTCTGTTTCTTGTTGACCCTCCGGTTGGCTTCTTTGGGCAACTTCGAGCCATGTGATCCTTAGATCCACATGTATAGCAAGCTCCTTTCTTCGGGTTTGGGCAATTCGGTGCAATGTGGCCTTCCTGACAACAGTTGAAGCATACTCGCCTTCCCTTCAGACACACTCAAGTGTGATTCTTACCGCATGTAGCACATGCTTCAGTCCTTCTCTTCTGTTGGTTTCCTTGTTGACTTCCAGTAAATGTGTTATCATTCCACTTCTTTTTCTAGTTGATAGCCCCGCTACCACCAGCCTTATTTTCTGTCTCATTCTTCTTCTTCTTTTGATCTTAATTGTACTTGGTCACTGTGTCGCTTCCATATTCAGCGAGGATGGCCTTTTCCGACACAGCTGTAAATGTCTTCAGTAAGAACATGGAGACTTTGCTGTAGAGCCAGGGCTTCAGTCCCTGCTCGAACCTTCTCGCCTTTCTTTCGTCAATACTAACCTGGTATGTTGCGAACCTGGCCAACTCCTTGAATTTTGTGGCGTATTCCGGCACTGACATCCCTCCCTATTTCAGCTCTAGGAATTGAACCTCCATCTGATTTTGCTAGCTGATGGGGAAGTACATTTCAAAGAACATCTCTTTGAAATGATCCCACGCTATCACTCCTTTCCCTTCCCTCATCTTGTTGGCCTGCCACCAGAACCTAGCTTCTGACTTCAGCATAAACGTCACGAAAGCGTTCTTCTGGTCCTCACTAACTCTAGCCACGTTAAAGACCTTCTCCATCTCCATTATCCACGTTTGGGCCTCTATTGGATTCACCGATCCTTGAAATTTTGACGGTTCTACTACCTTGAATTCCTTAAATGTCGTGCCTTGGACTTGCAGCTGATTCGCAAGTGCTCCTGTCAGCAGTTTCACCAACTGTTGAACTGAATTGGGATTCGTCTCTGTAATACCCGAGAATTTTTGAATATTAATAAATGAATATATTAATGGGAATGAATATTTATTTGAATATAAATATTTTGTGTCATACGATGAGTTAACTCAATTATATTAAATTGAATAGTTAAGACGATTGAGAAAATATGGGGTTTATAATAAACTCGATAAAAGGCCTTGTGTGGCACAATGATGAGAATTACGAGGATTTAAGTAATTAAATAAATAATTAATTAGTGGATGATTAATCAATAATATATTATTAATTAAAGATTACTATGAATAATGACATATTAATGAATAAATATTTGATTAATACTAGAAGATGAATGTTTGTTCAAGTATGTGTTAAAGTGTAAAGTATCACTACAACTATATTATATAAAGTCATGTAGTGTGACACCTTAGTAAGACTATGTAATGTATATAAACTATATTATAAAAGAAGTGAGTCACATAGTTGGACTTATGAGAATACATGTGATATGTACATTATACCATATGGGACCAAACTATGTTATATAAAGTATAGTGTGACACTTTAATAAGAATATGCAATATAGAAACTATATTATAAGAGTAATAAAATTGTTTATGTGACCATGTGGTACCTATAGTACTTTAATGAATAGTATATGGTATATTAAATTAAAGTATGTAATAACAATAATTATTTCAATAAGTTACATAATTGGAATAATAAGGTTTGTACTAATGTATTATGCCACTAACTCATAATTTGACATTATTAAAATGTACATGGATTATATATCAATGTGTATACATGTACCTCAATGTGCTACCATATAATGTTGTTGTGACATTTTAGACCCATGTATGCCCTAAATGAATTTAAGCCAAGGTAAACATATATGTATGTTAAGTGTATAATATATGGCATTTCCTTCATTGCTAGAATGCTGAGTATTAATTGTCCCTAAAAGAGAGTCACTTTTCATTTCCTCATTCACGTGTAATACAAAAAGGCTAGCCTATCCCCTTCATCTCTCAAATTCCTCAATCTAGCTAGCAATGATGGTGATGATGACCAAGGGAATAGGTTGAGGTGGTGGTTAGAACACTATTGCACCAACTCTTGAATATCCCATGAACTCTCCTTCTATCTCTTGGTTTCAATTCTTGGACAATGGCTTTACATGGTTAGTGAACTTCCTATAAATTGAGCACTCCCCTTCTCATTTCATTTTGCTAGATTAATTGTTAAGTGATATAGAGAGGGTGTTGCGAGTGTATACTCTGAAAATTGAGCAAGCCTTGTGCAATTTGAAGCTAAAAAGGTGTAATGCTTAAACCCACTTGAAATTCAATTTATAGGAATTAGCTTGAGTTAGTTGTAGTTGAGTATGTGAAAGGATGGTATCATGTTAGTTAAGTTAGTATGCATGATATAGAAGTAATGTGGTTGTTTACAAGCATGATGGTATAAAGGAACTGAATGTTGCTGGAAGCTCTGCAATAGCAGAACACTTCCTGGCCTGAAAACGAAGCCGCGCGGCTCCTTAGTACAAATGGGGCGCGGCCGCGCACCTCTGCAGATTCTGTTGATGGCTTGGTTAGGCTATTTGAATTATAAAGCATGATAATGTAACGTAGTTAAGCCTATTTCAGTCTTTGACTTGTTATTTTATGTGGCCATTCATGAAAACACTTACCAAAGCTTGAATAATTCAAAAGGAACTTAAAGTTATGAAAAGAGGAACTTTGATATGTTAGCCTTATATTGATGTTCTGACTTTTGATACATGTTAGTATAGTTTAGAAATGCATAAAAGACATATTAACTTATGTACATAGGTTCTGTAAGGTAATATGAATATGTGAACCTCACTATTACACATTCCTAATGAAAATGGAAGTTTTGAAAACAAACTTTGACATGCTATAACCGTGAGGATATTCTGATCTTATGAGCATAGTAGTATGGTTTAGAGATACATGGATAACCCGTTAACTTATACGCATATGTTTCATGGTATAACATGCACATGATGGACTCATTAGTGAACGTTACTAACAAGAATTTAAGCTTTAAACGGGGACTTCGACGTGTTATATTAAGATTCTAAATTTTGATATATTTTCAGCATGTTTGAAGATGCTTTTAAGACACGTTGACTTGTGTATATGGATTTCATAATATAGCATGAACATGTTAGACTCTACTAACGAAAGTATAAGCTTTGCACGTGAGCATTGATATGTTACATTGAGGTTTAAATTCTGAAATATATGGACGTGTTTGATAGTACTCTTAACCTCATTAACGTCATACATGTATATATGCCATGATTAGGTGTCGTGAAACCAAGTTTAGCGTAAACGAAGCATGCTTTCAAACTAATAACAACGATAGTTACGTGTATGCAATATGAATATTCATGAGTATGCCTAATACAAGATATACGAATACCTTATGTGTTTAAAAAGCAAGCATGTTAGACTTTGTGATTTTCATGACCATGAATGACTTTAAGTTGTCAAAAGTGTTAACTTAGAGCCATATCATGAAAAAAGAGAACTTAGATGGACTTGAGGAGCATAAAGGCATCCTTTAATATGCATATATGTTATAGGATATCATATGTTGATACTTGAATCCAATTTTTGATGGTTAACTTATTGAAATACCATAACTCACTGAAATAACATATATTTAGTATTGATTGCGGTCTTATGTGATAATAATGATATGAGAGTATGTTTAACTCAAAAAGAGGAACGTTAAGGATAAAAGTATATTAGTCGAGACTTGTGAATTAAATATGATACTATATATGGTATGATTGTATAGTAAGGTTAAAGACTTAACTTATATGTGGATTGTATGTCCAAGATAAGATATGAAGCTATAATATATGACTAATGGATATCATATATATACGTAACTATATTACGATAGGGGTTCGAAAGTGTTGATTTGCTTTTCGTGGATAAACTACGCATAAGGCAAGTATCCTATCTTTGGGTTTACGTTATTCGAGGAACGTTGTAAACAAGTTCCTAACTCTATTCTTTATTGAACATTCATTTAGCTTGCGATATTATTGACATACAAGTAAGCTTTTGAGATTAAAATACAGATATTATGAATCATATACTTCATGGATAAGATAAAAGTCAATTTTTATTCTTCGAAATTTAAATCTTGAGATTAAACTTATAATTGTTGTGATCTATGCCATTTGATTCGGCTAAACTTATATTGTTGAAAAGCGACCCAAACCAATTGATTGGTGCAGGATCATGTGTTTGACTTAGATGAAAAACCTTTTTTGAAGGGAAAATATATTTGTCGGGAGACCGACGTGTGCATAATTTAGTACGATTAAACGATATGTATACCGTAGGGTACTTTAGGCTGATCACCTATTGTACTTGTTTTATTGGATTTTTAGTATATTACTGTTAATTCTAGTAAGAGTTCATAGTCCTTAGTAACTGCTCAGTGTCCGATTATTTTGAAATCTTGAATTGATTTAGCATTGAAGCTTATTGATATCTTTCTGTCCTTAGCGACTATTATTGAGAACTGTTGATATTTCTTGTTATTCTTGAAACTATCACATCCTGTTATACTCTTTTGGGATTCGAGAACTATATTACTCACCCATATTGTATATTACTTGCTGGGCATTTTGTTCTCATTCCTGCTTTCCCTAAAACATTTCAGTTAAGGCAGAGCAGTGCGGACCCTCGAGCACAGACAAGGGCAAGGGAAAGGCTATTGAGTAGCTTTATTTATGTAGGATTTATGATGTAACAAGAACTTATGTTATTATGTATTAGTTAGGTTTATATATACTTAAGGTATGTTTAAGCTATGTAATCGATGTTTAAGTTACGAGACCTTGGGACGTGAATAAATTATATTAATTAAATGTAATCTATTCGATGTTAGTTGTGTATTATTCCGCTGTGCGATGCGACATTTAGTCGTAATATTTATTATGGTGTCAGATCTTAGAACGTGACAAACCAAATTCGAGTGACCAAGTGGTGGTCCGAATTTGGGGGTGTCACAGGTTGGTATCAGAGCTGTAGTTATAAACATTAGGAGCGAGTGTCCTTAGATTATAACTTAGACGAACTTAGAAATTAGAAAGGGATATAACTCACATAGAGTTTTTCCTAGAGCGAGAGTTAGTGTGTTTTGAAATGTAACTTCATTATATACAATGAACTTATGTTTTATTTAACATTCTAATGGAGTTGCTGTTTGTTTGTCTTGTCTTTGTGATTGTAGGATGACAGACACATGAATACCTAGTAGAGTGGCCGAGAAGGAGCCTAGAGATATACATGTAGTATACAAGGAAACTTTAGAGGCTGTGCCAGTACAAGCAGTTGCACCATCCGAGTCTGATGACGAGGATGAGATCGAGGTGGAGTTTGATCCTGAGGAGGACGATCCTGTTGAGGATGAGCCTACCGAGGAGGAGCCCATGGAGGACTCCTACGAGCCTAATCTTGAGGAGCAGATGTTAGGCGAGTATGGGGAGCGAATCCTAGAGTTAGACTCGGAGCTGTCGTTTGCACTCCTAAACTAACCTCACTTTTACTTCACGAATTTAAATAATTAGCACAGTAGTAAGCAAGGATCGATCCCACAGAGAGTGATTTGTTCTAGATTTATTCTACTATTTTAACAGAAAATAAAGATGGGATTTTTGAATTTGTTTTAAACTAAGAAAAATAGAATTAAATAATGAGATTAACCAAATATGTAAAAACTTCAGTTCTGCAGTTCTGTTTCACCGAGCACAACAATCAATTAATCAAGTTATTATTATTTACCCTTCAATGAAACTATTAGCCCTAGATAACAATAAGCTCTGTTATCCAAAATTCTCCTTAGATATTCACTATATGAAACAAGCTCTTCACCATATCTAACTAGCATACAACCTAGAACAAGCTCTCTACATTTAATATGATAGAAGCATTAAGAAATAGAGAATTAGGCTAATCCAAGCAACAAACACATAAGCTCGATTTGTTTAACTTATTTTCTGATAATCTTAGCAATACACAAAAGCTTGTCCACAATTAGTATCACTAATTTGCTACTTGTGATGAAGACAAATATCAGTTACATGTAATACCAATCTTAATCTAGCATATAATAATGATTAAATTAACTCAATTGGCCATATCAAATTAATTACATCAATTAGCATGCAATTAATGAAAACAGATTATCAGAAGAAATTTTATACAAGAAGGAATAAATAATAATACTCAATTAATTAATTACTTGTAACAAGGTTCCACATCCCTTTAGAACTGAATAAAGAAACTAGCCTGACATGCTCCAAGTCTGCACTTCAATGAGGTATGAGAGTTGGTAGAAGATTGAATCCCCAAAAGCTTGACTATCATCCTCTATTTATAGTGCTAGACAAAGACCTAAATCCTATGAGAATTAGGAATCCAAATCCTAATAAGAATTACAAAACATAACTAGTTTCTATAAAGAAATAGAATCTAATAAGGAAATAAAATCTCAGTCCAAAGAAGTCCTAATTCTAATAGTAATATCAATCCAATTCCATGTAGGAATCTCCAAATATTGAGAAAGTCAACTGCTGCTCAAACTCCTCTTCAATTCAACTCCAAATCAACTTGTTTCCATCCTTTTAGCTTTAATTCACCTGAAAATAATAAACAACTTATTAAGCTCATATATACATGAAACATGTAATAAAACCAAATGTAAATGAATAAAAATCATGAATATTGTGTACTTATCAAATTCCCCCACACTTAGTCTTTTACACGTCCTCGTGTAAACTAGAAGTTTGATTTTCAAAAATTCTACTCAACCATAACGTCAAAAGGATTTCAAGACCAAATCATGATTATCAATACTAAACCCACAAAAGCATGATCAATGTTCATCAATTAACTCAAGATAACCGCCTTGCCACTTCACCAATAAATTTCATTAAATCAAATAGTATCCACATAAACACTCTTCTAAAATCCACACACTTACTCAATATAGTTACCATGGAGCAAAAACCGTGCACACCACTCAAAAACTCAAAACATATTTTTTTTGCTTTATTTTTTTTATTTTTCTTCACTAGGACCCTTTCATTTTTCCTCTTTGTTTCCGGTGAATGCATTTTATGCTCCGTTTCACCTTTCTCAATCATTTTTTTGTAAGTGAGTGTATTTTATGCTCCATCTCACTTATTAGCACGTGTTTATGGGAGAGTGCGTTTTACGCTCCATCTCATCCCACCACATGACTTCTCTTTTGCGTCTTTTTTAACAATTTCACTGGTTTCCAACTTTTTTGATTTTTTTCACATGGTCCTGCAAAAAGCATAAGCAGTTCAATAGTTCTAGAGCATGAGATTAGTGCACATAGATAACTCCACCGATAACTAAGCCAACTAAGCATATATCACATGTTCTCAATCATTAACCAATTAAGCATTAAACAGATTTTGAATTTTTAGCATTGATTTCCAATTTTTGATTTTAACCTTTGAACACATAGGTAAATAGAATTATAGAAAGAAATTAATTTTTCAAAAATTTCAAAGGCATCACCTTTTCAACTTCCCTATAAAAAATGGTGATCAATATCCCTAAAAATAAAATAAAAACCTTAAATCTTCCCCCCCCCCCCACACTAAAACCTGACATTGTCCCCAATGTAAGAAAATTATGCAAAGAAGAAAGAACTACAACTAACAAATTAAAAAGAAAAGGGATAGAAAGATCTAATCTGAATTCTTCGGTTGCCTCCCAAGCAGTTGCCCTTGTTTATTGTCATTGGCTTGACATCTTTCCTCCATTCTATGTAATTGGACTTGTGAACTTCAAGTGGACTGGTAACAGTCTCATCCTTAAATGAGAAACATTGTGTACTTCCTGATCCTGCTCCTTTTCAGCCACCAATCCTCCTTGTATAATTGCATTCGAGCAAAAGATTCATGTACCATAGAGTCAACAACATCAGTAAAAAAAATAGAATTAATATTACCAAGATACCTTTTAACTTTATATATGCTGAACTGGACATGTGCCTCGTCCAATTCCATAGTTAAGGTCCCATGGTATGTATCATGTAGTGTTTTTGTTGTTTGCACCGATGTATTATCTATATCCTCTTTGTAAAGATCTGCATAACTTATCAAATTGTTCTCCTCTTCCTCTTGTTCATCCTTGTCATACTTTGAATACCTGATTTCTTCTTCAAATTCAGTAGTAGCCTCAAACAATTCCAACTGATTTCCACTAGTGAACTCCTCATCTTCACATCCCAGGGTAATTGCACTTACGTTCTCAATAGTTTGAGAGGGTGACCTTCCTAAGCTTTGAGATTCCAACCTCCCTACCGTGGCTGCAAGTTGACCCACTTGGTTCCTCAATTCTTGAACAACAGTCCTTGTCTCCTGCTGGAACTGCTGTGTCTGGCTTATGAATGCTTTGAACATATCCTCAAGAGATGGTCCCGAATTGGTAAGTACTTCTTCGGTATATGTGGGGTACTGAGGTTGAGTCTACTGAAAATCTTGCTGCATACTTGAAAAGATAGGTTGCAATGGTGGCCTAGTACCTTCATAGCTCAGGTCGGGATGATCTCTCCATCCAAAATTATGGGTGTCAGCCCAAGGATCACATTGATGTGGATTTTGTCAGGAAAATATCCCCACAGCATTAACTTGATGAACAATTACATCCTCTTGCACTATGGGACAATCATTTGTCGCATGCCCTGATTTTGTGCAAATTCCACATACTTTTGCAACTTCCATATTCTCTGTTGTTAATTGTTGCACCACAACAGTTAAGTTAGAAATCTGTTGTACTAATTCACTCATGCTTACCTCACCTACCCTTTGTGGAGCATGATCATTCCATGTTCCGTATTGTTGTGAGTTAGCAGCCATGTGTGCAATCAGATTTCTTGCATCCTCCGGTGTCTTATCTACTAATGCTCCTCCACTAGCCGCATCGATCATACTTCTTTCCATTGGTATCAATCCCTCGTAGAAGTACTGAATCAAGTGTTGCTCATCAATTTGGTGGGGAGGGCAGCTATAGCACAATTTATTGAATCTCTCCCAGTACTCGTACAGTGTCTCTCCACTAAATTGTCGGATCCAGCAGATCTCCTTCCTTATGTTAGCCACTCTTGAAGCGGGAAAATACATCTCTAAGAATAGCCCTTTCATGTCGCTCCATGACTTTATTGATCTGGATGGGATATAGTACAACCAATCTTTTGCTAAATCTGATAGGGAGAATGGGAAGGCTCTTAATTCGATTTTCCCCTCTAAAATTCCGTGTGGTTTCATGGCAGAGCACACCACATGGAACTCCTTCAAATGCTTGTATGGATCTTCACCTGTAAGACCACGGAAAGTAGGGAAAAGATGAATTAGTCTTGGAGTTTAGTTCAAAAGAAACATCTAAAGTAGGATACTCAATACAAAAAAATGGTTTATCAAGATCAGGAGTAGCAAGTTCTTTTAACGTCCGATTGTTGTTCGGCACCACCATCTCTTCCTTTTTAAGTGTTGGAACAAGAGCTTCTTTTGTATCTGCAGCTTTCTCTATCTCTTGATCAAATTTTAAGTTAATAGAGTGAGAGGATTGAGTCATAAAAAAAATAAAATAATAAAATAAAAATAATGAAAACAAAGAATAAACAAAAATAAATAACACTCCCCGGCAACGGCGCCAAAATTTGGGAGCTGTCGTTTGCACTCCTAAATTAACCTCACTTTCACTTCACGAATTTAAATAATTAGCACAGTAGTAAGCAAGGATCGATCCCACAGAGAGTGATTTGTTCTAGATTTATTCTACTATTTTAACAGAAAATAAAGATGGGGGATTTTTGAATTTGTTTTAAACTAAGAAAAATAGAATTAAATAAATATCTAAAAACTTCAGTTCTACAGTTCAATTTCACCGAGTACAACAATCAATTAATCAAGTTATTATTATTTACCCTTCAATAAAACTATTAGCCCTAGATAATAATAAGCTCTATTATCCGAAATTCTCCTTAGATATTCACTATATGAAATAAGCTCTTCACCAGATCTAACTAGCATACAACCTAGAACAAGCTCTCTACATTTAATATGATAGAAGCATTAAGAAATAGAGAATTAGGCTAATCCACGCAACAAACACATAAGCTCGATTTGTTTAACTTATTTTCTGATAATCTTAGCAATACACAAAAGCTTGTCCACAATTAGTATCATTAATTTGCTACTTGTGATGAAGACAGATATCAATTACACGTAATACCAATCTTAATCTAGCATATGATAATGATTAAATTAACTCAATTGGCCATATCAAATTAATTACATCAAATAGCATGCAATCAATGAAAACAGATTATCAGAAGAAATTTCATACAAGAAGGAATAAATAATAATATTCATTTAATTAATTACTTGTAACAATGTTCCACCTCCCTTTAGAACTGAATAAAGAAACTAGCCTGACATGCTCCAAGTCTGCACTTCAATGAGGTATGAGAGTTAGTAGAAGATTGAATCCCCAAAACCTTGACTATCATCTTCTATTTATAGTACTAGACAAAGACCTAAATCCTATAAGAATTAAGAATCCAAATCCTAATAGAAATTACAAAACATAACTAGTTTCCATAAAGAAATAGAATCTAATAAGAAAATAAAATCTCACTCCAAAGAAGTCCTAATTCTAATAGTAATATCAATCTAATTCCATGTAGGAATCTCCAAATATTGAGAAAGTCAACTGCTGGTCAAACTCCTCTTCAATTCAACTCCAAATCAACTTGTTTCCATCCTTTTAGCTTTAATTCACCTGAAAATAATAAACAACTTTTTAAGCTCATATACACATAAAACATGTAATAAAACCAAATGTAAAGGAATAAAAAATCATGAATATTGTGTTCTTATCAGCCGAGTCCAGGAGTTGGAGGCAGAGGCCCAAGAGAGAGAGTCCGAGTTCCAGAAACTGAGGGACGAAGACCATCAGAGGAAGCTGGCCATGCAGGAACTAGAGGTGGGGATTGCTTACCGCAGGGAGGCAGGAATCTAGATGGGAACCTTATTCCACAGGTCGGTGGCGAGAAACGTAGATCTGGCAGGGAAACTGGAAGAGGTAGAACATAGAGAATTGAGAAAAAAGACTGAGAAAGAAGCACTCCATACTTAGCTAGAGTTGGAGGTTATGGATAGGATACACTTCGAGGAGAAGTGGGAAGCGGCTAATGAGAGAGCTGACGACCTAGAGGATGAGGTCAGGTGCAAGAAGAGGAAGATGAACAAGATGGGGTACGTGTTTCGTTCGGTATTTGAGAGGGCGATTGATAGTGTGTACCACTACCTGGCGGAGCAGGGACAGACCCTACATACTATGAGCCGAGAGTTGGTAGCGTATATAGCACAGATCGAGTACAAGAGCGCCGTGGAGCGTGGCATGATGGGATGAGACCTTTAGTCAGTCTAGTAGTAGTTTGTAGTATTTATCTTATGCAAAGTATATACTATGTTGTAATCCCAACTTTTGTGTAAAGTATGGGATAGTGATGTAAACCCCGTATAAGCATTTGTTAGAGGGGTAGTATGGTAGTAGGTTGGTATTTTCCTCGTCTTTTGTGATATTAGGGGATATTCGTGCTGACATTTATAAAAATATGCTAGGGAAAAATCATGTAATGAAACGATTTGGCATATGAATATAAATGATCTTATTTCAGGAACGTGTTATAAATTTATTCTTCTTGATGTTAAAAGAAATACTTAAGTAATATAACTGAGTAATAATAAAATGAAAATCTGTGATCCAGATAATTCCGCCCAGACGTAGATTAACTGCACCCGAAGAATCAGTTAACAACGAGAGGGAACAAGTAGACCCGATCCAAAAGCTAGTAGATCCGTTAGGAGAGGCCCTTAGGGGAAGGAACAACGAACCCGTTCGCCCCAATCCTCAAGGAGTACCAGTCACAAACTTTAAGGACTTTAGGAGTGTAGGACCCCCAGAGTTTGCGGGTACTACCGACCCAATCATTGCGCAGACATAGGTTAAGGATATCGAGAAAGCCTTCACTATCGCTAGTGTGGGTGAAGACCAAAAGACTATATTCACTACATATATGATGGGAGGCGAAGCTAACTACTGGTGAGAGGCTAATCAACAAAGAGCTGGAGAAGGTATAATAGCTTGGGATAGATTCAAGACTCTATTTTTCGAGAACTACTTCCCGAAAAGCATGAAGAATAGGATGGAGGTGAAGTTCTTAGAACTGAAGCAAGGTGATATGACGGTGGCGCAGTATGCAGCTAAGTTTAACGAACTAGCGCGATTTGCGGAACACCAAGTTGGAGATGATGAAAGAAAGGCGAGACGATTTGAACAAGGGCTGAAGTCGTGGCTGTTCAATAAGGTATCAGTTCTTCAAATTGATTCCTTTACGACATTGCTGGAGAAGGCGATCAATGCAGAAGGTGGCAGTGAGGCCTTAAGTCTGTATAACAAGAAAAAGAAAGGAAAGAATACTGGAGGAGAGAACCGTGCTAGAGGAAGCAGTAGTGGAGGAAGCAACTTGGGTAAGAGAAAGTGGGAGAATAACAACAACAACAACAAAAACAACAATCAATCAGGGAATTTTTGTGGAGATTTCAAGAAGAAGGCTGAAGGATGCCCAAAATGTGGGAAGAATCACCAAGGTGAGTGCTGGAAGGGACGTGGCACTTGCTACAACTGCGGACAGGAAGGGCACATCTCGCCCAACTGCTCGAAGCCAAAAAAGATACAAGGATACTTTGCATGTGGCTCGACGGAGCTCCGGATTAAGGACTGTCCGAAGAAGGGAAGTAGCGGAGGGAGCCAACAAGGGGGAAATAAGCTAATGATCGGCTGACCGGCACAATCCAACTGCCCAACCGCTAGGACCTTTAACATGATCGTCCATGACGCAGTAGCTGCGAAGGACGTTGTGTCAGGTATAATCCCAATCAATGATATAAATGCTTATGTGTTATTTGATTCGGGTGCCACCTGTTCGTTTGTATCTGAAGAATTTTCTAGTGGACTTAATACGCCCAGAGAAAGATTAGCAAAATCCATTGAACATAGAAGTTGCGAATAAGAAAATAATCCCTGTAGAATACATTTATCGAAATTGTCGCGCAAACATTAGAGAACATGAATTGAGCGTAGACTTGATTCTTATTAGATTGGGAGAATTTGACGTAATACTGGGGATGGATTGGTTGTATAACAATGCTGCAATAATTGACTGTTAGAATAAATGTGTGAACTTTCAGACTCCAAGTAAGTCTAAGGTAGTGTTTTATGGTAGCTCATCGCTTAAGCAATCGTGTTGCGTTACGATGATGTAGGCCAAGAAATTGTTAAGGAAAGGATGTGTAGGTTATTTAGCTTACATCGTAGATACTCGGAAAAAGGTAGTAGAAATTAAGGATATATCCGTAGTGAATGAATTTCGAGGTGTATTTCTAGACGATCTGCCTGGTCTTCCACCAGACAGAAATCGAATTCGTAATAGACTTAGCACCAGGACCGGCAACGATTTCGAAAGCTCCATATCGTATGGCGCCAGTAGAAATGAAGGAGTTGATGATACAACTGCAAGAGTTATTGGATAAGGGTTACATACGATCGAGTGTGTCTCCTTGGGGAGCGCCAGTGTTATTCGTTAAGAAAAAGGATGGATCGATGAGGATCTATATCGATTATTGAGAATTAAACAGAGTAACGATCAAGAACAGATATCCGCTACCGAGGATAGACGACTTATTTGATCAACTGAAGGGAGAGAAATGTTTCTCAAAGATAGATCTACGGACAAGATATCACCAACTGAAGGTACGGGATGAGGACATACCAAAGACTGTGTTTCGAATCCGTTATGGACATTATGAGTTTTTGGTAATGTCATTTTGATTGACTAATGCTCCTGGCAGCATTCATGGAATTGATGAATTGAGTTTTCAAGCCATACTTGGATAAATTCGTGGTAGTTTTTATTGAGGAAATCTTGATCTACTCAAAGACAGAAGAAGAACACACCGAACATCTAAAGATTGTTTTAGAGGCACTAAGAAAAGAGAATATGTATGCGAAATTTTCTAAGTGTGAATTTTGGATGGAGAAGGTTCAATTCTTAGGTCACGTGGTGGATAAGAATGGAATCTCAGTAGACCCTGCAAAGGTCGAGGCAGTAAGTAATTGGGAGCAGCTGAGAACGCCGACGGAGGTGAGAAGTTTCTTAGGGTTAGCTGTGTACTATCAAAGATTCATCCGGGATTTTTCTAAGATAGCAACCTCGTTGACCAATCTGACAAGGAAAACGATAAAGTTTGTATGGACAGACAAATACGAAGAGAGTTTTCAAGAGTTGAAGAAGAGATTAAGCGAAGTGCCTGTGTCATCACTACCAGATGATGCAAGAAATTTTGTGGTGTATAGTGACGCATCGCACAAGGGACTTGGCTGTGTGCTTATGCAGCACGACAAAGTCATTGCGTATGCATCACGATAGTTAAGGATTACAAAAAACGATACCCTACTCACGACTTAGACTTAGCGACAGTAGTTTTTGCGTTAAAGATTTGGAGACATTATTTGTACGAAGAGAAACGTGAGATATACACGGACCACAAAAGTCTAAAATATATCTTCACACAGAAGGAGTTGAATATGCATCAAAGGAGGTGGTTAGAATTGATCAAAGATTATGACTGCAATATTCTTTATCACCCGAGTAAGGCAAACGTGGTTGCCGACGCTCTGACCAGAAAAGGAAGGGAGAAACTGTTTCATTTGACGACTCAGAGAGAATTGGTGAGAGAAATCGAAAGATTAGAGGTAGAAGTAAGAGGACCGAAAAGGTCAGATGAAAAACTATTCGTAATGGAAGCTTGTCCGACATTATTGGATAGAGTGAAAGAATCACAAGAGAAAGATGAGGAGTGCGAGAAAATCAGAAAAAGGATCACAGAAAATGAAGAAGAAAGATTCCGAATGGATAAAGACGGAATTTTGAGATTCGAAGGAAGAGTGTGGGTACCAGCAGTAACCGAGTTGAGAGAAGAGATTTTACACGAGGCACATAATACGACGTATTCTGTTCATCCGGGAGGCACGAAGATGTACCGAGATTTAAGGCAACACTTTTGGTGGCCCAATCTGAAACGAGAAGTCGCAAAGTGCGTTAGTAGATGTTTGACTTGCCAATGCGTTAAGGCAGAGCATCAGTGGCTGAGTGGTTTACTACAACCGTTGGAAATACCAGAGTGGAAATGGGAGCATATTACGATGGACTTTGTGGTAGGACTTCCAGTCACACACAAGGGATATGATGCTATTTGGGTTATCGTGGATCGACTAACGAAGACCACATATTTTCTACAGATCAAGATCCACTATAGTTTGAACCAGTTAGCAAGTCTGTACGTAAAGGAGATTGTTTCACGACATGGAGTGCCAGTGTCAATTGTCTCTGATCGAGATCCACGCTTCACGTCGAACTTTTGGAATAGTTTGCAAGAGAGGATGGGAACGCTATTGAGGTTGAGTACCGCTTATCATCCTTAGACAGACGGGCCGAGCGAGCGAACTATACAAATGCTAGAAGACATGCTTAGGACTTGCGTGATGGACTTCAAGGGAAATTGGGACGACCACCTACCCTTAGTAGAATTCGCATATAATAATACTTACCATGCGAGTATCGGCATGCCACCGTACGAAGCTCTTTACGGGAGAAAGTGCAGAACGCCATTATATTGGGATGAAGTCGGAGAGCGACGAATACTCGGACCAGAGTTAGTACAACAAACCGCAGACGTGGTAACAGTAATAAGAGCCAGACTTATAGCAGCTCAAGACCGCCAGAAAAAGTACGCAGATTTGCATCAGCAGGATCGAGACTTTAAAGTCGGCAGTTTCGTATTCTTGAAGGTATCTCCATGGAAGGGAAAGATCCATTTCGGCAAGAAAGGAAAGTTGAGTCCAAGATTCATAGGACCGTTCGAGATACTGAAGCGAGTGGGCGAAGTGGCATACAAAGTTGCATTACCACCCGAGTTGGAGCATATCCACAACGTGTTCCACATTTCTGTGTTACGACCATACAAGGCCGACTACAAGCACGTGATTTCCTATGAGCCCATTCAAGTGGAGAAGAACTTGGCATACGAAGAAATTCTTATCCAGATATTAGATAGGAAGGAGCAGACATTAAGGAATAAAGTTATTTCATCTGTAAAAGTACTTTGGCATAACCACGATGTCGAGGAGGCTACGTGGGAGTTAGAAGATAGGATGATGAGGGATTATCCCCATCTATTCGTGTAACCTTGTAGCAATTCCGGGATAGAAATTTTATATGGGGGGGAAGATGTAATACCCGAGAATTTCTGAATATTAATAAATGAATATATTAATGGGAATGAATATAAATATTTTGTGTCATGAGATGAGTTAACTCAATTATATTAAATTGAATATTTAAGACGATTGAGAAAATATGGGGTTTATAATAAACTCGAAGAAAGGCCTTGTGTGGCACAATGATGAGAATTACGAGGATTTAAGTAATTAAATAAATAATTAATGAGTGGATGATTAATCAATAATATATTGTTAATTAAAGATTACTATGAGTAATGACATATTAATGAATAAATATTTGATTAATACTAGAAGATAAATGTTTGTTCAAGTATGTGTTAAAGTGTAAAGTATCACTATAACTATATTATATAAAGTCATGTAGTGTGACACCTTAGTAAGACTATGTAATGTATATAAACTATATTATAAAAGAAGTGAGTCACATGGTTGGACTTATGAGAATACATGTGATATGTACATTATATCATATGGGACCAACCTATGTTATATAAAGTATAGTGTAACACTTTAGTAAGAATATGCAATATAAAAACTATATTATAAGAGTAATAAAATTGCTTATGTGACCATGTGGTAGCTATAGTACTTTAATGAATACTATATGGTATATTAAATTAAAGTACGTAATAACAATACTTATTTCAATAAGTTACATAACTGGAATAATAAGGTTTGTACTAATGTATTATGCTACTAACTCATAATTTGACATTATTAAGATGTACATGGATTATATATCAATGTGTATACATGTACCTCAATGTGCTACCATGTAATGTTGTTGTGACATTTTAGACCCATGTATGCCCTAAATGAATTTAAGCCAAGGTAAACATATATATATGTTAAGTGTATAATATATGGTATTTACTTCATTGCTATAATGCTGAGTATTACTTGTCCCTAAAAGAGAGTCACTCTTCATTTCCTCATTCACGTGTAATACAAAAAGGCTAGCCTATCTTCTTCATCTCTCAAATTCCTCAATCTAGCTAGCAATGATGGTGATGATGACCAAGGGAATGGGTTGAGGTGGTGGTTAGAACACTATTGCACCAACTCTTGAATATCCCATGAACTCTCCTTCTATCTCTTGGTTTCAATTCTTGGACAATGGCTTTACATGTTTAGTGAACTTCCTATAAATTGAGCACTCCCCTTCTCATTTCATTTTGCTAGATTAATTGTTAAGTGATATAGAGAGGGTGTTGTGAGTGTATACTCTGAAAATTGAGCAAGCCTTGTGCAATTTGAAGCTAAAAAGGTGTAATGCTTAAACCCACTTAAAATTCAATTTATAGGAATTAGCTTGAGTTAGTTGTAGTTCAGTATGTGAAAGGATTCTAGCATGTTAGTTAAGTTAGTATGCATGATATAGAAGTAATGTGGTTGTTTACAAGCATGATGGTATAAAGGAACTGAATGTTGCTGGAAGCTCTGCAATAGCAGAACACTTCCTGGTCTGGAAACGGAGCCGCGCGGCAGCGCGTCTCCTTAGTACAAATGGGGCGCGGCCGCGCCCCTCTACAGATTCTGTTGATGGCTTGGTTAGGCTATCTGAATTATAAAGCATGGTAATATAACGCAGTTAGGCCTATTTCAGTCTCTGACTTGTTAGTTTATGTGGCCATTCATGAAAACACTTACCAAAGCTTGAGTAATTCAAAAGGAACTTAAAGTTATGAAAAGAGGAACTTTGATATGTTAGCCATATATTGATGTTCTGACTTTTGATATATGTTAGTATAGTTTAGAAATGCATAAGAAATATATTAACTTATGTACATAGGTTCTGTAAGGTAATATGAACATGTGAACCTCACTAGTACACATTCCTAACAAAAATGGAAGTTTTGAAAATAAACTTTGACATGCTATAACCATAAGGATATTCTGATCTTGTGAACATAGTAGTATGGTTTAGAGATGCATGGATAACCCATTAACTTATACGCATATGTTACATGGTATAACATGCACATGATGGACTCATTAGTGAACGTAACTAACAAGAATGCAAGCTTTAAACGGGGACTTTGACGTGTTATATTAAGATTCTAAATTCTGATATATTTTCAGCATGTTTGAAGATGCTTTTAAGACACGTTAACTTGTGTATATATATTTCATAATATAGCATGAACATGTTAGACTCTACTAACGAAAGTATAAGCTTTGCACGTGAGCATTGACATGTTACATTGAGGTTTAAATTCTGAAATATATGGACGTGTTTGATAGTACTCTTAACCTCATTAACGTCATACATGTATATATGCCATGATTAGGTGTCGTGAAACCAAGTTTAGCGTAAACGAAGCATGCTTTCAAACTAATAACAACGATAGTTACGTGTATGCAATATGAATATTTATGAGTATGCCTAATACAAGAAATACGAATACCTTATGTGTTTAAAAAGCAAGCATGTTAGACTTTGCAATTTTCATGACCTTGAATGACCGTAAGTTGTCAAAAGTGTTAACTTAGAGCCATATCATGAAAAAAGAGAACTTAGATGGACTTGAGGAGCATAAAGGCATCCTTTAATATGCATATATGTTATGAGATATCATATGTTGATACTTGAATCTGATTTTTGACGGTTAACTTATTGAAATACCATAACTCACTAAAATAACATATATTTAGTATTGATTGTGGTCTTATGTAATAATAATGATATGAGAGTGTGTTTAACTCAAAAAGAAGAACGTTAAGGATAAAAGTATATTAGTCGAGACTTGTGAATTAAATATGATACTATATATGGTATGATTGTATAGTAAGGTTAAAGACTTAACTTATATGTGGATTATATGTCCAAGATAAGATATGAATCTATAATATATGACTAATGGATATCATATATATACGTAACTATATTACGATAGGGATTCGAAAGTGTTGATTTGCTTTTCGTGGATAAACTACGCATAAGGCGAGTATCCAATCTTTGGGTTTACGTTATTCGAGGAATGTTGTAAACAAGTTCCTAACTCTACTCTTTATTGAACATTCATTTAGCTTGCGATATTATTGACGTGCAAGTATGCTTTTGAGATTAAAATCCAGATATTATGAATCATATACTTCATGGATAAGATAAAAGTCAACTTATATTCTTCGAACTTTAAATCTTGAGATTGAACTTATAATTTTTGTGATCTATGCATTTCATTCGGCTAGATTTATATTGTTGAAAAGCGACCCAAACCAATTGATTGGTGCAGGATCATGTGTTTGACTTAGATGAACAAACTTCTTTAAAGGGAAAATATATTTGTCAGGAGACCGACGTGCGCACAATTTAGTACGATTGAACGATATGCATACCATAGGGTACTTTAGGCTGATCACCTGTTGTACTTGTTTTATTGGATTTTCAGTATATTACTGTTAATTCTAGTAAGAGTTCATAGTCCTTAGTGACTGCTCAGTGTCCGATTATTTTGAAATTTTGAATTGATTTAGCATTGAAGCTTATTGATATCTTTCTGTCCTTAGCGACTATTATTGAGAACTGTTGATATTTCTTGTTATCTTTGAAACTATCACATCCTGTTATACTCTTTTGGGATTCGAGAACTATATTACTCACCCATATTGTATATTACTTGCTGGACAATTTGTGCTCATTCTTGCTTTCCCTAAAACATTTCAGTTAAGGTAGAGCAGTGCGGACCCTCGAGCACAGACAAGGCAAGGGAAAGGCTATTGAGTAGCTTTATTTATGTAGGATTTATGATGTAACAAGAACTTATGTTATTATGTATTAGTTAGGTTTATATATGCTTAAGGTATGTTTAAGCTATGTAATCGATGTTTAAGTTACGAGACCTTGAGACGTGAATAAATTATATTAATTAAATATAATCTATTCGATATTAGTTGTGTATTATTCCGCTGTGTGATGCGACATTTAGTCGTAATATTTATTGTGGTGTCAGATCTTAGAACGTGACAAACTGAATTCGAGTGACCAAGTGGAGGTCCGAATTTGGGGGTGTCACACTCTCGTCGTTGTTGTCGTTGTTGTTATTAGTCTAACCCTCTAGGTTTTGACGTGTAGTTCTTCTTCTTGGAGGCATCTTTCTGTTAAGACGTACTCTTATTAGATCCTTACTCATTTCTTAAATATTCAAGTTTAATTTAAACATTTAAATTAACTTAATTCACACTTGAACAGATAGCACGTCAATAAACTTTGATATTTTATTCATTCGTAGTTTTTAAAATATAGAATAGATAGCATCTCTGCTATAAATCTTTCCTGAACTGAAACAAGTTGCAGGATTAAATTATTATCTTATCCCATTATTATCTCAAATTCTGGGATTTACATTTATTTATTACATAAAGAAACACATAATTAAAGACTACTATCTAGGCATGTTAAGACGTCGCACAGCCTCTCTACGCTCTTCTTCCATCACCCGAAACACCGTTCTGCGATCCACCATGTACCACGGTAAATTCTTGAACTGAGCTGGGTAATAGAAGACACGATCTTGGGCCCTATCTATAGCCTTATGGAAAGCATAGTCTGTCTTCCTCAACTTAGCCTTCTTCACCTGAACCTCATCTTCAACTCGATCTGCACGTTGAGTAGCCCTCAAAATCGTTTCCTCTACTCTGGCACGCTTCACTGACTCCTCTTGGATGTCGTTCTTTAGCTTTGCTAGCTCGGGCAGTGCATCATCTCTTTCACTCTTTGCGTGGACTAAATCCCACTTTGCGTTTCCAAGCTCATCGTCCAGCTCTTGAATTGTCTCGTCCCTCTACTATATGGTAGTCCATCTCTCGTCCACCAGTTCTTCAAGCTCTCCTACTCGACCATGTATCTCCACATTACGGCCGTAAATCTCTTCTTACATCATAGCGCTAGTCGAGTGAGGTGGAAATTCCTCTACAGGATCCTCCTCCTCTTCTGACTCATCCTCATCATCTCTGTCAGATACTGGCTCATGCTCCTGACTAGCTATGGTGATCAAAGGAGATGGCCCTCTCTAAGCCAACTGCTCACAGATAACCTGGATGTCTCGGGGGCCTAGTCCCTAGGCATCTGGGATAACTCCTCCCTAGCTTGACTGGACTCTCCAACGTTTGTCATCCTTATAACAAAATTTTAAAGTTTAATTATTACGTGATATCGATCAATACTCTTTGTATACATAAACGTAAACACATAGCATGTAAGGTAGTTTATTATCTTTATCTATCCACACTATCTTTTTGATCTCCTACAAGGCTACTACCTAAGGTTTCCCCCACCTAAGGTTCATAACCTAGAACTGCTTTGATACCAACATGTGACACCCCCAAATTCGGGTACTTCAATTCCACGTGATTTGGTGCTCACTATCTAAATAAAACATAACTACTGCCCATAAATAAGGAATGTAAAATAAATTACAACCTTTATAAATCAAATAAAAATCTTCCTTATAAAAAGGATTACAACTTCTCAAATAAATATCCCAATGTTATCTAACCTTAACATAAACAAATTACAAAAAATAAACATCACATAATAAAGTTTATTTCTTATAACAAATCATCATCAACAAATACAACAAGCCTTCACTTGTTCACCTTGGCCTTGCCCTTACGAGTTAATGGTTCATCAACTCTTTCGACTTTAGCTGCAATGGTTATTTAATTGCAAGAGTGAGCAAACAAAGCTCACTTGAAATAACAACAATAATAATGATGACATAATAATTGAATAGCTTCAACTAAATTAAAAATAATTCATTCATCGATAATCAAGAATAAGATTTAGGATTCATCTGAGGGTCATAAGACCTTAAACTATGTCCTAGGTTATAAACATTTATATTTAAAACCTTTAACAGTCGTTAGACTATATGGACTCTTAACTAGTACTTAGGGGGATCAGCCCTTCGTACCATGTATTGTGCATAAACATCGTAACATTTTTGCATGGTAATCCCTTATTACTAAGGTTGTTCATCTCAGTATTAAATAACAAGTCTGTACCAAAGAAAGTTTGGTTTGGATAAGCTCAAAGGAAATTTGGAATTTCAACTTTCATCAATTAAGGAGTAGTTGAATCGACTCACGATAATTAAGAGTTCAATAATAAAAGAATCATGAACCAAGTATGAGTCATAACAATAGACTTCATCTTAAATAGTCATGCTAAAGCAATTGAAAGATACAATCAACCTTGCTTGAACAATTAAGTCAAGGTTACATCAATTCAATAATGAACTTCAATAAGTTATTTGCTCAATATGAAAAAATATAGAGAATACAATAACGTGATCAAGTAAAGTAAGGATTATGAAACTTGCATAAACGTAAAAGTAAGGTTTGAGATTAGAACACTTGCCTCGAGCGCAAGCTAACAATTACTATCACGTTCCTTAATTAACCTACATACACGTAATTACAATAGTAACATAAATTAGTTACTATATAACTAATTCACATAACTAGTTAACCCATCAAAACTAACTCATTATTCTTAAGTTTAATTGTCAATTATCATATAACAATCAAATCATAAAATCTTAAAAATCAATTAAACTATTTGTTTAATCAAGTCATAATCAACTTATAAGATTAAGTCTTACTTTCACATTATTTAAATTATAATTAATCAAATTATAATTTTCCTTATATATTTCTTATTTACAAATTAATCATTTGAAATACATTAATGACTCACTTTAGCATCTTAATGTATGCCTAACATGTCATCAAGTACATCACATTAGGTTAGATTTTCATAATACGAACCAAAAGCCACATAACAGACAAATAAAATTTTCTCTTCTGCACCCCTCTCTCACAACGGCGGGTGTTTTGGCCTTGACAGGCCCGCTAGGGCGGGCACCCTGCAACGGGAAAAATTTGGTTCGCGAACTGTGCAGAGAAAAAAGCCAATTTGGCTTATTTCTTCGCACCAAATTCCAATTTTAACTAACATATTGCATATAAAACTTTATAGAAAACATAATTTAAAGCTTCTAACATGTTTTTAATATATATAATCATCATAACACATAATCAAAACTCTAAATTTCATGATTTTTGAAGAAAAGCCATTGATAAGTGTTCTTAATGAAATTGAACACTGTGAGTTTGTTTCTAAATCAATTCACAAAATTCCAAGCCTATTGAATTCGTTTCTAAGCATGTTATCATAATCTATAATTGATTTATACAATATAATACCATCAAACATGAATTTGACAGTCAAAGAACTATTTTTTTTTTTCAAAACTAGTTTATTGTAACTTTTGATGAACATGATTTCTTCATGATCATCATGTTTACATGATTTTAATCACTTAATTTAACCATATGAATCACATATAAGCATGTTATAACATATATTAAACATCTATGAACCATACTACACAATTTCTAATACAAATCAAGTTACAGAGAACCTATCACTATGAAAACAATGAAGAATATCATATAAAAATTAGTTATACCTTTGTTGATTAGGAGAAGGAGATGAAGATGGTGATGATGGTGATGGTGTGTTTGATTCTCTCAAACTTCTTCTTCCTCTTTCTTCTTCCTCTCTTCTTCTTCTCTCTTTTCTCTCCAGCTCTCTGTTTTCTTCTCTAACTCTAACTTATGTATAATATAAACTAACACTATAGATATAATTACATATAATTATAAAATATAAACTGGCAAAACTTAATACACTACATTAATAATGTATCAGTTACAATTATTTAAAAATCAAAAGCCCTAAGGCTTTTTTTGGCAAAACCCATTAACTTTAAAATAGCTTTTTAGTAGTTACGGCCATGTTTGGTAAAAACTCTTTAAAAACCCTTTTCTTTATTTTTGATAAATCATTTTAACACATAGTTTAAATGTTACACTCTATTTAATTAAATTTTAACATTCTAATTTAATTAAATACAAGCTAACATTCATAAATTAATTAAAATTGTCACATAATACTAAATTGCTACATAATTGTAATTCACTTATTAATTATAATTCATGTAACAAATTAGTAAATCTTTACAAATAATTACCACGTATTATTCATCTATTTTAATTATTCTCAATTAAATTAGAACTACACCACACAATTACTTACACATCAATTTGATTAATCATATTGCACTTAACTAAATTATTCCATAACATAATCACATAAATTATTTATTCAACTTAGTAAATAAATCACTTAATATATTTATTTAATTCAATAAATATTTACAATTAAATATATAAAATCTCACTCGTTACAGAAGCGGCTCTACCAGAGGCAGCCTCCACTCTACCTGTGGCTCCACGTGGTAGGGTTTGGGTAGTGGGTCTCGTCATCTCGAAGTACGTGCACTTCGAGTAATACGATGTCAGGTTCGAAACTTTCTAACTTTTGATGGGAGCGTCCGTTTGAGGCGTGCCATACCTTTTCAGAAAGTCCTCACCGAGAGCGTCACAATGACATAGGACTTAACCTTTTTCGAGTCCAAGAAGATGGGTTCATAACCGGATCTTCGTTTCTTCGCAGTTTGTCCGTTGAGCTGTCTTATGCTATTTTCACTCGGGATTAATGTTATGATTCTTTTTGACCTTCGTGGCATCAATTCAGCTTGAGTTTGACCGAATCGGCTTCAAGTTGGTAAAATTACCATTTTGCCCCTCCCGGGGTTGCCTCCTTTACTGGTACGGTCTTCGGCGGTCTTCCCGGGGTTGTTCCCCGAGGTTTGGCTCCCAGCTGATTCTGTTTGTCCTCAGGATCGTCTCTAAGGCTTACTTGGTCCTCCCAAGGTTGATTTCGGGGGATGATGTGATGCTTCAGGTTTATCTCTGAAGGTTGAATTGGCTTCCCAGGGTTATCTCTAGGGCCGAACTGGATCTCCCGGTTGTAGCCGAGGCTTAATTGTACCTCCCGGGTTGTGACCAGGGCTGAATTGATATCCTGGTATTAAGACCGGGGTTGACCTGGCGTCCCTTTATTGAGATCGGGGTTAATCTGATGGCTCGGTATTGAGACCGGAGTTGACCTGATGGACCGGTATTAGGATCGGGGTTGACCGGAGGTCCCGGTATTGAGACAGGGGATGATCTGATGGCCTGGTGTTGAGACCGGGGTTGACCTGAGGTCCTGGTATTGAGATCGGGGATGACTTGATGGCCAGGTGCTGAGACCGGGGTTGACCTAAGGTCCCGGTATTGAGACCGGGGATGACCTGATGGCCCGGTGTTGAGACCGGGGTTGACCTGAGGTCCCGGTTTTGAGACCGGGGATGACCTGATGGCCGGGTGTTGAGATCGGGGTTGACCCGAGGTCTGGGTATTGAGATCGGGGCTGAGTTAACATCCCAGTATTGGTGACTGGGGTTGAGTTGACATCTCTATATTGGTGACCGGGGCTGAGAAGACGGTTTTGCCCTCCTGCTGGGTTAGTAACAAGAAAACAAAATTTTGAGTGTCTACATCATATATATATATATATATATATATAATATTACTAATCATGTTATATATATATAATATATAAATATCCTGATTAAAAAAATAACTACATCCTGCTTTTTGAGTATCAGGTTATCACTTTTGAATCAAGTCTCACTTTTGAATCAAGTCTGCAACAGGTTATCACTTTTAGAATGAATTAGTGGGTTAGTCTTAAAAAAGAATTTGTGCGCCACTTTTCAAAGGATTTTGTCAGTTACAATTTTTAATATAGTATGGATGCCACATCGAAAGAAAAGAAAAAGGATTGGTTTCTAATTTTTTTTCTTTCATAAAACAAAATAATTTTATACAATTAATTATGCCCAATAAATTATTCTAAATACATACCCATATATATATATAATCAAAATAATTAATAATTGCATAAAGGTTTAACTCTGATGCCACTGTTGGGTTTGTACGAAATCGTGGGCGCAATCAAATTGCAAAATTAGCGGAATCATGGTATATCAGAGTTTTAAAAATTTTCACAAAACCATTACCCGGATAATCCTTTATGCGAATTATTAATTTAAAACGATAAATAAGAACGAAGCTTCTACAGGTACGAGTTCAACTCCTTGTTCTTCGTGATCTCCTTGAATTTTTGGGTTAGATTCTTTTCTTTGACCAACGTTAGTCACCCAAGTGTTTGGCCTCTAGAGGTGATCCACCAAGGAAGAAGAATTATCAAGAAGGAGGGTGGTTGGCTAAACCCTAATTTTTTATTTTCTATAGAAAAGGAGTACTCTCCAACATTTGGAATTGCATCAACCGATATCTATTATAAGACTCCTCTTATATAGACATTGGTCAGCCATTCTAATCCTATTAGACATAGGGTTTCATTTAATTAATTAAATTCCTTTAATTAATTAAGCTTCCCAATCATATTGGGATTAATTAATTAAACTCCTTTACTTAATTTGCCTCCTAAACTTATTAGTAATATATGAGAGTACTAATATTAAATTAATTCCTAAACTCCCTTAGATGAAATAACATGACCCAAAACTATACCTTGTTCAACTATAAAATTACATTTTTCAGAGCTTAAGACAAGGTTAGTTTCTATGCATCTTTGAAAAATAAGTGTAAGGTTATGCAAACAATTATCAAGTGAGTCTCCATAAACTATAAAATCATCCATAAAAACTTCCATAATTTGCTCAATATAATCTAAAAATATGCTAACCATACACCTTTGAAAAGTAGTCGGTTCGTTGCAAAGTCCGAAGGCCATACGGCGATACTCAAAGGTACCAAATGGGCATGTAAAAGTCATCTTCTCTTGATCCTCTAGGGCGATTGCAATTTGGAAGTAACCTGAATAACCATCAAGAAAGCAATAATAAGAATGACCAGCTAATCGTTCAAGCATTTGATCAATAAAAGGTAAAGGAAAGTGGTCCTTGCGGGTTACATCATTTAATTTTCTATAATCTATACAAACCCTCCACCCATTTTGAACTCGGGTGGGAATCAATTCGTCTTTGATTTTTCACAACAGTTATTCCAGTCTTCTTAGGAACCACTTGAATTGGGCTAACCCAACTGCTATCGAAAATAGGGTAGATCACTCCGGCGTCAAGAAGTTTGAGAATTTCTTTTTTCACGACATCCATCATGGGAGGGTTCAATCTCCTTTGTTTTTGACTAGCAGGTTTCACTTCATCTTCCAACAAGATCCGATGCATACATGTAGAAGGGCTTATTCCTTTAATATCAGCTATCTTCCATCCAATGACCTTCTTATGCTCCTTTAAACCTGCAGAAGTTTCTCTTCTCGTGATGCACCAAGTTTATTGGAGATAAGCACTAGTAATGTTTCTCATTCTCCAAGGAACACATATTTGAGATGACTAGGAAGAGGTTTCAAATCGGGAATTGGTGCCTGCAAAATCGAGGGTAAAGACTTCTCGTTAGAAATCGGCAATTCAATATAAAAGATGTTATCTGATTGTGGAGCGTCATTTAAAACTGTTACAGTTGCTTGTAACTCGGTGCTCAAGGTCAAATTCGCACTTTATTCATCAATGTTCTTACTAAGTGCAATTTCCAATTCATCCTTACCATCAAGTTCAAAAACTTCATATGCTAAAGAGTCCATCACATAAACTGAATAAACAAAATTATCATCAGTGGGATATTGCATGGCATTATAAATATTAAACTTAACAATTTTGCCAACAAATTCCATTGAAAGTATACCACTATGAACATCTATTTTAGTCTTTGATGTCTTTAAAAATGGTCTTCCTAACAAAATAGGAGCATTTTGGTCACTGTTTTCCATATCAAGCACATAAAAATCAGTAGGAAAGATCAAATCATTGACTTGCACAAGAACATCCTCAACTACACCTTTGGGATAAGCATTAGATCTGTCAGTGTTACGCCCCCAAAATCTCTACATTTTCTGTAGCAGATTTGGTGCTCACGTAAATATTCCGTAAGATAATAACTTCTATAAATCAAAAATTCACAGTATCCATATCAAATAATAGTTCTCGTCAAATCAATTACTATATTTGGATACCCTCACTTGGATGAATAGGTTTATAATCTCACGGATATTTCTTTCATATCAATAATTCCTATCTATCTGACATTCGTAGTATTAATGCTAGGATTGTTCTTAGAATTGAGGGGCGCGACCTCAGTGCATTAGAGAACTCAAATATCTTTCGATACTCCTATTCATGTGTATAGTTCATATAGATAGTGTACTTCTTCCTATTTTCTAGAAAGGTAAAACTAATCAATTGACAAAAGATAATAATATATTATATATTCTTAAATTTTATTACAATAACTTTCTATTACATCAGAATTTTCAAAGATGTAACCAAAACTTAACTTAACAGAGTTTTTTTTCTATCCACGTGATTGAGTTCTGGAACTTTCGTTATGTCAATCAAAGCTGTAAAGGAAAAGAATAATTGCAAGGAGGAGCTACAGAAAGCTCAGCAAGTTTAAAATAAGTTATACTTTATACTCACACTAAATCTGAATTGAATGAACATATAGTTCAGGATTTTTCCAAATATATATACATCTTTCTGGCCTCTATCAGTTATAAAAACTTAGAACCCCGAGATTGATCTGTTCAATCGGACATAATAATCACTTTCAGATGTCATATAGACTTAGAAGTCATTAGCATCATTCTGGCTTCTATCAGTCATAAAGACTTAGAACCCCGAGATTGATCTGTTCAATCGGACATAATAATCACTTCTAGAGGTCATATAGACTTAGAAGACATTAGCATCATTCTGGCTTCTATTAGTCATAAAGACTTAGAATCCCGAGATTGATCTGTCTAATCGGACATAATATACATATCCCAAAAAGGTCAGTGCCATAACTGCCTATAACCACCGGTCAGTACTATAACTGCCGGTTCTAAATAGTATCAGTATATATATCTGTACCAAACATTATTGGTTTTACCACAGACTATCCTTTGATATCAAATCAAACATATTTTACGCAAACAACAGTTTATATGGTTTGGTTATGCTTGAACAATAAGCAATAACCCTTTTTCAATTCACAGATATCACGAATAATGTTTATAACAAGTTCGTATATCAATATATATGACTTACATTTAATATAGAAATTAAATGAAGTTAGAAAAACTTGCCTGCTCCGACGATTACCGCTAAGCAATCTAATTTAATCTCTTAGAGAAGACCTATCATTAATAACATTGATCTTTCAATCAGCATAACATATCTTGTTCCATAATACTATTACTTTATAAGTAAATTATCTAACAATTAACCACATAGTCAAATATTAGATAACCTTTTCAGTTTTTATCTCAACAACCTGAATTGTTCAATTCTGATAGTAGTGTGCATACAAGCCAATCATGTATGATGATAAAGCACATACTTTGTAAATAATATTATTTATTTATTAATAAAATATTAATTTAAGGGATTTAATTATCTACATGGTGCTGTTTTTATAATATGTAAATAACCCATAGTTTTAAACAATGCTTTTAGAATCATGATGAGATCATGCTAATGAGATCTAAATTCTTAGAAAGCTTAAAAACTAAAATAGTTGTCAATCGCGGGATTTCTAAAATGGGGATTAGTAAATCCGGATAGATTGGTACATATGTTGCTTGCTCATTGGATGAGGATGACTGATCTCATGGTCATTTGTGTGGAGACACTAAAGCAAGTATGTAGGTGCTTATTGGAGAATAAGTTCACTGAACGTGACTCGCTATGGAATACATAATGGAGTTTTACTCGCCTGTCAATAGGAATTCCTAATGTGATAGTAGTACAAGTGATCCTTGGACTTGAGATCATCGTAGTATCTTGTATGTAACAAATTATACTTTGACTTATTCCTTAAGGCCTTTTAAAGCATATATAGGGTATGCTTGGGTATAATGAGTTGCATATGGAGATAATGTATGATCAATAAAGAATCTACCACCTCTAGTAAAAGAGGAGATATGTCCTATGTGATTCGTTAAATGACAACCCAAGAATCCTTGGCCAAGGTGGAATGAAATTAGAAAGAGGTTTCTAATTTGCATTATTAGGAGTTGTGCATTTTCTAATCGAAATACATATGATTAAATAAATTAAGACTTGACAGTAAATCCATGTCTTATATTTAATTGGGACATTGTATGGTGGAAGGATTGAATTGTACGGTAACTATTAACTCACAGGTTCTTTTATGAATAATGTTGAAATCTATATTATCTGAAAAGTCGTTGATCGCTAGGAAGGCTTATCCCTATTGTAGAATAAATGTTATTTATTTAAATAGATTATTAGTTTAATTTATTTATTTAAATAAGATTAGAATTGTTCTAATTAATTTATTCACAACCGGTTTAATATGGAGAACCTAAAGGGTCACACCATAAAAGGAAGAAGAATTATTTAAGAAGAAAATGGCATGATAGTAATAATGCATTAAGTATAATTAATTTAATCTATGATGATAGAATAAATTAAATAGCTTAATATTTATTATTTAATATTTTAGAAATATTAAATATAAATTAATAAGAGGAGTCTTATTAATATTATTATTATTATTATTATTATTATTATTATTATTATTATTTTAATTCTAAAAGGAGTTTAGAAATTAATATAATATCAGTACTCTCTCTCAATCCTAATAAGCTTAGGATATAAATTAATTAAAAGTGTTTAAATAATTAATTAAATAAAACTCTATTCTAATTGGATTAGGAGAGTTAACCTAATATCTATATAAGAGAGTCTTATATCAAAAATAAGGTACGTGAATTTTTCCAAAGGTTGGGAGTACACATATTCTATAGATAGAAACAAGGGTTAAGCCAATAGCCCATCTTCTTGAGTGCTTCATCTTCCTTGGTGGATCACCGTTAGAGGCCAAACATTTGGGTGGCTGACATTGATCAAGGGAAGGAGCCACTACAGAGGAATCAAAGGAATCAAAGGAGTAGAACTTGTACCTGAGGAAGCTTGGATCTTCAAAGGTATAATTCAATGTTCTCTCTTTTCTGTTATTGATAACTAACACAAAGCATGATCATGGTTATGGGTTTGTATAAATTTTGAAAACCTATGTTTCGCGCTTCCGCCCTATTTATGTGATTTGATTGTATGATTGCGTTACGTACAAACCCAACAAATTCAGCAAGCTAAAATACCCTTATCATGAAAATATCAAATCACCTTATTATTTACCTATCCTTTGGCCACACATATATAAATATAATTCATATACAAAAATAATTTTTCTGGAATTTTTCAATTACCTTTAGTATTTTTCAAAAATCCGTTTTTAGTTCGTAGCTTAAGAAATTAGCTATATCATGCTTAACTCCAAAAATTCTCAATTCTTGGTGGAATCTTACACGTATTAACATGAGCTTCCAGTTTAAATTTCGCGGCCATCGGAGTTGTAGAACTCCGGTTATAGCAATTTTCGTCGGAAAAACCTAAAAATTGAAATGACCATAACTCAATCAATTTAAGTCAGAATAAGCTCATTTTTGGACAGGAGCTAATTTATATCATATGTTTTCATGTCCCAAAATTCTGGAATTTATTTCATTTTCTAAGTAACCGAAACTGCCCTCAACAATTTTGGAGAGCTTGCACTTTCTAATTTTTTAGATTTTGCTTACTTTGTTAAAAACAGTCCACACGAAAATCTACAAAACATTTTTCAGTGATTCCACTTGAAAAAGTTAGAAGACTGATAGATCTAACTCTAGGACTTGACCACACTCAAAAATTCAAAATATAATGAGAGATATGGTTGTTTGAATTTCATATTTTGTTTTCTTAAAATCTGATTTTTCTAACCTTTTGATTTTGTTTACAGCTTTGAAGTCCTTTACTAAAACCTTCATAAAACGAAATCTACAACTTTGATTGAGGTCCAATCAGACTTGTTGGATTTGTATTTTCCCGAACTACAATTTTCATTTATCAAACATCAAATTTGGATCTGTTTTGGTTACTGAAAATGAGCCGGAAATGGACTATTCTTGCAAGGTTCTAACAGTTTAGGGTGTTTTGGTACAAAATTCATACCTTGCTCATTTTAAAGCCTTTTTGAGTGATTTCAAAAAGGTTTGTCCTTAACTCATATATCTAGCATACCAAGCCAGAAAATCACAAAAACTATTTGTAAATTGCAAAATGAAAAGCTACGATTCATCAGTTTTATTTAGTTCGTCGATAAAAATGATTTCTTGGGTTTTTACCAAACTTTTTAGCAAAAATGCATATAAGCACATATCTTAAGCTCATGAAACACTACCTTAGCATGTCTAGTATAGATCTAAGCAAAGAGAGTGTAACAACCCCAAAATTCATACAATACAACTCTCGACATCGGTCGTTAACAATACATCCTTATTCAAATTTTACATCATTAATCCATGATACAATCACTAAAAATACGGAATATTTAAAACTTTTATATTATTCTTTCTTTATTATCCCTGATTCTCAACCTTTATCATTACATAACTTTGATTCAACTTTATTTCATAAATTGCTTCGTCAGAGTTATTATAAACTAAAACTTACAACCACGTTCAATAACCCTTATACATCGGTAAAAATTTAAACTTTACAACTCAACATCTGTTAACCATCATACATTATCAAATACAATATCTGAAGCCTTAAACAGGGTCCAAAATAATAATAATTCAGCCAAAGTATATAAATCTGCATGCATTACATCTGATTCATTTCTTTCAAGTAGCACATAGCGTTACCTTGAATCCTTAACCTGCAAAAGTGATTATTTGAAAGAATGAGCTCGACAGCTCAGCAAGATCTAACAACTTTCATACATCACATAGCACATAAATACATGCTCAACATACATCTCATAATAATTAAAGTAACATGGCATACATGCTTTACTGCACATAACAAATATAAAGATTGAGTTCCTTACTCAATCAACATTCTTTAATCAATCAATGTAGTCATAAATTGACTTTAACATTTCATGCTTACAACATATATACAACATATCATGCTCTTTACAAAACCATTTAAAACAGTTCATCATCAAGTTCACATAGAAAATAGGAACTAAAAGACTTGCCTTGATCGTTGTTTACCAATAACAGTTTAACAGCTTAGAGATATCTGCACTTCACGTGCCCTACACAATTATATAATCATGCACATCAATTATCAGTCACATAGCAATGCATATTAGTTATAACGTAAACTTTACTCTACATCTCATAACCCTTCCTATTAGCAATACACAATGTTCAATTTGATTGTGTTAACTATCGACTTATATTTCACTATAATTCTTTTTCGTAATATTCAAAATTCATTCAAGTGTTTAAGTCCTGCTAGGACTACCTATTGGTTTTATATTAACCATATTTCATATATTATAATATTCGTTTCATTAGAATCGAAATACTATTTAAGTGCATTACCACATTACACGGCGTTTTGACGTTTATACGTCACACGCCTAACTCGCCTCTTTTGCATGTGCTTTGCATGCTCCTATATTGGGTTACATTACTCTATAATGTTTCATTCTTATTAAAAACATAATATTAAACAAGGTCATACACACTTGTTACGGCATTGAGACGCTTGCACGTTCGTACGCCAAACTTGCCTATTCGAACGCCCAAACGACACGCATTTATGCACGCTTAGCACGCCCAACCAAATTGTCTAATACTCAAGGGTTAATGTTAAGTATCATTATAATACCTAATAGTCATGTTATGGAAGTTAGAACATCATTTTACATGGTCAGGAGCATTACATGTGCATACGTGCATGCCCGACGCCCCCCGATTGCCTCCAAAAACACATCAGTCCCAAACATAACCATATTGACCCCTGATAATGACCTCAAATTAAAAAACTTAAAGAACAAAAGTTGTAGGTCTACTCGTTCTCGTTCCGTATCATCTTTAATCGCCTCAATCGGAGTTCGTATGAAAAGGTTATGGCTGTTTTACCACAGGAGGTCAAAATAATCCCAGACTGCCACAGTTCCCGGTGTAGCTGCACCCCAAACAGCCTTGGGGGCAGCGCAGCTGCCCCCCTGGCAGCTTGCTACGCGAATTTTCTTTCCAGTTTGTGGTTCTGGCGAATTTTCTAACCCTTTCCTCCTTCCCATCTTCATAAAGCAAGCTATACACATCCGATTGAGTCTATTTTCGACTCTATAGATTCGTGAAACACTGAACTACTCATCTATATGATAATTATAACACTTCAAAAACATTAACAATTCCTTTTAAGGGTTCCAATTCAGTGTTCATGCTAATTCTTCATGTTTTACATATATTTAGCGAATTCAATCACTATGAATTCGTTTTACATCTGTTTTGACTCGTTCAACTTGGTTTGTTTTTGTTTTTTCGAGTACTATCATAATACATCATCAATTTAAGGTTATATACATGATCTAACCATCAATTTAAGCCTTAAAATAGACCAAAGTACATATACTAAGCCATAACCCAAATTTCTTCGTCTTCCAACACATCTTTATGAATTTGATTTCTTAAAAATCACTTTTAGATGATATAGAATGGATTACACAAACCCATTAACATCTACAACCAATTCCTTCACAAATCAACCCTAGAAATCTATATTTAGATAAACAACATAAGAACACAAAAATAAATTTTATAATCAAATTATTACCTTTGATTCGTTATAACACTTGAACAATCTTCTTCTTTTCTTTCTTCTTTGATTCTCACAAAGTTCTTCTCAATACAAAGAGAATTTCTTCTCTTTCTCTATCAATTTTCTATCTTCATCTCTTCTTTGTGTTTTGCTCTGCTTTCTTAGGCTTAGGAAAATATACGTAAGAAAATATAACTGATGGACATGGGTTACGTTATAATAACTATGGGTCTCAACAGTTACAACCCACCAAGGGTCATAAGACCTTGTTTGGCTAGTACACTATATAACCCTTTTAATTTATTTTAATCATTCACTTATTATATAGTTTACAAATGTCACATATAATTTAATTAAATCATATTTAATCAAATTATTTAGCAAATATAACTCCACTTTTATTTAACAAATCATTACCTTTCTAATTTAATTATTTAATTAAATTAGAACATCACCAACACATTAGCATAATAAAATACGCACAAATTATAAAATTATTTCTCATCAATTTATTTAATATCATCATACTTAAATAAATTATTCCATAATAATTTCCATCAAATATTTATCTTATTCCATAAGTATTCCAACTAAAATATTTATTTAATTCATCTAACACCAATATTTATTTATAGTTATATTGGTTCTTCTCATTCTCATACTCCATTTACATTCACTTGGCTAAATATAATATATTAAGCCATTACATAAACGTATTACCGTACATGTAATATATTACCTTCATATTTTATTAAAATAATTATATTTATATTAATTCACTATTTTAATTAAGTGAATTACTCTCATTATTTATGAAATTTAATTCATAACAATTATAGTGCCAACAAGGCATAATAATCAAATTATATTATTCAATAATATAACTTCCAACTTAATTAACTTAATTCCCTTTTCAAACAATTTCGTTTTCCTTCTTTAATAGTTAAAATAAATTAACTACTAAACCTCATTCCTCCAACCTATGAATATATATATATATATATATATATATATATATATATATATCTTCTATATTCACACCACATCATATACTTCACCACATATAACACATATATACAAATATCCAAACTCAAAACATCTCGTAATAAGAATTTTATTTATTAAATTCTTATTATAATAATTTTTGAAAATCCGGGTTGTCACAGAGAGTTTCAAAAAAAGTCTTCTAACATATAACTCACATAGAAAGCACAAGAGAGTAGTAAACTAGAGTTTTTATGGTTTTATACCTCTTGGACTTAATGGCTTCCACTTTCTCTCTCTTTTTCTTCCTTTCTCTTCCCCCCCCCCCCTCCCCCCTCACCCCTCATCCATGGCTGCCATCTCTCTCTCCTTTCCTCTTCTATGTTCGGGTGAGATGAGAGAATTAGAGAAATTGCTAGCTTCTCTTTTTCTTTTTCTTTTCTTTCTTTCTTTTTCTTTTGTTAAGTTAGTATAGAAAATTAAGACCAAGGGCAAAGTAGTCTTTAACCATCACTAAAAAAGGGCAAAATGGTCTTTAATTCATCTTAAGAAAATTTCTTGGAAATTTTCTCATAGGACATATTGGTCATAATCAATTTTCTTTAAGGACAAAATTATCATTTTACTACAATTAGAAAATTTCCTAGAAGTTTCCTTCAAGGATGCCATGGTCATTAATAAATTTTTCTTGGGGCAAAATTGTCCCTCAAAATATCCACCAGGTGACATCATTATAACATCATCATGATGACATCATCTTTGTGTTTCTTTAATGCTGACGGCATGCTTGCATCATCTGTATTTCTTTTAGGATGATGTCATGCTTGCATCATCTCTTCTATGATTGGTTGATTTAAGTTCACATGAATTGGAGGGTATTTTAGCAATTTCCTCTATACTAATGGTAATTTAGTAATTTTCCAATTAATTATAAGGGTAATTTAATCATTTCACATACTTCTAGAAACTCTAAACTTTTTCTCTTAAATTTTGATCATTAGGGTTTTGTTAATCGTAATTAGGATTAAATGAACAAATATTAGGGTTTCCTAATTCTCAATTAGGGTTTCTTGATCAACATTAGGATTTCCTAACTAATCATTAGGATTCCTAACTATTATTAGAGTTTACTAATGTTATACCTTATCTGATCAGTACTTAACATTAATCGCAAAAATCACATAATCTGAAATACCCTTATAATAATAATTGGATTAATAATCAAAGCCCTATTCAAATTAAGGTTTTGATCAGCTATTCACAATTACCTTCTTTACTTTTCTTAGTCAGCTTAAAATAAATAATTTGGCTAGTCTGTTGAATTCATATCACGTATACTAAAAATAATTATAACCACAATAATGATAATTAAAATAATAAAAAAATAATTTATTCGTAAAATATTTAATCATGTAAAATTTTCGGTCCTTACAGTCAGCCAGCTGTATTACAATACCAGTTTTACTCAAAGGTTCAACTGATAAAGTAGCATATATAGAATATGGCATGACATTTATAGAAGCTTCTAAGTCTAACATGGTTTTTTCAAATCTAGCGCTACCTATCGTGCACGGAATAGTGAACATACCCGGATCTTGGCACATAGTATGGAGTTTTCTTTGTATAACTGCTGAGACATTCTCCCCTACCCTTACCTTTTCATATCTTTTAATTTCCTATTTCCTCTTGTGTGTCCACAGTTCTTTCAAAAATTTAGCATAACGAGGTACTTGTTTAATAGCATCTAACAATGGAATATTTACCTCGCATTTACGAAAAATTTCATACAAATCTGAATTTTTCTCATATTTTCTGTTTCTGTTAAAACAATAGGGAAAGGAGGTACCAGTTTATATTCAGAGAGGGGGGGAAATTTATGCTTAGGTTCATCCTTGTCATTCATAACACTGATGTCTGCTTCTTTTTTACCCTCATCTGTATTATCTTGATCCTGTGGTGTAGGCACTGTCTTTTCTGGAATTTATATCTCTTTACCATTCCTCAAAGTAATTTCACTTGCATTTTCTTTTGGATTCACCACTGTTTGAAAGGGTAATTTTCCAGAACTTTGCGCTTCCAATCGACTTATTGCAGTTGCCATTTGTCCCACTTGCGTACCCAAATTCTGAATACTTGCCCTCATTTCCTGTTGAAATTGTAAAGTGTTAGTGGCAAGTGATTTAACAATATCTTCTAAAGACATACTAGAGTTAGAAGATTGGCCTTGTTGTTGTCTATTGGGATACGACGATTTGTAATGCTGCTGATTTGGAAAAGTTTGAGTTGCGGGTTGACTTGCTTGTGGATTCCCGTAGCTAAGGTTAGGATGATCCCTCCATCTAAGATTATATGTATTCGAATAAGGATCATATTTCTTTTGTGGTTGACCAGAAAATTCGCCTACTGCATTCGCATGTTCAATAGATTCCTCTTGAAGAGTTAGGCACATATCCGTTGGGTGTCCAATTATTGCACAAATTACACAAGCTTTTACCTGTTGTGTGTTAGCTGCACCCATTTGACGAACAAGAGAAGTTAAACTCGCAATTTGTTGTTCAATAGAAGAAATTTGTACCTCACTAACATTCCTAGGTGCAAAATCAAGTCTATTGCCAAATTGTTGAGAGTTAGCTGCCATATTTGCAATTAGGTTTCTTGCAGCCTCGGGAGTTTTATCCACCAAAGCTCTGCCACTAGCAACGTCAATCATGCTTCTATCGGTACAACTAAGACCTTCATAGAAATATTGGATGAGAAGTTGATCACTAATTTGGTGATGAGGGAAACTAGCACACAATCTCTTGAAACGTTCCCAATACTCATGCAGGGATTCTCCGTTGTTCTGCCTCACACCACAAATTGACTTCCGAATGTTGGTTACCCTTGAAGCGGGAAAATATTTCTCTAAAAATAATCTTTTAATCTCTTCCCATGTCGTGATAGTTCTGGAGGGTAGATAGTAAAGCTAATCCTTAACTAAATCTTTCAGAGAAAATGGAAAGGCTCTTAGCTTGATTTGCTCTTCGGTTACTCTGGTAAGCTTCATACTCTTCCTTCAAGTGTTTGTGGGGGTCTTCACCTGCCAAACCATGAAAAGCAGGTAGAATATGTATTAGTCCAGATATCAATTCAAATTGAGTATTAGTATCAAGATTAGGGAAACTTATGCATAAGGGTTATTGGTTCAAATCAGGAGCCGCAAGCCTTTCAGGGTTCGATTTGCTGTCATGGCTTCCTTTTCTGCACGATTTGCCCGAGCTTCCTTCCTTAATCTCTGAATAGTTCTCTCTATCTCTGGATCACACTTTAAATCACATTGATTAGTAGATCGAGTTTCGGGCATAAACAATCAAGGAAATTCAAAATACCTATTAAAAATAAAAACTAAAATAAAATAAGAATCACAAAAATATAAAAACAAACTAAAATCAGTCCCTGGCAACGGCGCCAAAATTTGGTGTGTTGTCGCAGGCAACCAAAAATAAACCCTTACAGCGAAAGATAATTATATAGTAGTGCAAGTAAGAGTCGATTCCACAGAGAATGATTAATCTATTTTTATACTTTGTATTTCAAAAGAGGGGATTTTTTGAATATTATTAATTAAAATAAACTAATACGCAAAATAATGTAACGAAATAAATCAGGAAAAAAAACATTGGATAAATTCAACTTCTACCTCAGAAACATACACTGATCATTGACTCAAGCATACACAATTAATACTTTGAATATTCATCGTTAGAATCAATTCACCATTTAGAATCATTTCATGTCTTTCCTTAATTTTAGTTAGATAGAAACAAGTGATCTAAAGAACCCTATCTACTAAACAACTTTAGACAAGCGCTAAAAGTTTAATCTAGTAGATGCTTTAAGAATTAGAAAGACCGATGAAGCTAAACAACACAACACAAGAGGTTGCATTTAATTTAGTTGAATATTCTTTCTAAGATATAATAATCTCGTGATCTGCAGTCAATTATTAATCTTAATTGCTTCACAAATTTGAGTGACCAAACAATTATGGATTTGATGTCTAATTTAGCAGTAGAATTCAATAAATAATAAACTAGTATGCATCCTAACAATTAAACAAGTCAATCATATAATTTAAGCGCGGAAGAATAATCAATACTCAAAATAATAATTGAACAAATAAAATTAATTAGATCTCACAGTGTAATAATCTGAGGCTTCCGTCTTCTTAATCCAAGAACAAGAGTTTAGCCTCACATGGCCATAGAATCACCAAAGAATAATAGAGAGAGAAGTATTTTTATTGATTGAATGAGGTGTCTACATAAATTTTGTCCCTTATTTATACTACTCAAAAGTAATCCTAATCCTAATAACAAAAGAAATAAAAAAACATAACAATCCAATTTAAAATTGGAATTGAAATTCTAACTAAATAAAATCCTAATTACATTAGTATTAAAAACTAATATTCTAAAATCTAAAATTTCCCTAATTGTGGTGCATGAGACAAACCTTTCTCCATTTGGAATCCGTGATCAGGTAGGAATTAATTGGAAACCTCGTGAAATCCTCTCTGCTTCAATTGTCGTGTGAATTGATTAAGGAAATTTCATGGAACTTGATAAATCTGTGGCTACTAATAATTGAATCCATGCCCAATTGAAATCAGAGAATGTGCCAGCATGAATGCTTAAGTATTAGAATACTTAAAAGGCCCACATTAGCTTGAAAAATGCTTATTCCCTTCATATGTATGCAATCTGATATATCATATTTAAGTGGCTTGAAAGGCGGTCCACGTTCTTTTAATAATAATATGTTATGTAATATAAACCGTGGCCCAGATAATGATTGCATGGATCCAAATGAGCTAAATTAGAATTGGACTATATTGGGTCAGCCCAATAATGTTTGAATTATCTCCAAATTATTTCCAAAGTCATGGAACCCTTCAATTGTACCTAAAATAAAAGTATAAGAACAATGAGTATATTTAGGTACAAAATAAATACAAAAGATTAAGTATGAACGGAATAAAATATAATATATTTTATTCTCATCAGCAAGCTAGGATTACAACTCCCCTAATGCTTCGTATAATCTCCTAACTCTCCAATTATCTAACAAATCACAAGAATAGTCAACCGAGTCCGATAGTCAAATAAAAATCCCTTAGCTAAATAAATCACAATATTTCTATGGTGAAAATATTTAGACTAATAGTCATTAATCTTTAATTCTCAATGGTTAAACAAGACAAATAAATATATTCCTATTCTATTATGCAAGATATGCTCTCATTCCCTTTGGAATGATCATAACAAGTGATATTATATTTCAGGTTACGCATTAAAATTCATTTTTCAATATCAATTAATACTCATATCAATTACTTAGCCAAGCAATCAATAAATAAGCATGAAATTCAATAACTCATTCAAACATGATTCATTATAATAAATAGGAGAGAAATTTAATTAAACTAATCATTAGGTTACATTGCAATCCTAGAAATGTAATTAGTTCATAACTATAGAACTAAACAACATTATAAATGTATTCAACATTCTCAAAATACAGAAAATAAATGGAAGATTTAGATAAAGAAAACTCATGTTTTGAAGTATTTAAGCTCTAATTCTTCTCTTCACCGCGTAGAATCTGAGCAATGAAGGAGACAATGAACTTTTCTTCTTTGAAAACCAACTTCTTTCTGTTCTAAGTTTTATCTGTAACGCCCGAGAAATTCAGACGTTTATGTAAATGAATTTTATTTGATTATTTGAATAAAATCATATTTAATGTTTATTAAAGTGAGTAAACTATTTCTAGGTCGTTCTATGACCTAGAAGATGTGAATATGGTAAGAATTCTGACTACGTGCTAGAAATAATTGATGTGGATTTATAAGACAAAAATAAAATATTTTCAAAAAAAGACGAAATAGGCACTATTCACAAATGAACCCTAAGGGTTAAGGTTTGAGACCCTAAGCCTTTTTGGGAGTTTGGAATGTCGGAAAGACATTCCGTCGAAAGTTTTGATGGTAATATATTGTGAAAAGTTAAGTAAGTCGAGAAAAGTTTTCTCGGGAGGAAATCACTATTCATCCATTTCTGCTCGGGAATTATTCTTGAGTTTCTGAGAAATGCGCAATGATAGGATTTCAAGACGAGATGGAATATGTAATAATATTTCACTTATGGCTCGCGAAGTTTTCGCTTGTGAACTTAAAAACCGTAAGTGTTAGGGAAAGTGAAACCTAACGATAATTATGTAAGTATAATAATAAATAATTATTATACAGAATGAATATGAGTATAATACGAGGTGTTATACGATTTTAATGCGAAGAGGATATGATAATTAATACGAAGTATAATATAAATTTATAAGAAGTAAATACGTTCAATTTAAATTAATTTTAATAACTAAACCCGTGGGTCGAACCGATGGATCAACGGTTGGGTTAAATCCATGGGGCAACCCATGGCCACATGAGATGATAAGGGAGGCTTGTGGGGTGCATGTGCTATCACATGGCTTCACATGGCAAGGCATGTGACTAAGGAGGTTTGGTCCTAATAACCAAACTATCCTGTGACACCCCCAAATCCGAGTACTTCAATTTTCTCAAGATTTCGTGTTTACTGTATAAATATCATATATCTATCTACCCATAATAAATGCAGACCATGAAATAGATAAAAGATCTCCATTATCTCCCCTTATGGGGTTACAACATCTGAATAATAAATACATAATTAAATCCCAGGTTTAACTAACCTTAAACATCTGTGTAGAAACATAAACAAATAATAAGTTTTAAACATTATAACATAAGTCTTAACAGATATTCTTAAATAATATAACAAGTCTTTAACACTTGTTAACTTTTCTCTTGCCTTTTCTAGTGAAAGACTCGTCAGATCTTTCGTTCTTAAATGCACTATTATTATGCAAGAGTGAGCACGATTGCCCACAAGTATAATAATATATGATAATAATAACATGCGAGTGAATCAAAGACTTCTGAATAAAGAAAACTCGGTTTTCGAATCAAGAATGAATGACAAGAATCAAAAGAACATCTGAGGGTCATAAGACCTTGAACTATGTCCCAGGTTGTTAAGTATTTCTACTTTAAACCTTTAACAGTCATAAGACTATATGGACTCTACTACTCGTACTTAGTGGGATCAGCCCTTAGTACCATACTGTGCACAAAGGAAGTTTATTTTGGATAAGCTCAATAATAGTTCTACAATTTAGAATGTTCATGAACTATGGACTAGTCGAATCAATAAGGGTTCGCTAGCCTTACAAGGTTCAACAATAATTGATAATCAAATTGGAATATAAATCTCGAGGGTATATAATTGAATAAGGATTATATAATGAAGCAATACTTTACAATGCTTATAATTTCTCATACGAAATCTTAACTTGAATAAACAATAACTTGAACTTGCATCATGATAATAGTTCGATAATAGAAAGCTTGTTCAATAACTGATTGAGTTTAGAATACTTGCGTAATCGAAATCGAGTTAGAGCAAGGAAACTTGCTCAACAATAGTAAATTAGGGATAGAACACTTGCCTCTTGCACAAGCTACAATTATAACTCACGTCCCTTAATTAATCCTACATATCAATACATTCACAACACCAATTAATTATTAGTTCGATATACTTATCGAATCACCACATCGATCTTTGGACACATTATAAGACTTTACACATAACAGTTTCAATCACGTATTTAACTTACTAATTAATCAAGTAATATAAGTTACTAAACTATTTTAATATATCATTATATGTTTAACACATCCTTATGTTCATTACATTGGGTTAACTTATCATGTTATGGCTTAAAAGTACACAAAAAGGTTCAAAAATTATTTTTCTCTGCACCACACCCGCTGGGGCGGGTGTTAGGCCCGCTAGGGCGGGCATGGCTGATGCATGGGGCCCGTTGGGGCGGCTTCTACACCCGCTGGGGCGGGTGGCCTCGACAGGTTCAGCCATAGTTCGTAAAAAATTACAGGAAAGGCTAAATAAATCCAAATTAAACTAGTACAGTGATTCCCGTGAAGTATAAACTTCACAGGAACATCATATCATGATTCTAACATGCTTTCAACACTTTATATTATGTAATTACTCAAATCAAATCACATAAATTCATTGTTTTTGATATTTTGTAAAGTTTTAAAAGAAAACATGAAATTAGACGTTACAGATTCGTTATAACTTCGAATCTGTCCGTTCGAATTTTGTTTTGTTCGTTTAAACAAGCATGATCATAATCAACTATCAATTTCATGTTAAACAACCAATTTAAAGAATACAATTTGTATATAAGGCCATATTTGAACTTTTCATGCTTTGTAAATTTTGAAATTCCAACTAAAGTATATATTCAAGAATTTGATTGTTTAAAAACATACATAAGTTTAAGAAAACATGTTATGAACATCAAATCATACATATATCATCAATTCATGCATTAATCACCAAAATAATCTTTTACAAAAAACTTCAAAGTACGTTAATGGAGAAACATGAATTTAAACTTAGATAAAGGAATTACCCCTTGCTTGTTTGTTTAAATTGCTAGAATCTCCTTCTTTGATTCTACAAAAACCTACCCAATTCTCTCAATTCTCTCTTAAATTTCTTTTTAAGTTTTCAGAGCTTCTCTCACAGATATGATATACAATATATGAATGTGGATATAAGATATAAGCATATAATACATATATATTATATAACTGATAAGTAAGTGGTCAGTTAATCCCATAATGGGTTAACTGCTCCAACTTCTCTTAGGACCATGTTTGGCTAACATAAAGAGTTCATTCTCATTTATTTTAATTAAAGTACTTACTATATAGTTTATTTGTCACACTTTAATTAATTAAATAATCTTATTTAAATCAATTAAATAAAATATAATAAATCCACATTAAATCACATTATCACATAACTATTTTTTTTATTAATTATGTCAAATCATTAAATCTCTAATTAATTATTAAATTAATTAGAATAACTATGCTTATTAAATAATTCATTTAATCGAATAAATTCAATTAAATTCATACCTTGAACTCTAAAATTACTACACATTAATTTAATCAATGTAACACATATAATTAAATTAATCTAGCACAATTTCATCAATTAATTATTTAACTCAATAAATAAATTATCGAAAATATTTATTTAATTCAATAAATGTTTAAACAAAATTACAAAAATGCTCGTTCATCACATATTTCCCCCCTTAAAAGGATTCTGTCCCCAGAATCACGGTTCAATTAAATTCGTCCCGTTACATTCTTTCCCCCTTACAAAGATTCTGTCCCCAGAATCGCTTACACATAAATTAAGCAAATAAGTGTGGGTAAGTCTTCATCATATATTCTTCGAGTTCCCACGTAGCTTCTCTCCATATTACATTTACAGAAGGTATTACTTTATTTCTTAGAACTTGTTCTTTCCTGTCAACAATCTGAACAGGAACTTCTTCGTTGGATAAATCTTTCTCAAATTGTAGGGGTTCATATTCAATCACATGTTTGTAATCGGATTTATATGGTCGTAAGACTGACACATGGAAGATGTTGTGGACATGCTCTAGCGCCGGAGGTAAGGCTACCTCATATGCGACTTTTCCAATCCTTCGCAGCACCTCAAAGGGTCCAATGAACCTCAGGCTCAATTTCCCCTTCTTTTCGAATCTGATCTTTCCCTTCCAAGGAGAGACTTTCAAGAAAACAAAGCTACCCGATTCAAATTCTACATTCTTACGGTGTGGATCGGCGTATTTCTTCTGCCTATCCTGAGCCGCTACCAATCTTGTCCGAATCACATTGGCTATCTCTGCTGTCTGTTATACCAGTTCTGGACCTAGCAATTATCTTTCGCCAACTTCATCCCAGTATAGTGGAGTTCTACACTTTCTGCCGTACAATGCTTCGTAAGGCGGCATGCCAATACTTGCGTGGTAACTGTTGTTATAACCGAATTCCACGAGCGGTAGGTGATCATCCCAATTTCCTTTGAAATCTATAATGCACGCTCTTAGCATATCTTATAGAGTCTGGATAATTCTTTCGCTCTGTCCGTCGGTCTGAGGGTGATATGCCGTACTCATTCTCAACTGTGTTCCCATGCATTCTGGTAGTTGCTTCCAGAAATTTGTTGCGAAGCGCGGATCTCGGTCAGAAATAATCGACACTGGAACTCCATGCCTTTAAATAATCTCTCTCACATACAGCTTTGCCAACTGGTCTAAGTTAAATCTGATCTTGATCGGAAGGAAGTGTGCTAATTTTGTCAGTCGGTCGACGATAACCCATACTGCGTCATAGCCTTTCTGAGTTGTCAGAAAGCCAACTACGAAATCCATCATAATATGTTCCCATTTCCATTTTGGGATCTCTAGTGGTTGTAGCAAACCACTCGGCCTCTGATGTTCTGCCTTCACTTTCTTACATGTTAGGCACTTGGCAAAACAATCGGCAACATCTTGTTTCATATTCGGCCACCAAAAATGCTGTAGGAGATCCTGGTACATCTTGGTACTACCTGGGTGTATAGAATACCGCGAACTATGAGCCTCGCTCAAAATGTCCTCCTTAATCTCTGGCACTGTCGGTACCCAAACTCTGCTCTTGAATCTTAACATTCCCTCACTGTCTACCTTGAATTTCAGTTCATTCCCTTCGGGTATCTTTTTTTTATCCTCTCACAGTCTTCATCCTGAAGTTGTGCTTTTTTAACCTTATCCAGCAAAGTTGTACTAGCTTGTATCTGGAATAGCTTTTCGTTAGTCTCCATAGGATTCCTCACCTCTAATTCTAGTTTCTCCATTGCTGAAATTAGCTCGTCCTGGGCAGTCAACATCATCAACTTCTCTCGACCCTTTCTGCTTAAGGCGTCGGCAACCACATTCTCTTTACCCGGATGGTATAAGATCTCGCAGAGTCATAGTCCTTTATCGATTCCAACCATCTTCTTTGGCGCATATTCAAGTCTTTTTGTGTAAAAATATATTTCAGACTCTTGTGGTCTGTATATATCTCACACTTCTCCCCATAGAGATAGTGTCTCCAGATCTTCAAAGTAAATACCACTACAGCCAACTCCAAGTCGTGGGTCGGATACCCCTTCTCGTAATCCTTCAACTGTCGTGACGCATACGCAATAACCTTGTCGTTTCGCATAAGTACACAGCCAAGTCCTTTATGCGACGCATCACTATATACCACAAAGTTTCATGTGTTATCCGTAAGAGATAACACAGGTGCCGTACTCAACCTCTTCTTAAGCTCTTGGAAAATTTCCTCACACTTGTCCGTCCAAACGAATTTTACCTCTTTTTTAGTCAAATTTGTCAGTGGAGTTGCGACTTTGAAAAAGTCTTGAATGAATCTTCTGTAATAGCCTGCTAATCCTAGAAAACTTCTCACTTCTAATGGTGTTTTCGGCTGATCCCAGTTCATCATAGCTTCGACTTTTGAGGGTTCTACCGAGATTCCGTCCTTATCAATTATATACCCAAGAAATTGCACCCTTTCAATCCAGAATTCACATTTCGAGAATTTGGCGTATAATTTCTCTCTTCTCAACGCCTCCAATGTCACCTTCAAATGCTCTACATGTTCCTCCTTGGTCTTTGAGTACACCAGAATGTCGTCGATAAACACCACTATAAATTTGTCCAGAAATGGCTTGAACACTCCATTCATTAGGCTCAAAAATGTTGTAGGCGCATTTGTGAGACCAAATGACATCACCAAAAATTTGTACTGACCATATCGAGTTCTGAATGTTATTTTCAGAACATCCTCTGACCTCACCTTCAATTGATGATAACCACTTCTCAGGTCTATCTTCGAGAAGTATCTCACACCCTTCAACTAATCAAACAGGTCGTCCATCCTAGGCAACGGATACTGGTTCTTAATCATGACCTTGTTCAACTCTCTGTAGTCAATGCAGAGCCGCATCGTTCCATCCTTCTTCTTCACAAATAACACTGGCGCTCCCTATGGCGATACGCTCGGTTGAATGTACTTCTTGTCCAGTAGCTCTTGCAGCTTTACCATTAATTTCTTAATTTCTACCGGAGCTATCTGGTACGGAGCCTTCGATATTAGAGCAGTTCCTAGCCCCAAATCGATCACAAACTCTACTTCTCTATCAGGCAGAAGTCTTGGTAGATCGTCCGAAAATACAGTCACGAAGTCTCTCACAACTGGTATTTCCTCCAACTTCTGGTTTTCTTTACGACTATCGACTATGTAGGCTAAATATCCTACACAGCCTTGTCTCAAATAACTTCCTGGCCTGCATCATCATCAGATAACTCGCTTATCTAGATAACTTGCTGCCATAAAACATAACCTTTGACGGAGTCATATGGTTAATACACTTCCTTTGGCAATCAATTATTGCTCCATAATTGAATAGCAAATCCATTCCCAAGATAAAGTCAAATTCCCTAAGTCTAATCGGAATAAGATCTACATTCATCACATTATCCTTAATATCCACCCTACAGTTCTTGTGTACATACTTAATAGGAATCACTTCCCTATTCGCAATCTCTATGTTCATAGGGTATTCTAACTCGTCCTTAGGCAATTCTAAGTTCTTAGCAAAGTCATCGAATATAAATGAACAAGTAGCACCCGAATCAAATAATACATAAGCATTAACTTTATTGATCAGAATGATACCTGTCACCACATTGCGAGACTGCACAGCAGCCTGCACTGTAATATTGAATGTCCTGGCAGTAGGTCAATTTATTGCAGTTGGTCCTGTGATAATTAGAGCATTGCCACCACTGATTCCCCTGTTCCCTCCTGTTCCTGTCCCTCTAGGACACTTTCTTGGGGCAATCCCTAGCCAGATGGTCCTTCAATTCTCATGCGAAGTAGGCGTCCTTCTTAGGGTTAGGGCAGTTAGGTGCTACATGGCCTTCATGACCACAATTGTAGCAGACTCGTTTACCTTTCATATAGACCTGCAGGTGGTTTTTCCCGCAGGTCGGGCACGCTTCAACCCTCTTCTTCTGGCTTCCTTGCTGATTTCTAGTCTGTGTGCTATCATTCCACCTCCTCTTCTGATTATTGCTTCCTCCCTCGTTGCTACCACTAGCCTTAACACTTTCTCCTTTACTCTTCTTCTTCTTCTGATCTTGGTTGTATTTGGTCACCGCATTGCTTCCACCTTCAGCGAGGATGTCTTTCTCCAATACTCTAGTAAAGGTGTTTAGCTAGAACATGGACACCTTGCTATACAACCAGGGCTTCAGGCCCTGTTCAAACCTTCTTGCCTTCTTCTGGTCAGTGTGCACTTGGTATGTGGCAAACCTAGTCAACTTATTGAATTTTGCCGCATAATCTGGCACTGACATATTACCTTGTTTAAGCTCCAAAAATTATACCTCCATCTGATTTTGTGAGCTCGTCGGGAAGTACATCTCAAAAAACATTTCTTTGAAACTCTCCCAGGTGATTACACCTTCTCCTCCCTTGACTTTGTTTGCTTACCACCAATAGTCGGCTTCTGACTTTAGCATGAAAGTTGCACACGTGGTCTTCTGATCTTTACCGACCCTAGCGACATCAAAGACTTTCACCATTTCCATTACCCAAGTTTGAGCTTCAATCGGGCTCATGGATCCTTTGAATTATGGCAGTCCCACTACCTTAAAGTCTTTGAATGACGTATTCGGTGGAGCTTGTAGTTGGTTGTTAATCGCTTCAGTCAATAAATTCACCAAATGTTGAACGGGGTTGGCGTTAGCATTGGCGTCATTGTTGTTATTCGTTGGCCCTTCTTGGGCCGGTCGACGGTTGGGTCTTCTTCTCGGCGGCATATTTCTGTTAAGATATACGCTTATTAGATCATTATTCATTTCTTAAATATTTAAGACTTCACTTAAACATTTTTAACATAAATCACTTAACACATATCATCTCAAATGAACTCTGATATTTTATTTAATCAAAAGTTTTAGACATATGAAGATAGCATCAATGCTATTTACATTAACTATCCCGAGATAAAGAATCTTTAGAATTTAGATCATCAAAATATTCCTCTATTTATAATCACATAAAAATTTACACTATTAACTATCAAATAAATATTCACATAATCATGTTGTTCCTATCACGGCCTACTAAGGCGTCGAACAGCTTTATTGCGCTCTTCCTCCATAATGCGGAACATCATCCTGCGATCCAGCATGTACCAAGGTAGATCTTCGAACTGAACTGGATAGCTCATAACCCGATCCTGGGCCTTGTCAATTGCATTTTGAAACATGTAGTCCGTCGCCTCAATCCTAGCCTTTTTTACACGATCATTATCCTCGGCATTCTCTGCACGTCGTGAAGCCCTCATCCAAGCATCCTCTGCTATAGCAAGCTTTGCTGATTCCTCTTTCAAATCATTCTTCAACTTCTCTATCTCCTCTGACTTTTCTTCACCTTGGCCATTCTCATGGACCAACTCCCACTCTACGTCTCCAAGACGTGTGTACAGAGTCTCAACCTCGCCATCCTTCTACTCGATGGTAGTCTACTGAGTAACTGTCTACTCCTTCAGCTCCTGAATAATATCCCTTAACTCTATGTTACAGTCATATAGCTAGTCGTACATCTCAGCACTGATAGAGTTCGGTGGGAACCCTTCAAGGTCTGTACGTAATGTCGGACAAGTTGCTACAGACAATGGCTTTGCCTACCATTTTTAACTAACGAAAAGAAGAAGAACACATTGGATTGAGAGGAATTGGTGGAGTAGTTGAAGTTTACTGTAGAAGCCACTCCCCCTTTGATTATTGGCTAGTTGCTGAGTTTGATTTTTGCAAGTAATAAGCTTAGCCTTTGAGCTATACACGTGAGGAGAGAAAGGCCACTCAATTTGGGACATATCTCCTAATCTCAGCAACTTGGCAAATGAGTATCCCACATTTAGGTTAATATACATATACATATAATATACCTAGGTTTTTAAATTCATTTGGGTGTACACATGGACTTTTAATGAGATAACAATATTACATAATAGCAAGTTGGGGGTATGTGCATTTTGATAATACCAAATACAATCTAATTGAGCATTATCTTTCCACATTATCATAAACTTTATTATTTCAATTATATTTAATTATTGAAATAATTATTAATATCAATTATTTATATAGTTAAATTTAATATTGCACAAAGTACACATAACATGTATTCACATAGGTCCATTTATGTAATTCATGTGACTCACTTCATTTTACCATATAGTTCCTATATTACATAGTCACATTACAATGTCACACTACAGTTTATATTATATAGATGTAGGTACTACACAATATACCATTACTCCTCACATAATATTGCACTTAGTAATTAATTAAATAAACACTAATCTATTATATTAATTAATTAATTATTCATTAATATACGATTACTCATAATAACAATTAATTAACATTATTATATTAATTAATCATTCACTTATTAATTCTTTCTTTAATTAATTAATCCATCATAATTTCATCACCGTGCCACACAAGGCATTCTACGAGCTTATCATAAACTCCACATTTTCTCAATTATCATTAATTCAATTTAATTTAATTGAGTTACTCACTTTATGCTACATAAACATTTATATTCAAATAAATAGTCACATTCTTATTAATATCAATATTAATATTATTCATAAAATTCATGGGTATTACATCCTTCCCCCTTTATAAAAATTTCGTCCTCGGAATTGGTACAAGGTTACACAAATAGATGGGGATAGTCCCTCCTCATCTTATCTTCGGATTCCCACGTGGCCTCCTCGATATCGTGGTTATGCCAAAGTACTTTTATAGAAGATATAATTTTATTTCTTAATGTCTGTTCTTTCCTATCTAGTATTTGGACAGGAATTTCTTCGTACGCCAGGTTCTTCTCTACTTGAATGGGCTCATAGGAAATCACGTGCTTGTAGTCGGGCTTCTATGGACGCAGCACGAAAATGTGAAACATGTTGTGGATGTGCTCCGACTCAGGTGATAATGCAACTTTGTATGCCACTTCGCCCACTCGCTTCAATATCTCGAATGGTCCTATGAACCTCGGACTCAATTTTCCCTTCTTGTCGAATCATACTTTTCCTTTCCAGGGAGATACCTTCAAGAATACGAAACTACCGACTTTAAAGTCTCGGTCTTGTCGATATAGATCTGCGTACTTTTTCTGGCAATCTTGAGCTGCTACCAGTCTGGCTCTTACCACTGTCACGACATCTGCGGTTTGTTGCACTAACTCTGGTCCCAACATTCGTCGTTCTCTGACTTCGTCCCAATATAATGGCGTTCTGCACTTTTTCCCGTAAAGAGCTTCGTACGGGGCATGCCAATACTCGCATAGTAACTATTGTTATATGCAAATTCTACTAGGGGTAGGTGATCGTCCCAATTTCCCTTGAAGTACATCACGTAAGTTCTAAGAATGTCATCCAGCGTTTGTATCGTTCGCTCACTTTGTCCGTCTGTCTGATGATGATAAGCAGTACTCAACCTCAACTGTGTTCCCATCCTCTCTTGCAAGCTTTTCCAGAAGTTTGACGTGAAGCGTGGATCTCGATCAGAGATAATTGACACCGGCACTCCATGTCGTGAAACAATCTCCTTTACGTACAAATTCGCTAACTAATTTAATTTATATCGGATCTTGATCTGTAGAAAATGAGCCAGTCTTTGTTAGTCGATCTATGATAACCCAAATGACATCATAACCTTTCTGCGTGACTGAAATTCCCACCACGAAGTCCACCGTAATGTGATCCCATTTTCACTCTGGTATCTCCAATGGTTGAAGTAGACCACTCGACCTCTGGTGCTCTACTTTTACCCGTTGGCAAGTAAGACATCTACTGACGCACTCTGCGACTTCCTGTTTCAAATTGTGCCACCAAAAATGTTGCCTCAGATCCCGATACATCTTTGTGCCTCCTGGATGAACGAAATACGTCGTATTGTGTGCCTCGTGTAAAATCTCCTCTCTTAGTTCGATTACTGCTGGTACCCAGACTCTTCCTTCGAATATTAAGATACCGTCCTTATCCATTCTGAATCTTTCCTCTTCATTTTTTACTATCCTCTTCCTTATTTTCTCACATTCCTCATCATTCTCTTGTGATTCCTTCACTCTATCCAACAATATCGGACGAGCTTCCATTGCAAATAATTTTTCTTCAGACATCCCTGGTCCCTTTACCTCTAGTTCTTATTTTTCCATCTCTCTTATTAACTCTTCTTGAGTTGTCAATTGGAACAATTTCTCCCTTCCTTTTCTGCTTAGCGCATCGGCAACTACGTTTGCCTTTCCCGGGTGATAAAGAATATCGCAGTCATAATCCTTGATTAATTCTAACCACCTTCTTTGTTGTAAGTTCAACTCCTTCTGTGTGAAGATATATTTCAAACTCTTGTGGTCCATGAATATCTCACATTTCTCTCCGTACAGATAATGTCTCAAAATCTTTAACGCAAAAACTACTGCTGCTAACTCTAAATCGTGAGTAGGGTATCATTTTTCGTAATCCTTCAATTGTCGTGATGCATACGCAATGACCTTGCCATGTTGCATGAGCACACAGCCAAGTCCCTTGTGCGATGCATCACTATACACCACAAAACCTCCCGCATCGTCTAGTAATGATAATACAAGCGCTTCGCTTAATCTCTTCTTCAACTCTTGAAAGATTTCTTCGCATTTTTTCGTCCATACGAATTTCACCGTCTTCCTCGTTAGATTAGTCAACGGGGTTGCTATCTTAGAAAAATCCTGGATAAATCTTCGATAGTTCCCAGCTAACCCTAAGAAACTTCTTATCTCTGTTGGTGTTTTCGGTTGCTCCCAATTATTCACTGTTTCTACCTTTGCAGGGTCTACTAAAATTCCATCCTTATCTACCACGTGTCCTAAGAATTGAACTTTCTCCATCAAAAATTCACACTTTGAAAACATCGCATACATTTTTTCTTCCCTTAGCGCTTCCAAAATCATCTTTAGATGTTCGGCGTACTCTTCTTTCATCTTCGAGTAAATCAAGATGTCGTCGATGAAGACTACCATAAATTTGTCCAAGAAGGGCTTGAAAACTCGGTTCATCAAGTCCATGAATGCTGTTGGAGCATTAGTCAATTCGAATGACATTACCAAAAACTCGTAGTGCCCATAACGGGTTCGAAACGCCGTCTTTGTTATGTCCTCTTTTCGTACTTTTAATTGGTGATAACCTGTTCGTAGATCAATCTTTGAGAAACACTTCGCTCCCTTCAATTAGTCAAAAAGGTCGTCTATCCTTGATAATGGATATCTATTCTTGATCATTACTCTATTCAATTCTCGATAATAGATACAGAGCCTCATCGATCTGTTTTCTTCTTAACAAACAACACTGGTGCTCCCCAAGGAGACACACTCGGTCGTATGTAACCTTTATCTAGTAACTCTTGCAAATGTATCATCAATTCCTTCATTTCTACTAGCGCCATATGATATGGAGTTTTGAAATCGGTGCCGTTCTCGGTGCCAAGTCTATTACGAATTCGATTTCTCTGTCTGGCGGAAGACCAGGCAGATCGTCCAGAAATACATCTTGGAATTCCCTCACTACGAATATATCCTAATTTTTACTCCTTTTTTTTGAGTATCTACAATGTAAGCTAAGTAACCTACACATCCTTTTCTTAACAATTTCTTGGCCTGTATCATCGTAAGACAACACGATTGCTTAAGCGATGAGCTACCATAAAACACTACCTTAGACTTATTCGGAGTCTGAAGGTTCACACTTTTGTTCTGACAATCAATTATCGTAGCATGGTTATACAACCAATCCATTCCTAATATTACGTTAAATTCTCCCAATCTAATTGGGAATAACTCTACGCTCAGTTCGTGATCTCTAATGTTTGCGCGATAATTTCGGTATATAAATTCTACAAGGATCACTTCCTTATTTGCAACTTCTATGTCTAAAGGATTTCCTAATCTTTCTCGGGGTAAGTTTAACCGACTAGCAAATTCTTCAGACACAAATGAACAGGTAGCACCCGAATCGAATAATACATAAGCATTTATATTATTGACTGGGATAATACCTGACACCACGTCGTTTGTAGCTACTGCATCCTGGACTGTCATATTAAAGGTTCTGGCGGCTGGGCGGTTGGATTACGTTGGTCCGCCGATCATTAACTTGTTATCTCCCCCTTGCTGGCCACTTCCTCCGCTGTTTCCCTTCTTCGAGCAATCCTTGATCCGGTGCTCAATTGCGCCGCAAGCGATACACCCCTGGATCTTCTTTGGCTTCGGGCAGTTGGGCAAAATGTGTCCCTTCTGGCCACAATTCTAGCAGGTACTGCGCCCCTTCCAGCACTCGCCCTGATGATTTTTCCCACACTTCGGGCATCCCTCTGCCCTCTTCTTAAAACCTCCACGATAAATTTCCCGACTGATTGTTTTTGTTGTTGTTGTTGTTATTCTCCCATTTCCTCTTTCCTAAGTTACTTCCCCCGCTGCTGCTTCCCCCACGGCTTTCTCCTCCCGTGTTCTTACCCTTCTTCTGTTTGTTATACAGACTCAAAGCTTCACTACCTCCCTTTGCAATAATCACCTTTTCCAGCAACATCGCAAATGAATCGATCTGAAGAACCGACACCTTATTGAACAACCAAGGTTTCAGTCCTTGTTCAAAACGTCTAGCTTTCCTCTCTTCATCCCCTACCTGGTGTTCAACAAACCGGGCTAGCTTATTGAACTTAGCCGCGTATTGCACCACCATCATATCTCCTTGCCTAAGTTCTAAGAACTTCACCTCCATTCTATTTTTCATGCTCTTTGGGAAATAGTTCTCGAAGAACAGCGTCTTAAACCTCTCCCATGATATTATCCCTTCTCCTACTCTTTGCTGATTTTCTTCCCACTAGTAGTTCACCTCGCCCCTCATCATGTAGGCGGCAAACACCGTCTTTTGGTCCTCACCCACACGAGCGATAGTGAAGGCCTTCTTGATCTCCTTTACCTATGTTTGTGCCATTATCGGATCGATAGTACCCTCAAACTCTGGGGGTCCTATGCTCCTAAAATCGTTGAAGTTTGTGACTAAAACTGCTTGGGGATTGGGGCGAATGGGTTTATTATTCCTTCCTCTAAGAGCCTCCCCTAACAAATCAACTAATCTCTGGATGGGATCTACTTTATCTCTTTCATTGTTAATTGATTCCTCAGGTGCAGTTAATCTACGTCTGGGCAGCATTATATGCATCACAAATTTCATTCTTATTATTTATTATATTACTTAAGTATTTCTTTAATGCCAAAAATAATAGAATTTATAACACGTTTCTGAAATAAGATCATTTATATTCAAATGCCAAATCATTACATCAAAATGATCATCCCTAGCATACTTCTATAAATGTCAACATATATCCCCTAATATCACAAAAGATGGGGGAAAACACTAACATACTACCCCTCTAACATAAGCCTATCCAGGGTTTACAACTATCCCTTATCTTACACAAAAGATTAGGATTACATCACAATATACATATCACATAAAAGAAACTACTAACACTACTACCACTAACTAAGGGGTTTCATCCCAAAATTCCGCGCTCCACAGCACTTTTGTATTCTATTTGGGCTATGTACGCCATCAACTCCCTGCTCATAGTGTGTTGGGTCTGTCCCTGCTCCACTGGGTAGTGGTATACACCATCGATCACCCTCTCTATGGCCGAGTGAAACACGTAACCCATCTTGTTCATATTCCTCTTTTTACACCTTTCTTCATCCTCTAGATTCTCAGCCCTATCGTTAGCTGTTTCCCACTTCTCCTCGAAGTGGATCCTCTCCATCACCTCTAACTCTAGCTGCGTACAAAGAGCCTCGTTCTCAGTCTTCTCGCTTAACTCTCTCTGTTACACCTCTTCTAGTTTTCCTTTCAAGTCGACATTCCGAGACACCGACCTGTGAAACAGAGTCCCCATCTGGATCCCTGCCTCCCTACGGTAAGCAATCTCTACCTCCAATTCCTACATCGCTAGCTTCCTCTGGTGGTCCTCGTCCCTCAGTTTCTGGAATTCGGTATCCCTCTCTTGAGCCTCTGCCTCTAGCACCTGTACTCTGCAGTCTAAATCTAGGATCCGCTCCTCATACTCTCCCAACATCCGCTCCTCGATAGTGGCCTCGTCAGAGTCCTCCATAGGCTCGTACTCTATGGGCTCCTCCTCTGGATCAGACTCCACCTCAATCTCGTCCTCTTCGACAAACTCGGACGGTGCAACTGCTGGCACAGGCTCAGCCTCCAACGGTGCCTCATATACGACATGTATATCTCGAGGCTCCTTTTCGGCCACTCTACTAGGTACTCCCATGTCTGTCATCCTACAACCACAAACACAAGACAAGCAAACAACAACTCCATTAGAATGTTAAATAAAATATAAGTTCATTGTATATAATTAAATTATATTTCATAACACAATAAGTCTCTCCAGGAAAACTCTACATGAGTTTCAACCCTTTCTATCTTCTAATTTCTCCTAAGTTATAATCAAAGGACTCTCGCTCCTAAGGTTTATAACTACGGCCCTGATACCAACCTGTGACGCCCCCAAATTCTGACCACTCGCGTCTCGAATTCGGTTCGTCACGTTCTAAATATCCAATGACTAAATATCATCTCGTGCAACAGAAATAACAGAATAAATTATATTTATTTAATATAATTATTCGGGTCCCATGGTCTCGTAACTTAAACAACTCTTACATAGCTTAAACACACTTAAACATAGCTTAGACATAGTTAATACATAATACAAATTAAGTATTATTACATCATTATAATATTTTTAACTAAGTACAAAGCTACTCCATAGCCTTGCCCTTGCCCTTGCCCTTATCAGTGTCCGAGGGTCTGCCTTGCGCTGCCTTAACTGAAATATTTTTAGGGAAAGTAAGAATGAGCAACAAGTTTGCTCAGCAAGTAATATAGCAATAATGGATCAATATAGTTTTCAATCTCCCAAGGGTAAAATAATAGTTAATAGTTCAAGAGTAGCAAGAAGTATCGATAGTTCTCAACAATAGTCGCTAAGGACAAAAAGATATCAATAAGATTCAACGCTTAATCATTTCGAGATTTCAAAATAATGAATACTGAGCAGTTACTAAGAACTATGAACTTCTACTAGAATTAACAGTAATATGCTGATAATCCATCAAAAACAAGTACAACAGGTGATCAGCCTAAAGTACCCTACGTCATTCATAACATTTAATCGTACTCAAGTGCGCACGTCGGTCGCCCGATAATATATAGTTTCCACTTCAAGATGGGTTGCTCGTCTCAGTCAATATAAGAATCCACACCAATCAATTGGTTTGGATATCTTTCTAACATAAGATATTAGTCTAGCTGAATCAAATGGCTTAGACACTTTTGTAATGCATTTAGGAACGATAAGTTCAAATGCTTGCAACAACATCCAAATATATAGTCGATGTTAGAATAATAACGAATATTAGTTGACATGGCAACAATTCGGATTTATACACTATTTAAAGTGAAAAGAGTACAGAACTTGCTCAATAAAAGTAAGGCCCAAATACTTGCATAAAGTAAATGCGTCGGTTAGGATAGTTGCACAATATTCAAAGCTGTGTAAGATAGAAAACTTGTCTTATGCGTAGTTTACCAATGTATAGCTTATTAATACTTTTCGAATCCTATTATAACATAGTTACGTATATAGGATATTCATTAGTTACGTACATTGAATATATATACTTGATATGTAAGCTAAACACGTGCATACGATTCTAACTTAGTCGTATAATCCCATACGTACGTCATTACGTACCTCACATAGACATAGCATAAAAATCAATTTATAGGATACTATGAAATCAATAACATAGTTCGTAATCATTACTTGACTTAGCGTTTTAAAAGTTTATAAATACTTATCACTATATGGTTTCATCATTCTCATTAACACTTTATACTACACTAAACATGTATTGTAGCTTAGGATAACAATGCTAGCATGCGTCAAATTTTAGATTTAAAATAACATACTTTGTCCATTCTGCAGGGTGGCGTGGCCGCACTTGGTTTGAACTAGGGAGTGGCGCGGCCGCGCTGCTCCTAGTTTAAACTTGGAAGGGCCTGCTCCTGCAGAATCCAAACTCCTCCTGATTTGCACTTTAAACGGTGATACATGTGAAACACACATATCATGAGGTCTACAACTAGGTTTGATCCTATACCTTGTCTTTTAACATGGTTCGTTATCAATTCTCATCTAATCAAGGCTTTAAGTGTTCAATTAACAAAGTCCTTCACGTTTAGTCATTATACATAAGCAATGAGATCAATAAGCTTCAATTATACATGCTCAAGTTATTTTAGTCATGTATTTCAAGTTATATAGTTTCACTTCTTTAAAACTCGTTTTAAATCATGCTCAACTAGTTTACAATGCACGTGGCTAGTTAGGCATACCTTTCAATCATATCTAGATGCATAATCATATCCTAACATGATAGTCAAAATTTCAGAATACTCTTAACGTAGTTATTGGTAAAACAAATTTTTAAACTCTTAAGTTTTCCTTGAAAATCTCATGTTAAACCATTCAAATATGCAAAGTAGCTTCACATACCATGTTTCATGCTCATGTACATACGTAATCAGACCATATAATCATGCTTAAGGTCATAAGTCAAAAGCTACTGAGTTCGTTAGCATACGTTCTCTAAGCTAAGGTTTCTTTATAATGTTTTAAACCGAGCTAGGGTAGGTGTTAACATGCTAGGCCACTTATGTCAGCATGTCGTGGTCAAAAATAGGCATAATGAAGTTATACTATCATGCTCCATTAATCAGAGGCATAAAAATTATCTTTTGGTTCTGCAGAAGGGCGCGGTCGCGCCCTGTTTGTACTAGGGAGTGGCGCGGCCGTGCTACTCCTGTTCTAGCCAGGAAGTTTTCTGCTATTGCAAGCTTTAATTCCATTTCCAACATTACTCAGTTAACATGCTTGAATACTATCACATTTCATCTATCACATACATATAACTCTACTAACATGTATATACACTTATATAACTCATAAATGCCAATTCACCATTCAATTATCAATGAATTCATGAAAGTTGTCGAGTTTGAAATTTAGAATGTAGGATTGTAATAATACCTCATGAGGCTTGAAATTGCTAAGCTTGCTTCTAATTCTCCACTCTCAGACTTCTCACCACTTCAATATACTCACTCTCAATTCTAACTTAACAGAAATTTCAGAAATTGAAAAGAAGAAGAAGAGAGCCTCATTTATAGAGAATTTGTTACACAGGCAATGGCTTTGCCTACCATTTTCAACTAACGGAAAGAAGAAGAACAAATTGGATTGAGAGGAGTTGGTGGATTAGTTGATGTTTACTGTAGAAGCCACTCCCCCTTTGATCATTGGCTAGTTGCTGAGTTTGATTTTTGCAAGTAATAGGCTTAGCCTTTGAGCTATACACGTGAGGAGAGAAAGGCCACTCAATTTGGGACATATCTCCTAATCTCAGCAACTTGGCAAATAAGTATCCCACACTTAGGTTAATATACATATACATATAATATACCTAGGTTTTTAAATTCATTTGGGTGTACACATGCACTTTTAATGAGATAACAATATTACATAATCGCAAGTTGGGGGTATATATCTATACACATAATATAATTCATGTACATTTTGACATTACCGAATATAATCTAATTGAGCATTATCTTTCCACATTATCATAAACTTTTTTATTCCAATTATATTTAATTATTAAAATAATTATTAATATCAATTATTTATATAGTTTAATTTAATATTGCACAAAGTACACATAACATGTATTCACATAGGTCCATTTATGTAATTCATGTGACTCACTTCATTTTACCATATAGTTCCTATATTACATAGTCACATTACTGTGACGCCCCCAAATCCGGGTTCTCTAACCCCAATTTGGTCGTAACGATACAATACAAACATCCATCCTAAACAACATACAATAACTAAATGCGGAAATATAATAAACGTATGTCATTCAGTCAAAAGGTGTTACTAGTCCCAAGATTCGATAACCTTTATACAACTATACAAACATACCCTAGAATAGTCATTGGGATTCATATTATATAACAGTAATTAAACTAATCATAAGACAAAGCCTGCTCCTTGCAAACTATTCCTACATCTTTCCTTTACCCTTGTCCTTCCCTGAAGTCTCGAGCTTAACTGCAATAGAAGTCATGATATAGCAAGAATGAGCAACAAATTTGCTCAGCAAGTTTAAATACAGCAATAAAGGATATATCATGATGAACGGAATATATCTGACAAGGAATTCAATAATATGAATAACAGAAGCAAGGATAATAATTACTTTTAGAATAAGTGATAGTCAAGTAGACTTTGAACTATAAAACTCTAATGGAATCAATAGCTGATTGACCTTTTGGTTACTGGCCACAGAATAAGTACTTGAGGGGATCAGCCTCACGTACGCCATGTATATGCATAACATTCAACTTTGCTGTTTGTATCTTATATTAGATACCTGGGGTACTCCCCTATATATAAGGGGTGTTCTTTTCAGTCTAAGAATCCATACCATCAATTGGTCTAGATAGCTTTTATAAAATTTTATACAATTGTCTGACCGAAGAAGGGTTCAGACTCTATCTGACGCAGTTTAAGAATTATAGAACTTTAAATAATGTACAAGTCCAAGAATGTACGAACTCAAGTGCACCAAGTGCGAGTGTCCATAAGATCGATGTGGAATAATTGTAAAGTATTTAAACCACTTAAAGCATGCTTGGAAATAAAGTTCAAGCTTAAATAAATAACTTTTAATTCAACAATAACCTGCTCAATACAATATGAGAAGGATAGGAAACTTGGACAATAAAGAGTGAAGTTCAGAAACTTGCTTTCAATATAACAATCAAATGAAGTTAGGAAACTTGCACATTATACGAGTTTGTGTAAGTTAGAAAACTTGCCTGTTTGCTCAGCTACAAATAATTCTAGCTTTAATTAAACTGCGTTGAAACGACCTAACATTAACAAGTCGGTCTTTCAATTAGCATGTGTAAACTAATATGAGTCTACACTTACAAGAATCTAATCATCAGATAGGTCTATTACATAGTTCACGTAAGTCAATTTACTATGCCTGAGTCCGTAAACATCTAATCCTGTCTTAGATTTAATAACTATAGAATATCTAGCCTATATGCATCAACATAGGCTTGAACACATAGCACTTCAATTTAAGCATGCAATACAGTTTAAGATACACATTGCAAGGTTCTGTCCATAATTCAAAGTTATAAGGTTCAATACCGGTCATTCTTACACTTTAAGCAAATCAAGTTCATGCTTCAAGGGTCCGCTACTACGGTCATATTACCACATAACGAGGCTAAACAATACTAAGTATGCATGCTCGTGCGTATACTACACATGTATACTTTAATCACATAGTTCATACTTGAAATTCATTTCTTGAAATTCAGTTCTTGAATACTTGTGTATAGGTGATATCCATGTTTAACCCAAAATGATTCTCACATCACCATATCTGTAGGCATAATGAATCCTAATAGACATGCTTGCATGATCATAACGTAACTCACTATGGTAATTGATGATATTAGCTTCCAAATCCTAAGTTTTCTTTGAAAATTGCACTAAGTCAACTTAGTACATGCAAGGCATCTCAACATATAATTCATATGCATTTGAAACACATATCTAAACCATATAAACGTATTCAAATGGTCAGAACTTACAAGACATAAGTTTGTCAAGTTTGCTTTCAAGGTTCTTAAGTTTTTCCTTTAAAATCATTTGAATCTTTCAATCATGTATGCTAGTGTGTGCTCAACACTTTATACATGCATTTCATATCAATTTAGACCATACGATCGGGTTCACAAAATCAGAATACACACGTGATACACATATATCAAAGTTAATATTAAAAACCATAAGTTCATTTTAAAATCATAAAGCTTTTCATCAATAGTGTATACTATCATGGTTATACATGCATCATGCTATGCCAAGATACTCATATATGTGTGTTAATCATGTCCACATGCTTGCTCTAATTGATACCAACCAGTTAGCATATAACAGAACTTAACAGAAGACAAAAATCATGACCAGGGCCTAGCGCAGCTGCGCCGCTGCCCAGTACAAAACTGGCGCAGCTACGCCGGTGTCCGGCCAGGCCTGAAGCTGCTCTGCTTCGGCAGTTACAAAGTCAAATCCAAATTTTCTACACCAAAATAATTTTAGCTATGATATAACTCAGTTATAATATACTTGTGAACTTATATACTACTTAACAATCATATTCCAATCACTTAATTAATCAATCCAAGAATTAAGATTTTAGGAAGTTTACAGAAATGAAGAACATGATAAGGAAGTTATACCTCTGCAATTCCTATTTGAGTTTGCTGCTATAATGGTTCTTACAATGCTGCTACACTACTCCTTCTTAACTTAATTAAAACTCTCAACTCACTCTACAATATCTCTGCAACAAGGAAATGAGAAGGAAGGCTTTATTTATAGACAAATGCTTATACAGATATTGCAATAATCTTTCAAATCAAACCAATGGGTTGAGCAAGTGTCTAATGGTTCATGTAGATTAGGTAGAAGGTTGGTGAATCCCATCATTATCTCCACTCCCCCATGATCATTAGCTAGATTATTGCTGAGATTGAGAAGAATATAGAGTAGCTAGCCATGTGGTGTTCACGTGAAGAAGAATGAGAAGAAAAGTGACTATAATATTGGGACAATGTTCACATCTCAACAACTTGAATGCAATTACAACATACTAATGTTATAGTCTACAATGCTTACTAAGGTTATATCACATTTTATTTCATAAACACATAGGTTATAAATGAATTACAATTGAAATTTCTAATTATAATGTATCAAGTAGGGGTATATATATATCCACATATAATCCATGTACATTTTATTAACACCGAATATAATTCAATTGGGCATTATTATTACTTATTATCATAACTGTTATTATAATAATTATAATAACTTATTGAAATCATTATCAATTAACAATAATTTATTGATATTAATATAAGGTAATAGGGTATATATTAAGGTCTATCCACACACATCATGTTACATAAGCAATAATATTATGTAACTCACATAATGCAATTAATCTTACTATATAGTCTATATATATAATATATAGCCATATTAATACGTCACATTGTACTATATATAATATATAGGTAACTACCACATTTTAAAGGTTTAATTATTGCATGCTTGCATAAATAATTAATTGATTAAATATAATCTTATTATATTTATTAATTCTTTGCTCATTAATATTCGATTTCTCAATATAATAGTTAACCGACATATTATTAATTAATTACTCGTTAATCGTCTATCCTTTGTAATCACAATTAATCATTTCACTATATTCAATTAATTGAATATTTAATTATTGACACTTTTATCAATCTTTGATATAAAAGTCTTAGGGCTAGTCCACTAATTTAAATAAACCATTCGTGACTCCCTTTAATTATTTCTAGCAATTATTCGCATAGGCTCAAACTCACATAACCACACAAGGTTTAAATAAGCTTACAAAACTAACTCATTAAAATTAAATCATATATTTAATTAATAATGGAGTTTAAAATTTTTCACGGTCATTACATCCCTCCCCCCTTATAAAAATTCTGTCCTCGGAATTGTAAAAATAAGGTTACTCAAATAAAAACGGATAATTCACTTTCATCTTCTCTTCAAGCTCTCACGTAGCTTCTTCGACTGCGTGATTCCTCCAGAGAACCTTGATGGAATGGATGATCTTATTCCTCAGCTTTTGTTCCTTCCTATCTAGTATATCTGGACAAGAAATTCCTCGTATGATAAGTCTTTCTCGACTTGGATTGGTTCGTAGGAGATAACGTGCTTGTAGTCTAGTTTATACGGCTTCAATACTGGCACATGAAACACGTTGTGAATGTGCTCAAGTTCAGGTGGTAACGCTACCTCGTACGTGTTGTGTATTTTCTACACGCAACACGCAAGTGTACGTGGTCAACAAGTAATACAGTGATAAATCAAAGATCATATCCACAGAGACAATAATTATTACTTAATCAAACAATTATCAATTTCATAGTATTCCAACTTTATCAAATGAATGGCCAAATGATGTTTTTATACTAATTTATTACTTAGAATAATCGCACACTAAATCAAGAATTTAACAAATTTGAAAGAATTAAGCCCACAACTTCACTTATGATTGTATTTCTGACAATTATCCTTTTCTCCAGTTTAATTCTGTTACCCCCAGATTATTAATCAAAAACACTAATGTAGATAAAACCACCTCACGATGCATAATATCCATACTTACTTATATCCACATATGATAGATTCAAGTAAGACATCCTAATTAACTAATTCATAATATTTCTAGGTGAATTAGAATTAATCAGAATTTATTACCAAGTTCTCTTTTAGATTACATATGGCATAAAGGAATACATCTATCCTAAACACGAATCAAGAATTCCATCTATGCAGAATTCACGAACATATGTCACTATAGCTAGTTCTAATCTCCTATGTTCCTTCACAAGTTCATAGGAAATAACATAATAATCATTGATTAGGTAATTATATAACTTAATACACTCATAGTGAATAACTTGGGAATAACATCAATAAACTAAATTTAAAGAATAATTAATCATCCATTACAATCAAAGATCCGTTGTAGGCTTGAAATAGAATTAGTTCATAACGAATAAAATAAAATGCATGATCCACATCATAATAAACATCTTGGAAACAAGATAAAAAGATAGAGAAAAGATAGACACTAGAACAATATCACCAATCTCCACTTCGATCTTGAGTCTGTTGTGTCGATTCGATGCTTCAATCCTCCAAGTATGTTCATTCCTTCAATTAGGGCTTCTTGATCCGTCTAAGTCTATTTTTACTAGCCGTCTATTGTCCCTTTTATATGCCCCCCAGCCGCAACATTAATTAGCCCTTATTTCTGCACAATCCTATCGCCAATAGGAAACTGCACGCGTTCCCCTGCCATTGGCTCGCCCCGGCGGCATTTCAGCCTTCAGTATGCCCGCCTCGGCGGGGGGTCTTCTTCTAAGCGTGTGAAATCTGCACCCCTGCCCCAGTGGGGGGGTTTTGGTTTAGATACACCCGCCCCAGCGAGGGGTCATCTCCAGTAAAAATTCAACCTTTTGTCCTTTTTCTTCCCAGTTGCTTATTAAATCAACTCCTGCACAACATAACATGAAACCAGGTAAAATAATACTAAAATAACTCGACGTAAGCAAGAAACAAGCTATAACGGTCATCAAATCGTTGGTATAAAACCAACTCATCAAATACCCCCAAACTTGAGACTTTGCTTGCCCTCAAGCAAAATAATACATATGCAAGATTAATATAATGCCTACTAAAATGCAACTATCAGATAGCAAGAATATAACCAGTATTGCCTCAGAGAATTGTTATCATAGATAACCAACAATTCCAACCATAGACAAATCTGCGTCTTAGACCCATCAATTAATCTATATCTGTCAACACCTTTGTTGTGTGTGTATGCTTTAACAACAATAAACTCAGCTACACCCTGAATATACCACATAAAATGCATCTTAGAATGAAATCACAGTTCTAATTCAAGAAATCGCATACACCTGATAAAGTGAATTCAATATACATAAACCAAGCCGGAAGTTAACATGGGAGACTTTCTATCTTTATTCATTCACGGGGGCTTTTTGCTCGTTTTCCCGTATCTCAATTTTTCTCATGACTGTGCAATATTTAGTTTCCTTAAGCTCTTTAGTGATACCCATGTAGTGAGCTTTCGACCAACGACTCCCAAGCCAGATGACTTTAGGGCGCTGGGTGTAAAGACATCCCCTAGTACGTACTTACTCGAGTACCAAAGGCCACGAAACTCAACTAGTTATGGTGTTTATTCATGCATTTCTGTATCTTTTCATTTTTTTTTCCTTTGCTTTCTTTTCTCTTTTTTTTCTTTCTGTTTTTCTGTTTAGACAGCTCCCATATCTTCCCCCAAGCTTAGGTTTTAGTCCGATCTTCATCACTTTCTCAGTTTAATTAATTCCTGTCATTAACTTCCAATTTCTAGTCCAGACGACAATTAAGCGGCTATTCGAACTACGCTGACCAAATTGTTGCTTATCGTGCTAACCGATTACAGAGGTGTTACCTAGGTAAGGATTCATGTAAAGGTCTAAAAATACATCCCTGTCCTAGTTCTCATTACTGGGTTATGTTCTGATGTTAATCCAGTTTCATCATTGGCTACTATTATATCTAGACACTGACATCTGACTCAACAATCCTAATTACTAACTTTTTTTGGCCTTTTTATAATTTTTTAATTTTTTTTTCAATAATTAATAAGCATAAAAGTTTAACAACTATACTAAACTACTGACTACATGCAAGTATTAATAATTTTTTTTTGAAAATAATAAAATAAAAAAATAAAACTACACCCCCAAACTTCAATAGAGCAATGTCCTCATTGATCAAAAATATAAAGCACTTAAAGTATGGAGGACTTCCCTGCAGTATCAAGCATCCTCATCGAAGTTCGAGTAAGGAGGTGGAGGATATGACGGCAGCGGCTGTGGAGATGGGAACTGGAATGGCTCATCTGAGGTGTTCAATCGAGCCAACGCATCAGCGACTGCGGCGTTGAAGTGATTCTGTGTTGTGAACATATGGTCCTGTCGCGCCGCCAATGTGTCAAACAGTCGACGATGCTCATCCATCTACTGCTGAGTGGCTGGAGTTTGCGAAGCAGAAGTACCCTCATTGTGCATTGGTGGGTCCCCTTCGCTAGCCTCCTCAGTTGGCTCTTGCCTAGCCAAAACCGTTGCTCGTTGTTTCTCCTCGGCCGATGCAAAAATAAAACCCAGCCCCCAAGGGTGTGGTGGTGCTACCGACCATTTTCTGAACCGGGCGATCATCTTTGTGTTCAATAACTGAAGAGGTGGCTGAGTTGGTTCTTTGGCAGTACACTTGACACAGGCACGACGACACAGTCCCGTGATCAAAGACGGGTGAGGCAAGCCGCTTAAGAACATTCCTCGGAGACATCGACGGATAGAAAAATTTATGATGAAGCCTATGTCGATGTCTTTGTCCTTGAGGATAGCATACAATAGTGAAATTTTCTCCTTAGTGCTCTCACTGGTGTGCGTGGATGGCAAGAGCTTGGCGCACAGGAAGGAGTACCAAACTTTTTCGTACTGGCTCAGGGTAGAGCTCATTATCAGTGTCCCCCCTTTCTTGCCTTTGAACCACACAGTGCCCGGTTTGCAAATCCGATCTAATATCTCGTCATAGTCTGGGCCCCTATCTATCATCTGCTGATATTGGCATAGATTCGAGCGTTGCAAGTTATAATAGTCAGCGATGGCCGTGGAACTGAAGTCCACCATTTTGCCCCAGAAGAATGCTTGTAATGGTTGGATGTCCTCGGTGTTAACATAAAACTCTTGCACAACTGGCACTACTGCGGCGTTGGGCTGATCCGTTAGAGTTTCCCAACCTTGTTCATCAATTTGGAGAGACATTTACCCATCAGTTGATGTTGGCCTAAGATCGCGCTCAGGTGTGAGCTTCTTAGTCTCCAAATAGTCGAAGCGGTCAGCAGCGATCTCACTCCTGAATTTTGCTTTGTCATATGATCATGTTGTTGTAGACCAAGATTTGCCCTTCTGGCACTTTTGTGCTCGCGGAGGCATAGTAATCAAGTGCTCAGGATAAAGTTGTCTGAATTCTGGTGGTTGAGGCTTTGTGTCGAGCACTTGGTGGGCAAGGGAATTTTTAGGGTTTTGTTGGTGATGTGTAGCTCTTCACTTTCCCCCAAATTTGTTTTTCAAGCAGCCCAAACAAGCAATATATATAATCTCAAAGTATCTAAGTGTTTCAGAAACCCAAACAAATCTCTGATAAACCCCCAAACTTAGACCCCAAAGTGGTACCTTGCAATGGTTACCTGGATAAGTTGGTGATTTGGAAGCCTTTGATGGAGGCTTATTGCTTTGCTAAGGAGAAAACCCCAAGTGGTCGGTGGAAATCATGTGGTTTGAGGCCTTAAGATACTCAGGAGGTGTTTGGGTGTATATTTCGGCAGCTGAGGTTTGCTTGGAATGATATTTGGCTATAGTTGGGTGCCGATTCAAGAGATTTAAAAAAAATATAATTGTCGTATCCCCGCCTAGGGCGGGCCTGATTAAGCCCTCATGGCGCACTGGGGCAGGGGCTAGGCAGAGTTTTAGAGTTGGGGGCCCACCGTGGCGGCACTTTTTTAACTAATACCCCCACCCGGGCGGGGGGGTCGGCAGGGAATTCCTGTTGCAAATTCTTCTAAGGCATTTCTGAAATGGCCTTCTAGCTTTCTATTGTTCCCTTATTGATTCCCTTGATATTGTTTTAGCTTGAATAGTAGTGTTTTTGCCCCCTTTCTGCACACAAACTTTAGATTGTTAGATATATATTTATAAGACTCAATTACTATTAAGCTCTAACTGACTCTAATTAATCGACTTAGATATAATATAAATTAACATAAAAGATGGGTTGCCTCCCACCGAGCGCTTGATTTTCAGTCTTTCAGCCTGACTACTCCCTGTTTTCAGTTTGTCTCGGCCAAGTCGATCGTGGTTGCCTGTCGATCGACTTTTCCTCCCCAGTAATGCATTAATCATTGGCCGTTGACTTTAAATGTTTCATTTGAATCTTTGGAGAATAGTTCAACGGCGCCATACGGGAATACCGTCTTTATTGTGAAAGGGCCTGACCACCTAGACTTCAGCTTTCCGGGGAATAATTTCAACCTAGAGTTGAATAACAGTATTGATTGACCCCGTTCAAACTGGCGGTGCATTATTTTCTGATCATGCCAGAATTCTCATATGCCTATAGGCGAAATTCGTCTAGTTCGTTAAGTTGTAACAATCGCTTTTCACCTGCCGCTGAGAGATCAAAATTCAACTTCTTGATTTCCCAATAAGCTCTATGCTCGAGTTCTATCAGCAGGTGACATGCTTTCCCATAGACAAGCTGATAGGGAGACATGCCTATCGGAGTCTTGTAGGCGGTCCGATACGCCCACAGAGCATCGTCTAACTTCACTGACCAGTCCTTTCTATTTGGATTGACAACTTTCTCCAGTATTCTTTTGACGTCCCAATTGGACACCTCTGCTTGTCCACTTGTTTGCGGGTGATAGGCTGTAGCTATCCGATGTTTTACCCTATACTTTGCTACGAGAGCCGTGAAAATTTTGTTACAGAAATGGCTCCCTTCGTCACTGATAATTGCTCTAGGCGTACTGAACCGAGTGAAAATGTTCTTTTGCAATAACCTTAGCAACACTTTTGCATCGTTTGTCTGGAGTGCCACCGCTTTAACCCATTTTGAGACGTAATCGACAGCCAAGAGGATATACAGGTTGTTGAATGAAGACGGAAAGGGTCCCATAAAATCGATCCCCCATACATCGAAAACTTCGACTTCTAAGATCATATTTAATGGCATTTCATTTTGCTTTGAAATATTTCTCACTCTCTGACATCTATCACAATTCTTCACACATTGATGTGCGTCTCTAAACAACGTGGGCCAGTAGAATCCTGATTGAAGAACTTTCGCTGCTGTGCGATCAGCTCCATAGTGTCCCCCGTATAGTGATGCGTGACATGCCTGTAGTATGCTCTCCACTTCACTTTCCGGTATACATCGCCTGATCATTTTATCAGCACATTGTCAGAACAAGTATGGTTCATCCCATATGTACCACTTTACATCATGTAAGAATTTTCTCTTTTGGTGACGTGACAAGTTTGGTGGGAGGATGTTACTGACCACGTAATTAGCGAAGTCCGCATACCACGAAAACTCGCCGTTTATCGAAAAGAGTTGCTCGTCAAGAAATAACTCATTGATTGCTAACTTGTCTGTTTCATCATGCTTTGGGTTCTCAAGCCATGAGAGGTGATCGGCCACCTGGTTCTCTGTCCCCTTTTTATCCTTGATTTCCAGGTCAAATTCATGTAGTAGCAACACCCAACTGATAAGCCTTGGTTTTGCGTCTTTCTTCTTAACTAAATACCTGATAGCTGAATGGTCAGTATACACCACCACCTTAGTTCCCACCAAGTACGAACGAAACTTGTCAAAGGCATAAACAACTGCAAGCAATTCCTTTTCCGTGGTAGTGTAGTTTAACTGTGCATCCATCAGAGTCTTACTTGCATAGTAAATGGCATGAAAGATTTTCTCCTGTCTTTGTCCAAATACTGCTCCAACTGTAAAATCACTTGCGTCACATATGAGTTCAAATGGATTGGTCCAATCAGGTGCTATGATTACTGGAGTCGTAGCTAACTTCTTCTTTAACTACTTAAAGGCCACTCGACAGTCCTCATCAAATTTGAATGGGACATATTTTTCTAATAGACTGCAGAGTGGTTTAGTGATTTTCGAGAAGTCCTTGATAACCCATCGGTAGAATCCAGCATGACCGAGAAAACTACGAATACCCTTTATCGATGTAGGCGGCGGTAGATTTTCAATTGTATCTAATTTTGCTCGGTCGACTTCCAACCCTTTTCCTGAGACTTTGTGGTCAAGAATTATCCCTTCTTGGACCATGAAGTGGCACTTCTCCCATTTGAGCACCAGGTTCGTTTCTACACACCTTTTTAATACCAATACCAAATTTTCGAGGCATCTATCAAATGATTCCCAAAATACGGAGAAATCATCCATAAAGACCTCAACGCTTTTCTCCACCATATATGAGAATATTGCGCCATCATACACCGCTGAAATGTCGCCGGTGCGTTGCACAGTCCGAATGACATCCTCCTAAAGGCAAAGGTGCCATAGGGATATGTGAACATCGTCTTTTCTTGATCCTCCGGTGCAATGACGATCTGGTTGTACCCTAAATACCTGTCCAATAAGCAGTAATATTCATGTCCGACTAATCTATCCAACATCTGATCAATGAAAGGCAAGGAGAAATGATCCTTTCTAGTTACCTTATTAAGTTTTCTATAATCCATATAGACTCTCCAGCCAGTCACTGTTCTGGTTGGTATCAACTCATTGTTTTTGTTTTTCACCACTGTCATACCGCCCTTTTTCGGTACACATTGGACCGAACTCACCCATGCACTGTCTGAAATTGGGTAGATGATGCCTGCATCTAGCCATTTTAAGATCTCTTTCTTCACCACTTCTTTTATTATAGGATTTAGCCGCCTTTGTTGTTCTACAGTGGGTTTGTTGTCCTCCTCCATCAGGATCTTGTGCATACAGAATGATGGACTGATCCCTTTAATGTCGGCGATGGTCCAGCCAATAGCTGATTTATGTTCCCTTAACACTCTCAGCAGCCTACTTTCCTGCATTGGGTTAAGTGCAGATGCAATAATAACAGCTAAAGTAGATGAATCACCTAAAAATGCATACCTAAGGTGATCAGGTAAGGGCTTAAGTTCAAGCTTAGGTGGTTCCTAAAGAGATGGCTTTATCTTTTCTGATAAGGCTCCTTCCATTTCCAAAGGTTCAACTGGTGGTGTGAATCTATTTGCTCTTGGATTGGCTTCCAACAGCTGTATATATTCTATTATTTCGGCATCCTCCACATCACACTCTTCCATTAATGCTAATTCTAGTGGGTCAGTATTTAGTATTCGAAGTTGTTCCTCATCCACCACTGTGTCTATTGTATCCACCCGGTAACATTCCTCATCTTCCTTGGGAAAGTTCATGGCCTTGAATACATTGAAGGTGACTTGTTGATCGTGCACCCTCATGGTCAACTCTCTTTTCTGCACGTCGATGAGTGTATTACCAGTAGCCAAGAATGGTCGTCCAAGGATTATTAGAATTTCCTTATCTTCCTCAAAATCAAGGATGATGAAATCTGCTGGGAAGAGTAATTTGTCTACTTTCACCAAAATGTCTTCGACAATTCCCCGAAAATAAGTTACTGATCTGTCTGCCAACTGTAGGGAGATGTTGGTGGGTTTAGGTGCTGGTAACCCTAGCTGAGTGTAAACTGATAATGGCATAAGGTTAATACTGGCACCTAAATCACAGAGGCATTTGTTGAAGGTTACACTCCCTATAGTGCATGGAATGGTGAAACTACCCGGATCCTTTAACTTTGGTGGAAGCTTCTTTTGCAGAATCGCACTACATTCTTCTGTTAGTGCCACAGTTTCGAAGTCCTCTAGTCTCTTTTTCTTTGAAAGAATATCCTTCATAAATTTGGCATAACTGGGCATCTGCTCTAATGCCTCCGCAAAAGGTATATTTATATGTAACTTCTTGAACACTTCCAGAAATTTTATGAACTGTTGCTGTAGTTTTTGTTTATGGAGTTTTTGTGGAAATGGCGATGGAGGGTAAACTACTAGTGTAACCACTTGTTCCTTATCTGCTGGTTTTTCTCCTTCCTCTCTTTCCACTGTTTGTTCCTTCCTGGTTTCAGCTTGCTCTTCGGCCACCAGCTTCTCCAAATCTAACTCCTCTAACTATTTTCCATTCCTGAGTGTCACCGCTTGACATTGCTCATGTCCTCCCTTCAGATTCTTCTCTGTGTCGCTAGGCAACGATCCCTGAGGCCGGTTATTCAGTGCACTTGCTATCTGTCCCATCTGAATCATTAGATTCTTCATATCCACCGCAAGAGCCTTCGTCTCTTTCCTCGCCACTTAATTTTCTGTTCTGACTCTGGCTATAACTTCTTCCCAACCTAGCTTTTCATCTTGTTGTGGTGCTACCTGTTGCTGCGGTTTCTAAAAACCAGGAGGGTATGGTAGTCGTGGAGCCTGCTACTGGTTCTGTGTGTTGCTCCATGAGAAGTTCGGGTGGTTCCTGTTCCCTTGATTGTATGTATTCTGGTACGTGTTGGCTGATCTATTATAGTTACCCACATAATTAACTGCAACTGGATTAATTGCACACTGTTCAATCGGATGTTCTCCTACACAAAGTTCCCATATGGCTGCTACATGCTGCATGTTTCCCTTTGTCATGGTCTCAATACTCTTTTGTAACGATGCCAGTTGTGCTAAAATAGCTGTTGAAATATCCACTTGCAGAACACCTGCTACTGTGGGCTGAGTCAATCTTTCAGTTGGCCATTGGTACCCATTTGAGGCCATCGTTTCTATCAATGCCCATCCGTCCTCAAATTTCTTCGTCAAAAATGCTCCCTGTGAAGCTGCATCTATGCTAGACCGTATCTGACTCGACACTCCATTGTAAAAGTTACTCAACTATATCCAGGGTGGAAATCCGTGATGTGGGCACTTTCTCAACAACTCCTTGTACCTTTCCCATGCTTCATAAAGTGGCTCACCTTGGTATTATGCAAACGAAGATATTTTCGTCCTTATCTTATGTGTCTTCGATGGTGGGAAGAACTTGGCCAAAACTTTATGTGCTAGATCATTCCATGTCATAATTGACCCCGGTGGTTCAGAATGTAGCCACGCCTTCGCCTTGTCTTTGAGCGAGAAGGGAAATAAACTCAACTTGAGCGCATCGTCTGACACTCCATTGCACTTGAAAGTGAAGATATGATCATTCGGATCATCATTCGAAAGACCCCCAAACTGACAAGTATTCTGCACCATTTATATTATTCCAGGCTTAATCTCAAAATTATTTGCATTGATTGCTGGCCTGGCTATACTTGAATGGATTTCTGAGATCTTTGGTATATCATAGTCCTTCATTGGTTTGTCTTCCTGCTGGTGTTCCTCCATGTTTGTCCTGGGTATTTCAAATTCCTCTCGATTCTTTGTAATACACTCAGTTAACCCCCGACACCTTTTGTCGATATCGTCCTCAAAGGGCAACAGCACTGGATTCTTCGATCTAGTTTGCATGCACTACTCGAAAGTTCTTGAAATAACCAGAAAAACAAAAATGAGAATAAATATATATAAGTTTAATTAAAACTGATATACTTAAATCGATATTGTAAGTAATAAACGCAATTACTGTCCCCGGCAACGGCGCCAAAAACTTATTGTGTATTTTCTACACACAATACGCAAGTGTACGTGGTCAACAAGTAATACAGTGATAAATCAAAGATCGTACCCATAGAGACAATAATTATTGCTTAATCAAACAATTAACAATTTCATAGTATTCCAACTTTATCAAACGAATGGTCAAATGATGTTTTTATACTAATTTATTACTTTGAATAATCGCACACTAAATCAAGAATTTAACAAATTTAAAAGAATTAAGCCCACAACTTCACTTATGATTGTATTTCTGACAATTATCCTTTTCTCCAGTATAATTCCGTTACCCCCAGATTATTATTCGAAAACACTATTGTAGATAAAACCACCTCACGATGCATAATATCCATACTCACTTATATCCACATATGATAGATTCAAGCAAGACATCCTAATTAACTAATTCACAATATTTCTAGGTGAATTAGAATTAATCAGAATTTATTACCAAGTTCTCTTTCAGATTACATATGGCGTAAAGGAATACATCTATCCTAAACACGAATCATGAATTCCATCTATGCAGAATTCACGAACATATGTCACTATAGCTAGTTCTAATCTCCTATGTTCCTTCACATGTTCATAGGAAATAACATAATAATCATTGATTAGGCAATTATATAACTTAATACACTCATAGTGAATAACTTGGGAATAACAACAATAAACTGAATTTAAAGAATAATTAATCATCCATTACAATCAAAGATCCGTTGTAGGCTTCAAATAGAATTAGTTCATAATGAATGAAATAAAATCCATGATCCACATCATAATAAACATCCTGGAAACAAGATAAAAAGATAGAGAAAAGATAGACACTAGAACAATATCACCAATCTCCACTTCGATCTTGAGTCCGTTGTGTCGATTCGATGCTTCAATCCTCCAAGTATGTTCACTCCTTCAATTAGGGCTTCTTGATCCGTCCAAGTCTCTTTTTACTATCCGTCTATTGTCCATTTTATATGCCCCCCAGCCGCAACATTAATTAGCCCTTATTTCTGCACAATCCTATCGCCAATAGGAAACTACACGCGCTCCCCTGCCATAGGCCTGCCCCGGCGGCATTTCAGCCTTCAGCATGCCCGCCCTGGTGGGGGGTCTTCTTCTGAGCGTGTGAAATCGGTACCCCCGCCCTAGCGGGGGGGTTTTGGCTTAGATACACCCGCCCCAGCGAAAGGTCATCTCAAGCAAAAATTCAACTTTTTGTCCTTTTTCTTCCCGGTTACTTATCAAATCAACTCCTGCACAACATAACATGAAACCAGGTAAAATAATACTAAAATAACTCGACGTAAGCAAGAAACAAGCTATAACAGTCATCAAATCGTTGGTATAAAACCAACTCATCATTACCCCACTTCCCCAACTCGCCTCAGAATCTCGAACGGTCCTATGAACCTAGGGCTCAACTTGCCCTTCTTCCCAAAATGAATCTTCCCTTTTCAGGGAGATACTTTCAAGAATGCATAGCTTCCTAATTCAAAATCTCTCTTCTTGCGATGTAAGTCCGCATACTTCTTCTGGCGATCTTGAGCTGCTACCAGTCGTGCTCTTATCACCTTGATGATCTCTACTGTCTTTTGTACCAGTTCTGGTCCCAACAGTCGACGCTCACCTACTTCGTCCCAATATAAGGGCGTTCGGCACTTTCTCACATATAGTGCTTTGTACGGTGGCATTCCGATACTAGCGTGATTACTATTGTTGTACGTGAACTCTACTAATGGAAGGTGATCCTCCCAGCTACACTTGAAGTCCATCACATAAGCTCGGAGCATGTCTTCAAGTGTTTCAATTGTTCTCTCGCTTTGCCTATCGGTCTGCGGATGATACGGGTACTCATTTATAGTTATGTCCCCATTCTTTCTTCAAGACTCTTCCAGAAGTTTGACGTGAATTGCGGATCTCTATCCGATACAATAGATACCGGCACCCCATGTCTCGAGATAATTTCCTTGACATATAATTTGGCTAGCTGGTCCAAACTATACTTAATCTTAATCGGCAAAAAGTGAGCTGACTTAGTAAGACGATCTACAATGACCCATATGGCGTCGTGCCTTTCTGCGTTGCCGAAAGTCCCACCACAAAGCCCATTGTGATGTGCCCATTCTGGAATCTTTAACGGTTGTAATAACCCGCTTTGTCGTTGGTGCTCTGCCTTGACTCTCTGACAAGTTAGACATCTGCTTACGCATTCCGCAACCTCTCTCTTTATGTTTGGCCACCAGAAGTGGTGACGCAAATCTTGGTACATTTTCGTGCTTCCTGGGTATATCGAGTATCTCGTACTGTGCGCTTCTTGCAAAATCTTCTCCCTTAGCTCTAGTACTAATGGTACCCAAATTCGTCCTTCGAATCTCAGCAGTCCAGTGCTATCAATCTTGTATTTCAATTCATCACCTTCAGCCAACTGCTTCTTGATGTTATTGCAATCTTCGTCCATCTCTTGTGCCTCTTTAACCTTATCCAATAAAGTCAGGCTCACTGTCACTGTAAATAATTTCTCGTTGGTCTCCATCGGATACTTAACCTCCAAGTCTAGTCGTTCGAAATCTTTCACCAATTCTTCTTGAATGGTTAACCTCAATAACTTCTCTCTGCCTTTTCTGCTTAAGGCATCTGCCACTACATTTCCTTTGCCTGGATGGTACATAATCTCATAATCATAATCTTTGATCAATTCTAGCCATCGGCACTGCCTCATGTTTAGCTCATTCTGCGTGAAGATATACTTCAGACTCTTGTGATCCGTATATATCTCACACTTCTCGCCGTACAAATAATGCCTCCAAATCTTCGAGGCGAAAACTACCGCTGCTAACTCCAGGTCATGAGTTGGATAGCCCTTCTTATAATCCTTCAGCTGACTTGAATCGTACGCAATGACCCTACCGTGCTGCATCAGTACACAGCCAAGACCCTTGTGTGACGCATCACTATACACTACAAACCTTCCCGTTTTGTCCGATAAAGCCAACACAGGTGCTTAACTAAGTCTCTTCTTCAATTCTAGGAAACTCTCCTCACATTTCTCCGTCCAAACAAATTTAATTATTTTTCTGGTAAGATTGGACAACGGCGACGCTATCTTCAAAAAATCTTGAATGAATCTTCAATAATATCCTGTTAATCCTAGGAAACTCCTGATCTCTGTTGGCGTCTTTGACTGCTCCCAATTGATAACCGCTTCTACTTTTGCTGGATCCACCGAAACACCATTCTTGTCGATAACGTGCCCCAAAAACTGGACTCTCTGCAACCAAAACTCAGACTTGGAGAATTTTGCATACAGCTTCTCCCTCCTTAATGTCTCCAACACTATCCAAAGATGTTCGGCGTGTTCTTCCTCTGTCTCCGAATACACTAGAATTCCATCGATGAACACGACAACGAACTTATCTAAATACTGCTTGAATACTCGGTTCATCAAGTCCATAAATGCTGCCGGCGCGTTTGTCAATCCGAATGACATTACCAGAAACTTAAAGTGTCTATACCGAGTTTTGAATGCCATCTTTGGAATGTCCTCCGACCTCACCCTCAGTTGGTGATAATCGGTCCTCAAGTCAATCTTTGAAAAGTATTTTGCCCCCTTCAACTGATCAAACAGATCGTCGATCCTGGGCAATGGGTATTTGTTCTTAATAGTGACCTTGTTCAACTCTCGGTAGTCGATACAAAGTTTTAACGACCCATCTTTCTTCTTTACGAATAAGACTGGTGCTCCCCACGGTGATACGCTCGGTCGAATATATCCCTTATCTAATAATTCTTGTAATTGGGCCATCAGTTCTTTCATTTCTACAGGAGCCATACAATATGGCGCTTTGTATACCGGTGTTATCCCTGGTGCCAAATCAATAACAAACTCTATCTCTCTATCCAGTGGCAATCCCAGAATCTCGTTTGGGAAGACATCGACGAATTCCCTTACAATAAGTATCTAACCCAGTTCACCCTCGACTCATCAACTATCAGCTACGTGAGCCAAATAACCTATCCAACCCTTCCTAAACAATCTCTGCGCTTGCATCATCGTCAGACAATGAGATTATCTCAGCGATTTACTACCATAAAATACCACCTTTGACTTATTCGGAGTCTTAAGTTAAACACACTTTCTCTTACAGTCGATAACTGCTCCGTGAATCGATAACCAATCCATTCCAAGGATTACATCGAACTCCCCCAAACGAATCGGTATCAAATCCACGTTGAGCTTAAATCCTCGTAATTCGGTATAACAGTTCCTATGAATGTATTCTACGGGGATAATTTCCTTGTTTGCTACCTCTACGTTCATAGGGTGTTCTAATCTTTCATGGAGCAAGTCTAACCATTTAGCAAATTCTTCGGAAACAAAAGAGCAGATAGCACCCGAATTAAATAACACATAGGCATCTATATCATTAATTGGGATGATACCTGACACCACGTCCTTAGACTCCACCGCATCTTGTACGGTCATGTTGAACGTGCGTGCCGCTAGTCTGTTGGCTTGGCTGGCTGGCCCTCCAATGCTCAGTCCGTTGTTGATATTGTTGTTGCGATTGCCGCTAGCTACATCGCCCTTTCTCTTCGGGCAGTCCTTAATCTGGTGATCTGGGGCTCCACACGAAAAACATCCTCCTTTCTGTTTATTTGGACACTGAGGAGCCATATGCCCCGGTTGTCCACAACGATAGCAAACGCTCTTCCATTTCATGCACTCTCCCGAGTGATTCCTTTCGCAGTTATTGCACTTTCCACTTTTCTTGGCCTCTCCCCCAGACTTGTTGCCTCCAGAGGATTGGCTCTCCATCCATTTATGCTTGTTGGGGTTGCTGCCTCTGCTGCTTCCCCCTTTCGGTCCCTCCTGACCGGTCTTCTTTTCTTGTTTAAATTGTGCTATGGCTTCATTGCCTCCTTCTGCAATGATGGCCCTTTCCAGTAGATCAGAGTAACTCTTAATCTTTAACACAACTACTTCTTTCTGTACCCATAGTTTCAATCCTAATCCGAACCTTTTTGCCTTCCTGGCCTCCGTGTCCACCTGATGTGAAGCGAATCGGGCCAACTCGTTAAATTTTGCCGCGTACTCTGCGACTGTCATACTACCTTGTTTCAGTTCTAGAAACTTAACCTCCATATCCTGTTGTGTATTCTCCGAGAAGTAATTCTCAAGGAATAACTCCTTAAATCTATCCCAAAGAATAACTCATTCGCCTGCTCGTCCCTTATTGGCTTTCCACCAATAGTTAGCTTCGCCCTTCATCATGAAAGTGGCAAAACTCATCTTCTGTGCTTCGGCCACCCGTGCGACCTCAAACACTTTCTCCATCTCTTCTACCCATGTTTGGGCTTCGATTGGGTCTAAGGTTCCTCGAAATTCTAGAGGTCTTACCAACTTAAAATCCTTGAAGCTAGCCAAGTGTTGTCCTGGTTGCCCTGCCACTGGCGGGGCTCTGTTTTGCATTGCTTCTGTTAACAGGTTAACGAAGTTCTGCATTGGATCTGCATTTACCCCTCCATTGTTAACGGATCCTTCCTCCCTCTGGTTTCGTGGTAGTCTCCTAGGCGGCATGATCTGAGGAAAGGAAGAAAACTTTAGGCTTTACGTGATATGTTATTCATGTTAGCATTAAGAAGTTAGGACGTCTATCAATCATATTTGATTCAAATAAACATCTTCAGTAACATAATAAAACTCGATGGATCTCCTCAACCCATCACCTATATACTCTACTTAAGTTTTCTACTAAGGTTATAACCTAGGTTTCGCATTCCTAATGTTTATAACCTACAGCTCTGATACCAACCTGTGACACCCATGAATCCGGGTTCTCTAACCCCGATTCGGTCGTCACGATACAATAAAAACATCCACCTCTAAACAACATACAATAACTAAATGCGAAAATATAATAAACGTATGTCGTTCATTCAAAAGGTGTTACTAGTCTCAAGATTCGATAACCTTAATACAACCATACAAACATACCCTAGAATAGTCATTAGGGTTCATATTATATAACAGTAATTAAACTAATTATAAGACAAAGTCTGCTCCTTGCAAACTATTCCTACATCTTTCCTTTACCCTTGTCCTTCCCTGAAGTCTCGGGCTTAACTGCAATAGAAGTCATGATATAGCAAGAATGAGCAACAAATTTGCTCAGCAAGTTTAAATACAGCAATAAAGGATATATCATGATGAACGAAATATATCTAATAAGGAATTCAATAATATGAATAACAAAAGCAAGGATAATAATAGCTTTTAGAATAACTGATAGTCAAGTAGACTTTGAACAATAAAACTCCAATGGAATCAATAGCTGATTGACCCTTTGGTTACTGGCTACAGAATAAGTACTTGAGGGGATCAGCCTCACGTACGCCATGTATATGCATAACATTCAACTCTTCTGTTTGTATCTTATATTAGATACCTGGGGTACTCCCCTATATATAAGGGGTATTCTTTTCAGTCTAAGAATTCATACCATCAATTAGTCTGGATAGCTTTTATAAAATTTCATATAATTGTTGACTGAACAAGGGTTCAGACTCTATCTCACGCAGTTCAAGAATTATAGAACTTTAAATAATGTACAAGTCCAAGACTCTACGAACTCAAGTGCACCAAGTGCGAGTGTCAATAAGATCGATGTGGAATAATTATAAAGTAATTAAACCACTTAAAGCATGCTTGGAAATAAAGTTCAAGCTTAAATAAATAACTTTCAATTCAACAATAACCTACTCAATACAATATGAGAAGGATAGGAAACTTGCACAATAAAGAGTGAAGTTCAGAAACTTGCTTTCAATATAACAATCAAATGAAGTTAGGAAACTTGCACATTATACGAGTTTGTGTAAGTTAGAGAACTTGCCTGTTTGCTCAGCTACAAATAATTCTAGCTTTAATTAAACTGCGTTGAAATGACCTAACATTAACAAGTTGGTCTTTCAATTAGCATGTGTAAACTAAAATGAGTCTACACTTACAAGAATCTAATCATCAGATAGGTCTATTACATAGTTCACGTAAGTCAATTTACTATGCCTGGGTCCATAAACATCTAATCTTGTCTTAGATTTAATAACTATAGAATATCTAGCCTCTATGCATCAACATAGGCTTGAACACATAGCACTTCAATTTAAGCATGCAATACAGTTTAAGATACACATATTGCAAGGTTCTGGCCATAATTTAAAGTTATAAGGTTCAATGCCGGTCATTCTTACACTTTAAGCAAATCAAGTTCATGCTTCAAGGGTCCGCTACTACGGTCATATTATCACATAACGAGGCTAAACAATAATAAGTATGCATGCTCATGCATATACTACACATGTATACTTTAATCACAGAGTTCATACTTGAAATTCATTTCTTGAATACGTGTGCATAGGTGATATCCATGTTTAACCCAAAATGATTCTCACGTCACCATGTCTATGGGTATAATGAGTCCTAATATATATGCTTGCATGATCATAACATAACTCACATGGTAATTGATGATATTAGCTTCCAAATCCTAAGTTTTCTTTGAAAATTGCACTAAGTCAACTTAGTACATGCTAGGCATCTCAACATATAATTCATATGCATTTGAAACACATATCTAAACCATATAAACGTATTCAAATGGTCAGAATTTACAAGATATACGTTTGTCAAGTTTGCTTTCAAGGTTCTTAAGTTTTTCCTTTGAAATCATTTGAATCTTTCAATCATGTATGCTAGTGTGTGCTCAACACTTTAAACATGCATTTCATATCTATTTAGACCATACGATCGGGTTCACAAAATCAGAATACACACGTGATACACATATGTCAAAGTTAATATTAAAAACCATAAGTTTATTTTAAAATCATAAAGCTTTTCATCAATAGTGTATACTATCATGGTTATACATGCATCATGCTATGCCAAGATACTCATATATGTGTGTTAATCATGTCCACATGCTTGCTCTAATTGATACCAACTAGTTAGCATTTAACAGAACTTAACAGAAGACAAAAATCATAACCAGGGCCTGGCGCAGCTGCGCCGCTGCCCAGTACAAAACTGGCGTAGCTGCGGCGGTGTCCAGCCAGGCCTGAAGCTGCTCTGCTTCGGCAGTTACGAAGCCAAATCCAAATTTTCTACACCAAAATCATTTCAGCTATGATATAACACAGTTCTAATATACTTGTGAACTTATATACTACTTAACAATCATATTCCAATCACTTAATTAATCAATCCATGATCAATCCAAGAATTAAGATTTTAGCAAGTTTATAGAAATGAGGAACATGATAAGGAAGTTATACCTCTGCAATTCCTATTTGAGTTTGCCGCTACAATGGTTCTTACAATGCTACTACACTACTCCTTCTTAACTTAATTAAAACTCTCAACTCACTCTACAATATCTCAACAACAAGGAAATGAGAAGGAAGACTTTATTTATAGACAAATGCTTACACAGATATTGCAATAATCTTCCAAATCAAACCAATGGGTTGAGCAAGTGTCCAATGGTTCATGTAGATTAGGTAGAAGGTTGGTGAATCCCATCATTATCTCCACTCCCCCATTATCATTAGCTAGGTTATTGCTGAGATTGAGAAGAATATAGAGTAGCTAGCCATGTGGTGTTCACGTGAAGAAGAAGGAGAATAAGAGTGACTCTAATATTGGGACAATGTTCACATCTCAACAACTTGAATGCAATTACAACATACTAATGTTATATATATATAGTCTACCATGCTTACTAATGCTATATCACATTTCATTTCATAAACACATAGGTTATAAATGAATTACAATGGAAATTTTTAATTACTATGTATCAAGTAGGGGTACATATATATCCACATATAATCCATGTACATTTTATTAACACCGAATATAATTCAATTGGGCATTATTATTACTTATTATCATAACTGTTATTATAATAATTATAATAACTTATTGAAATCATTATCAATTAACAATTGTTTATTGATATTAATATATGGTAATAGGGTATACATTAAGGTCTACCCACACACATCATGTTACATAAGCAATAATATTATGTAACGTACATAATGCAATTAATCTTACTATATAGTCTATATATATAATATATAGCCATATTAATACGTCACATTGTACTATATATAATATATAGGTAACTACCATATTTTAAAGGTTTAATTATTGCATGCTTGCATAAACAATTAATCGATTAAATATAATCTTATTATATTTATTAATCATTTTCTCATTAATATTCGATTTCTCAATATAATAGTTAACCGACATATTATTAATTAATTACTCGTTAATCGTCTATCCTTTGTAATCACAATTAATCATTTCACTATATTTAATTAAATTGAATATTTAATTACTGACACTCTTATTAATCTTTGATATAAAAGCCTTAGGGCTAGTCCACTAATTTAAATAAACCATTAGTGACTCCCTTTAATTATTTCTAGCAATTATTCGCATAGGCTCAAACTCACATAACCACACAAGGTTTAAATAAGCTTACAAAACTAACTCATTAAAATTAAATCATATATTTAATTAATAATGGAGTTTAAAAATTTTTACGATCATTACAATTACATAATCACACTACACTTTATATTATATAGATGTAGGTACTACACAATATACCATTACTCCTCACATAATATTGCACTTAGCAATTAATTAAATAAACACTAATCTATTATATTAATTAGTTATTTATTCATTAATATGCGATTACTCATAATAACAATTAATTAACATTAGTATATTAATTAATCATTCACTTATTAATTCCTTCTTTAATTAATTAATCCATCATAATTCCTATCACCGTGCCACACAAGGCATTCTACGAGCTTATCATAAACTCCACATTTTCTCAATTATCATTAATTCAATTTAATTTAATTGAGTTACTTACTTTATGCTATATAAACATTTATATTCAAACAAATATTCACATTCTTATTAATATCAATATTAATATTATTCATAAAATTCACGGGTATTACACAAAGGTTTTAACGTCGTTAAATCGACGGGCACTTGAAGTTGCCAAAAAGCTTAAACGTGAAAAAGTTTAAGGAATGAGTGTTGACGAACATAGAGTACTATAGGCTGATCACCTGGACGTGCTCGTAAGATATATCAGGATTACGGTTTTGTGCCGGGTTGTCCTTTTATGAATGGAAATAGAAAAGAATGTTCATGGTCTTTGACTAGCTCAGATTCTTAAGTGACTATATGTCCTTGAGAATGATTTTAAAGGAATTCAAAACCTTATCTTGATTATTCCTACAACTTCATAACTATTGCACAGTTATTGAAGATGAAGTCATATGATTCTTGATTTTGTGGTTGCAAAGTAAATGCTAAACTTGTTGAGCTAAATATGCTCATTCTTGCTTAAAATCATATGTTTCAGCTAAGGGTTATCGAACCGAAAGATTCGGTAAGGACAAGGGCAAGTCCAAGATGGATACTTAGATATCCTTGTAATAATGTAGTATTAATGTATAATAAATAATCTTATGACACCAAATGATTGTAAAGGTTATGGAGAACTTGGGAAGGAGTTATTATAATGAAATATTTGGTAAACTTATACAGGTTATTGAAGTATTCAATTGAATGTATGAGTAGATAGTAGTACCGTGTAGCACTATATTCAGGGTTTGAAGGTACCCGAATTTGGGGGCGTCACATTATCTCTCTTTAAACTAATTTCTAAACATAAAAAATGATAAGAAGGTTAGGAAATGATAATTCAAAAAGTGATAAGCAAATTAGGTCATTAATACACTGTTGTCTGCCTGGAGACCGGAGGTAGCGCTGCGGTGCCACCCTTTTGCCTTGGACAGGAGTTGCGGCACCAGTCAAAGCTATCTGGTCAATAAGTCGCGCTGTGGCACCATCTTTGTGCAGGAACAAGTGCGTTGCGGCGCACCAAAGGGGTGAGCTGGCAGGCATATGGCGCGGCGGTGCCACTTCTGTACTATGTACAGACGTTGCGGCGCTGGCACTAGGCCTTGTTGGCATATGCAGGAGCTGCGGTGCCACTTTGTAAAGGAAACCTGGCACTGCGACGCCTGTTGTATAAAAATGATAGTTTTACCCTTTAAAAGCTGAAAATGACCTAATAATCCATGCAAAGCACTTTTAAGCCAAATAATAACAAACACTATATAAAAGTATTATAAACTAAGATGAACAAGCAACTTCTTAAGGTTTAGAATGCTCGATTAGCGGGTATAAATCCCACTCATCAGCAACACCTACAAAAATTAAACCATTTAAATCTACACCAGCATAGGAATCAATAACACTGATAAAAGACAAACGTTGGAATCAGCCCCAACGTAGGCATCAGCAATAACCTCTAATGGTAAAGAGATTTGCGAAGTGCGATGTGCGATTTATGATTTGCGAAGTATGATTTGTGAAGTACGAAGTGCGATGCGCGATTTGCAATATGCGAAGTACGATTTATGATTTGCGAAAGTCCGATGTGCGATGTCGAAGTGCGATTTGCGATTTACGAAGTGCAATTTGCGAAGTGCGATTTGCAAAAACATTTTATCATTCATCATACCATTCATTGCATTGCATCATTAAATTTATCTTATCATATTGCAAGTGTCTAGTAATCTTTATCATGTTCATTCCATTACATTGCATAAACATGATAAAGAGGGGCATCTGTAGACACTTGAAATTTTGTTTCCCTTATACTAACCTTGCAAGATGGCAAAAGATTCTTTTCACACTCTAAAGATAGCCCTGGAGGATTACAACATTAAATCAAACCCCGGAGACAGCCATGTGGGACATCAAATCAACCCTTAGAAGCAATCCTAAGGAAAGATACAAAATAACATCACAATTTTAGCTCCGAAGATAACTTTGAGGGAAGACTGCCACTACATGTCCGGAAACAACTCCAGAAGGGGAAAAGGATAATTTTGCCAACTCAACATCAATACTGATCATCCGACTGAGGATAGGCTCACAAAGAACCATCACAACAATCCTGAGTGTAAACTGCGCAACACAGCTCAACGGACTACCTGCGGAGACCCGGTGATGTTATTCTGGTCATGGACCCATCTTTCTGGATTCGAAAAAGGTCAAGCCCCATATCATTACGTAAATCTATGAAAGAGATTTTCATAAAGGTATGGCACACCTCCATAGGATTTCCGGATAGAAAGGAGCAAGCTTCCCAACGCACAACAAGGCGAATGGCTATCGGGCATCTACCTAGGAATGGTTTTTTCCCTTTTAGTCTATCTTCACAAACTCAAAATGAGGTGAATAATATACTATTACAAAGATATAGGAAAGTTCTTTCCGGATTAATATGGCACATATTCTAACTCCTCCCGAATTTAGAGTTATGACATTTCAGCACGCAATATGAAAACCTGACCTACTGGGACGAATACCGAGCAAGTGGGGCCCACTTTTGGGCTACCACAGGTAGACCCGCGGCTTCCGCAGGTAGACTAGCGGAAGCCCGGGCCTATAAATACCCCCTCCCCCTTTGGCTTCCAAGAAAAAAAAGAGAGAAAGAAAGGGTAGCGGCGAGAGAAATAGAGGCTAGAATAGCTTAACAGAGCTTCTATCTTACTCCAATTTCTGTAAAACTTCTTTTTAAACACTCATATACATATATATTACAACATATCAAATTTTTAACGGTGGGAAACGAGTATCAAGGCGCCAAAAGCTGTTCGAGAGCTGTATTCGCGAAATACTGTAAGATTTCACCAGATCTGTCTTTTTTGCTTACTCTAATATGTATATAAGTGCTATATACATATATTTAGTAGCTTATATTCATCAAATCTGAAGTTTTAACCATTCATTTCTTGTAAATAGTTAATAATTGAGCTGTATTGACTAGATCTAGCCAGATCTAGCTTTTAATCGGTTCAAAAGTTGTAAAACTTGAACGTGGAAGCTAGAATGGGTAAGATCTGTACAGATCTAGTTTTTTTTTTTCTAGTTTTTATAAGTATTTAGCCACCACGTGACCCTTAATCTGTATCTAGAGGAAACTGGAATCTATGAGCTACTTGCGTACGGAGATTTGACTGATGAATCTTTCCTTTAGTGATGTCTAGTATAGTTTTATGTTTTATTGCAGTATATTCATTATGCAGGCTATTTATTTGATTTTATGTGAGCCTAAGAGAGCTAGATATACGATTCAACCAATGGATCTAGATCCGGTTCCCATGATAGACCTGGTTGAGTTGTACAGCCAGCTTGCAAATTTTGTACTTGTAAATATAGGAACTTAAAACGGTTATCCGAATTTAAGGTTTTGAAATAATGAAAATCATATGTGTATACTTTGATAACTTTCATGCCCATAAGGAGACCGACACTTCTATATATATTATTTTGTCGAAGCTGCTTCGCATCTCGAGAATAAAATCAAAACAAGCCAAATATGAAATAAAATGGAAGTATAAAAGGGCTTCAATTCCTATGTGAGCGAAAAGGTTTGAAAATCTCTTTTCAAAACATCATTTTCACATTATTGCTTAAAATAGACTTTTTAATAAATCAAACCCTTCGTATATAGTTCCAATGAAACACAACACTACTTTCAAATAAAGCATTTAGGCCCAATTAACTGCAACACACACACACACAATGATTAGGGAATGAAAAGACTAGGTAACCGTATTTCACGGAAGTCGGGGGGTGCCTAACACCTTCCCCTCACTTAAGCAAGCCCTCGAACTCTATGAATCTCGATTTCTAAGTCCAGTTAAATGGAGTCCGATATTGGGCCATATTGCAAAATATTTCAAAACTCGGTTGAGTTGGTACAACCATTTAACTCATACTAGCTGGCGGCTCTGTTTAATTCAGACCAATCAATAAAATCAATTTTTTCAAATCGTCAACATTATATGTCGGTCTCTTCCTAAAATATCACCCTTTAAGAAAGAGAAATTAAACCATATAGAAAACAAAAAAGGGTAAGAACCAAAAACCTAGGAAGGGAATAATTTTTCCCGGCGACAACACCCTCATGAAAAGTTAGTCCAAGGAAAGCAAAATTTCGAGTGTCTACAGGCGCTATAAAGGCAGTAGGTCAGCGTTGGCCAAGAGCTGGGGCATTCTGGAGGCGCTCTGGGGTGCGCTTAGGGGCTTTGGGGATTGTTGGGGTGCTAACAATGGCTGGTGCATTAGACTTGGCACAATTGCTTGAACCAAGTTAATTAACTTAAGATCAACTACCTTAATGAATTCCCTTGAGTTTTTTTCAACCTAAACTTCTTGAATTAGCACATTAAATCTTTCCTTGAATCTTTTAGCTCTTGTTCTCTTAACTGGATCAATAGGAACTTGAATTGAATTATTATTATTTGATGTGGCCCTAATCAGGATCGTGTCACTCCCACCTTTCGCTTTGTGATGAGTGGGTTTTATACCTACGAATCGGACACCTTTTAGGCTTAATTCTTTGTTACTTTAAGTATTTTTAGTGTCATGTTACTTGTTTTTGTGTTTGTGTTGTAGGAAACGGCTTCGGAGGGTCAAAATAGGAAAAATGGAGCTTAATGGCATTTTTGTAATTTCTTTCATTGTACACCCACCGGGGCGGGCTTTCATAGGCCCAATCACCCGCCGGGGCGAAGGTCACATTATCAATAGTGGATGCCCGTCGAGGTGGGTATTCTTGTGATGCCCCAAAATTCGAACCGTCACTGATCTCGAATTCGGTTTGTCACGTACTAATTCTAATAACAATTAAAATCTCAAATAATGAAATAACAGAATAATTTACATTGATATAACATAAATATTCTCGTCCCAAGTCTCGAAACTATTTCTAATACACTGCATATCTTAACCCAAACATATCTTAATACATAACATTAATTAAGTCTTAATACAACATAAAGGAAACATCTCAATATAAAAAAGCACAGCTACTTCATAGCTTTGCCTTTGCTTTTGTCCTGTCCTGGGGTTCCACCTTGCCCTGCCCTAACTGAAATGTTTATGGGAAGCAAGAGTGAGCAACAAATTTGCTCAGCAAATAATATGCCAATAAATGTGAACAGGAATATATACGGTTCTTAATCTCAAGGGTAAAACGGTAATTAATCGTTTAGGAATTCAAATAAGAATGTTGTGAACAAAATAAATAGCAATGACTTCCAAATCTATTCTATGAAGTTAAATAAGGACCACTACGGGTCGAGAAGTTATGAAAGGATTCAAAAGTTTCAACAATTTTAAGTGAATGAATAGATATCACTAAATGTCGCTGTGGACCAAGGATTAATAAAAGAATCCAATGAGTTTAAAGTTTCAAGTTAATAAATACTAGATACTGAGTGGTCGCTAAGAACCATGAACTTCTACTAGAATCACCAAAAATATTTTTGGTAACCCAAACAAGTACAATTAGGGGATCAGCCTATCGTGCCTGGTGTTATGCATAACCTATCACACTACTGTCGGCACCCCGACTATATAGTTCCCCTTTTTACGAGGGTTGTTCATCTCAGTCAATTTATAAGAGTCCGCACCAAGACAATTGGTGTGGATCGCTTTCTAATTCATAATATTGGTGTAGCCGAATCAAATGGCGTAGATAATTTCAACAATGTATATAAGAAAAATTTATGAGTTCAATACTCGCAACAATAATTCAAAGAATATAATCGTGATTTAAATCAAGTTATGAAATATAATTTTATAAGGCAAGAATTATTCTAGCACCTATTTACTCGTACGATCAATTATAGTACAAGCTCAAATATGTATTCAATAAAGAGTATGAATCAAATACTTGCTCGATAAAAAGAGTAGTTAGATACTTGCATTCAATATATAAATCAAATTAAGTTAGGAACCTTGCTCGATAAAAGTAGGGTAAGAACTTGCATTAAAGAGATAAGGTTTAAATACTTGCACAAAATCCAAAGTTGTGTAAGTTAAGAGACTTGCTTACAAGGTTCATCGAATAAAGAAATGAAAGGATTTAAGATACTTGCAATTATTAATACAAGAACGGGTTCAAGGAAACTTGCACCGTAAAAGAGTGTAAGTTGGAGACCTTGCCTTAAGCGTAGTCTATCCACGTAAAGTAAATCAACACTTTCGACACCCTATCGTAATATAGTTACGTATATATATATATATATATATATATATATATATATATATATATATATATATATAAGATATCCATTAGTCATATAGTTTAACATCATATCTTATCTTGGATATACGATCAACACATAATCTAAGTTTTAACATAGCTACACAGTTATACCATATATAGTATCATATTAATTCACAAGTCTCGACTAATATAACTTTTATTGCCTTTTATCCCTAACGTTCCTCTTCTCAAGTTAATCATCTTCATATATCATCATTAACACATAAGACCATAATCAATTCCAAGCATATTTTATTTAATAAGTTATGGCATTGATATAAGTTAATTGTCAAGAATCGGATTCAAGTATCAACATATGATATCACATAGCATGAATACATATTAAAGGGTTCTTCTATGTTTGTTCAACCTTTCCAAGTGCAATCATACATGTTATAGTCCTAATCCACGGTTTCTAAAGACTTAGGGTCATACAACGCCATGAATTCACATAAGTTATCATGCTTGTCATTTAAACATGTAAGGTAGTCATATAACCCATGTTAGGCATGCTCATGAGTATTCACATCACATATATATAACTAGAACCGTTATTGGTTTGAAAATATGCTTCATTTATACTTTAACTTGACTTCACGACATCTATCATGGTAGGCATACATGCATGATACATTAGTGAGTTTAAGAGTACTATCAAACATGTCCATAAATATCGGAATCCAATCTCAATATAACATGTCAAGGTGCACGTTCAAAACTTATACTTTCGTTAGAATGTGCACTAGTGAGGTTCGCATGTTCACATTTCATTATGAGACTTATATACGCAAGTTAACATGCATTTCATATGTTTTTAGGTCATACTAATATGCTTGCAAGGTTAGTATATAAACATGGCATGCATACACATCAAGTTCATTTCTAAAATTCTAAATTTATTTCAAAGTATATGCTTTCATTAATCATGTATGCTAATATAGTAAAACATGTTCTTTTTAGGTCTAGGTATACTCATACATATGTTACTCATGCTAGCAAGCTAGTGTAAGTAATAAATTAACTAACTAGCACTTACAGCCTTAACAAAAATTAGCAATTGGTGCAGGGGTCTGGCGCAGCTGCGCTGCGCCTTAGTTCACAACCGACGCAGCTGCGCCATTGCCTTAACCGAAATGAAAACTTCTGCTTCGGCAGACAGTAAGGCCAATTTCCAAATTTCACAACCAATTCGATTGTAATCAGCCATAATACAGTTTAAACATGGATATAAGTCTACGTAACCACTATACATGTATTTCTACCATACATATCAACTCACTAACTACTTTCAAAGATTAAAAATTTATGATCATGCTAATTTTCTATATTTTTCTCATGTTTAGCAAAATCTTCCTCCATAGATTCATTTCTTAACAAATTTGGTTCCTTCAACATCCGTTGGGTTCGTATTTGAGTATACTAACCATGATTAACCAGAATTTACAGATTACTTCAAACCAACACCATCAATTTTGTGACTAAGCTAGTATGAACCCATGTTATTTCTGAAACTGTAAGAACTTAGAATTAGTATTACCTCTTTGAAGCTTCTGTTACAAAGCTCAGCCTTCAATTGATATCTTACTCTCTCTATATTTCAATATACCAGCCTTATCAAAATCTCAGCAACAGGATTGTGAAGGAGAAGGGGCTATATATATAGGAAAACCAATTTCCAGACAAAGACTTCCTCCCTTGAATCAAAATAACAGATATATGAATTGTATGAAGGTTAAGGACGAGTAGGTAATTAGTTGGTGAAGGCAATCATGAAAGCCACTCCCCCATTGATGATTATGGCTAGAATGTTGATTTTGAGAGAAGAGGTAGTAGACTAGCTTGGAGTTTTCACGTGAAGAGAATGAGTGATGACTCTAATTATGGGGCAACAATATACAAGCTCAGCATTTGGTAACATGAAGTGTATCAACATTAAGGCTTTGTACAATTTCATGCAATATATACATAGGTTATAATTTAAATGTCACAATGCAATTCACATAAATAATACTCCAATGTAGTAAATGTAATTCGTACATATAGAATCCATAGTACATTTTATCATATAACATTATCTCCTTTATTATTAAATTTTATTAATCAACAATTGTTTATAATATATTCATGAGGTACTAATTAAAGGTTCACTCACACACATTGTCATATAAGCATTATTCCTGTAGCTTTCACAACTCAATAACTTTACTATATAGTTATGTATAATTGTATAGTCACATTGCACTACACTTTTTATAACATATGTGTAACTACTATGTGTTATACTTTTAATTATCGCATGCTTGCACATAGCAATTAATTGAGTAAATATTATATTAATTAAGTAATCACTATATTATCAATTTATTTCCATAACAAAATTATTAACAATTATGTGATTAATTATCGCATTCCTCGATAATTAAATAAATATAATCTTATTATATTTATAAACAAGTTACTTATTATTATTCTATTATTTGCAATAATAATAATCAACATATTATTATTAATTAATCACCATTAATATTCTATTTAAATAACAATTAATATTTGATTAATTATTCACGTAGTAATTCCTTCATTAATTTACCTTTATCAATAATCACATTCCTCAATAGTTTAATAAATACAATTCTTATTATATTTATAAACAATTTACCTATTATTATACTATTACTCATTAATAAGCTATCACTAATCACAACGATTAATTAACAATGTAATATAAATTAATCCTTCACTTATTGATTTTCTTCTTTAATTAATTAAATCATTATCATTTTCATTCTCATGCCGCACAAGGCATTATACGAGTTCGTCGCAATTCCCCATATTTCCTCAATTATTATAAATATAATGGAATTACTTTTCTCATAACCCATAAATATTTATATTCAAATAAGTATTCATTTTCTTATTATATCAAAGAAAATTATTCATGAAATTCACGGTTCTTACAATTCTTAGTACAAAAAGCCCGCCGGGGCGGGCATGTCGGGAAAGAATGCTGATTTTTAGAAGTTGATTCGGAAAAGGATTCTGAGAGTGGATTTGGCGAAGGATCATCAGAAGGCTATAAAAGGAGAAGAATACACAAGAATTAAGGGGGTTAGATTCCATTAGAGTAGTTTAGATTAGATATCATTAGATTAGGAAAAACCCTAGTCGGAATTGGATTGAAAATTGAAGCAACTTGGAGACCATTGAAGATCAAGAGCAGGAGCAAGAGGGAGCATGAGATTTACTGACAACAGATTCTATTCTCTTTTCTACTCTTATTTCTATCTTTTAATTTTTATTCAATTGTGGATTCTTGGTTTTGATTCAATAATAATGAACTAAATCTCTTGTTTAAGATTACAATAGATCTTATTGCGTAGCTTATTTTAATATGCTCCTCTATTAATTATTATGATCTATCGTGGGGATTGTCTATTGTGATTTGGGCTTTAATGTTTAATTGTCTAGCTAACAATTACTGTGATAATCTATATAAAATTAAGAGACGAATTATAGATTTAGATCTGATCATAATAGCATGTGATTGTGTTTTCTGCATGGCGTTGGAATTCATAATTTATGTCTAGGATAGAGATATACTTATGCATCGCATGTAATCTGATAAAGAACATGTGCTTGAAATCCTCTTTAATCATAATTCACATAGAGATATAGTGGATTAGTTAATTAGGGTGTTCTCCTTAATTCTATCATAAGTGGATTTAAGTTGATTTGAGTATGATGCGTTGAGAGATGGTCATATTTATTTATGTGTTCTTGATTAACAATTCAGAATAGTGAGCATAATTGATAAGAAGTGTATTAATTTAAGTGAAGGAATAAGTGAAGTTGTGATCTTAACTCTCCATAATCTTATTCTAACTAGTCGTAATTAGTATTAGCGTAATTAAATAGTTTAATTCAAAATACTAAATCATTCGTTTAAATAAGATTAAGTTGGTTACAAGTTAGTACTTAGTGATTTTTATTAAATAATTCCTCGTGGGAACGATACTCTACTTTCACTTTTATTACTTGTTGACCACGTATACTTGCATGTTGTGCGTAACTAGATTTTACCCAACAATTTGGTGTAGCATTTAGTCCCACATAGCACTTATGGTTCTAATACACCATGTGATACATCTTGCAACAAATCTATGTGATTTTCAATTGCACTCATTTACATGTCGTGTCATTATGTCAATACACTAAGCCATCTCGAACATTCTTTATATGATATTTCATAGAGTTGTATACGAGCTAGCTATTCACAAACAAGGGTTATGGTTCTAATATACCATGTGATACATCTTGCAATAAATCTATGTGATTTTCAATTGCACTTATTTACATGTCGTGTCATTATGTCAATACACTAAGCCATTTCGAACATTCTTTATATGATTGTTCATAGAGTTGTATACGAGCTAGCTATTCACAAATAAGACTTGACTCGTTAAAACTTGACTTGACACAGCTTGAATTTATTTATTGAATTGAGCAAGAAAAAAGAATCATGTTCGTTTAATTAAGCGAGCAGAACTTAACTATAGTGTCCAACTCGAGCTTGGCTTGTTTAAATTTGACCTGTCTAAACTCCTTGTTGAGTATTTAATTAATTTAAATAATTAATTTTAGGTATTACAGATATGATAATAGGAAATTAAATTTCACAAGCAAAAGTAATAGTTCCACAAATTCTCTCCCACATAAATAGTAAATGAGTCCCACACGTGCAAAAAGGAACTTGTGGTAATACCTAATTTCACTTGCGGAAATAACAATTCCTAATATTTTCAAAAGCAAAGTGATAGTTCCACAAGTTCACACAATGGACTAGGCTCACTTACACTCGACTAAAGCATGAGCTCAACTCATTTATAAACGAGTCGAAGTCGAGCAATATATTTAGGGTCATTTGAAAGTTTAGTTCAACTCAACTTGAGCTGGTTTAACTTTTAATCGAGCTCGAGATGACAAACCAAAGTTTGGCTGGGCTACTACCACATTCATATTCTATCATTCTCGCATTCTTAAGGGACATTTCCCTGTAACGATGGCCAAATTTTGTACTCCCTTCCATCAGAACCAACTAAGATTTCTCTACCTCCTTTTGTGGTTGTCCTAAAATCTTGTCACTTTAACTTTTAGTTTTTTCAAACATTACCCCTCCACTCCTGTTTTGAAAAAGTGAAATTCTGAGTAAAGTTCAACAAAGGTAACTACGGGACTCCACATAGCTTTTCCAGCAATCTCATTATTTCTTGAAAAAAGGGAATTCCTAATGAAGGCAACTAAACTGGGACGGTGGGAAAGTATATTTAAGTTTAGCCTACAAGCATCTGGTAAATTATGTATGAACATGTCAATATGCACCTTTTGCTTGACCTAGCAGCACCAGAATATGAACAAGAATTCGTTCTAGAAACAGGTATTCCTAACGAAGACAACTAAACTGGGACGGAGGGAATATATATTTTACTTCAGTCTACAAGCATCTGGTAAATTATATATGAACATGTCAATATTATAGTGTACAAGTATAAGATGATATGCACCTTTAGCTTGACCTAACAGCCCAGGAATATGATCACGAATTTTGTCTCTAATTTAAACATAAGGGTGGAAATGGATTCCATGATTTATTATTATTATTATTATTATTATTATTATTATATATATATATATATATATATACGATAAGGATCTTAGGCTCACCCAACTAAAAACTCACTCAAACTCACCCACCTTTAGCGACGGATCGGGCGATGGGTCGTCCGTCGCTATATATACAACCGTCGTCTATATGTTGTCCGTCGTTATATGTTATCCGTCGCTAAAAGCTAAGACAACGGTTGTATATATAGATACGGACCAAATCGTCGTCCGGTCTGTCTCTAAAGGAGGGTGAGTTAGGTGAGCTTGAGATCCTGGCCGTATATATATATACGGTCTGGATCTTAAGCTTACCCTTTATCCAACATACCTTGCTTACCCCCCTTTAGCGACGGACCGGGCGACGGTTCAGTCCGTCGCTATATATATAACTGTCGTCTTAGCTTTTAGCGACGGACAACATATAGACAACAATTGTATATATAGCGACGGATCGAACCGTCGCCTGTCCGTTGCTAAAGCGGGTAAGCAAGATATGTTAGATAAATGGTAAGCTTAAGATCCAGACCACATATATATATATATATATAGGATTCGTCTCTCAAGCGAACCATAAGGAGCGAACTAAAAATGAACCGGCTATAGTGACGGATTTTTTCGTCGCTATAGCATAGAAAGTCGGGTTTTATGCTATAACGATGGAAAAAATCGTCGCTATAGCCGATTCGTTTTTAGTTCGCTCCCTATAGTTCGCTGGAGAGACTGACCGTATATATATATATTTATATATATATATATATATAAGAGAATGACTTGTAGCAAATGTTTGCTATGACACTATTGGGACAAATTGATATCTGGTTGTCTATAGGAAAAACAAAAGGTCCAGATTTTAAAAAGGAAAATAGTGTTATCCGCTACTAATAGTGGCTGAAGAGTTATAAAATTTATTTCTCTTATAGACGGTTGGAGATGAATTTATGCTGTAGCGCCCCCAAATCCGGGTCCCCAGAACCCCGGACCTGGTACGTTACGATACATCATTTTTATAACTATTGTGGAAGATATAAACATAAATTATTTATACAATAACCTTTACACATAACTCCCATGGTCGGTAACCTTAACTTAATACCTGCATTCAATATCCTATACAACATACAATGTCATATGCCTTCAATATTGTTTCCATTTTAACCGTATAATAATTCCATCCTGGAACTTGTCTTTGCCTTTACCTGTGTCTAAAGTTTTGCTTTAATCTAAAATATTTATCATGATATAGCAAGGGTGAGCAATAAGTTTACCCAGCAAGTTTTAAATACAACAAGGATATATCATGATTGAAAGAAAGAATAAGCTTTCGAATTTTCAACGATATAATAATTGTGAAAGAGCATAAATCAGAGTTTCAATAAATGAATGACTGAATCAATAATGTTTAATGTCAACAAGGACCATGAATAATTTTAACTGAACCTTATGGTAATGAAGGTGATCAGCCTTTCATACCTGATGAACATATGCAACATGCACTAAGTGCGAATCAATAATCAGTATAGATGTGAATAATCAACAATGATTAATCACGAACATGCTTTACAATAACAACTCGAGTTCGAGTTAGGAAACTTGCCTGAACCGTCGATTACTGCTACGTAATTTAAGTTAATCGCTTTATTGAAAAGACCTATCAGTTATAAGATTTGATCTTTCAATTAGTATAACATACCTTATCCCATAATGCTATTACTTTAAAAGTAAACCATCTAACATTTAATCACATAGTCAAATATTAGATATCCTCAATATCATATATATTTACAAGTCTAAACCTAGCACACATCGAGTCTTTAATAGTATTCAATATAGTATACTGAGTGGTTTCCCACAAACAACTAACAAATTAGTTTTCGTTTCGTCCACACTATTTTCACAGTAAGTTAGATCGGTTACTAATTCGTAGATACCTTCCCCATATGAAGGAGTTGTGACGCCCCCAAATCCGGGTACCTTCAAATCCCAAGACATGGTGCTACACGGTGCTACAATCTACTCATACATTCAATTGAGGACATCAATATCAATGCATAAGTTTACTAATTATTACATTCTATTAAATTCCTTCCCAAGTATTCGTAACCAATACATTATTCTGTGTCATAATATCAGTAAATACAATACTAATACTATACTATAACAAAGGTCACTACTGGTCCAGCTTGGACTTGCCTTTGTCTTTACCGGATCCTTCAGTCTGTTTGCTCTTAGCTGAAATCATTTAGTTTTAAGCAAGAATGAGCATAAACAGCTCAGCAAGTTAAACAGTATATCTTGAAACCACAAAATCAAGAATCATATTCCTTGGTCTTCAATAACTGTACAATAGTTATGAAGTACTTAAGAATAATCAAAATATCGTTTTGATTCCTTTAAAACCATTCCCAAGGACTTTATAGCCTTTTCGGAATCCATCTTGGTCAACGACCATGAACCATATTTTAGTTCTCATTCATGAATGGAACAACCCGGCACGGAGGCCGTAAGTTCAATATAGCTTACGAGCACATCCAGATGATCATCCTGTAGTACTCTATGTTGATCAACACTCATACATTAAACGTATTTACGTTTAATTGGTGGCAACCTCACGTGCCTGTCGAATTAACGACGTTTAAAACCTTTGTTTTATTCATACTCAGGTTTACCTGAGAATCCGTACCAAGCAATCGGCATAGGATCACAACATTATATATATTTTGGAAAGATTTGTGGAAAAACCCATCAAAATATGCTAAATCTCAGTCTAGCCGAATCAAATGGCATCGACTATTCAATAACAGTTCATGCATAAGCAATTATGCACAATGACCTCTTGTCCAACCATAATGTATAGACAAGAGTTTAGAAAACTTGCATTCATAGTAAAGTATGAATGAAGTTAGAAAACTTGCCTTTGCATCTTCTAAACCTTTACACGTAGTCTATTCAGTCTTTATAATGTCTACAAAGCATAACACAAAGCATACCTATGAGAATTCATCATCGATATACCAAGTATAGCCTAACTTCTCCTTCTTGTATAACTTCATCGAAATGTTAAATTAATAACACTCATTTAAGTTATTTAATGTTCATTACGGTTTATTAACATTCTATGTTATAAACCAACTCTTCTTAATCATAACTAGGCATGATGATTAACCGAGTATTTAACTTGTTCCTTAACTTAGTTTTGGTTAACGTCCAAAACTTAAGTTTAATTACGTTTATTTAACATTTAATTTTCATAAACTCTTACTTAAACATGTTGTTTAAGGTTTACATTACATCATTTACTAGCCCCTTAATGATATGCAAAAGGTTAAGTAATTATTAACAATGTCAACTTTTCTCACATGCTGGCGCTGCGGCACCAGATATTGCCCTTGGAGTGGCGCTGCAGTGCTACTCTCTAGAGTTTTCTCCTGGGAGTGGCGCTGCGGCGCCGGATTTAAGTCTATTGGCTGGCGCTGCGGCGCTAGCTCTGCAACTTAGAAAAATTTTTCTAAGTCTTTGAAAATTCTAAAATTCCGGAGTCCGTAACTTGATCGTTATAACTCGGAATTGGTTCGTTCCAAAGCCAAAAGTTCATAAACGACATGCTCTACCATCCTATCAAGTCGGAATTCATTTTCAAATCCATCGACGAGAAATTCGCCGATTAGTCTATTTTTACATTTTCGTTAAACGTTCGTGAACGTTCGACGCTCAAATCTTCGTTTTAAGTCGGAATCAATCCGTTCTTTCCCTCGCAAGTATTATTTACCTAAATTCATGTGTTGCAATCGAAAACCATCATTTTCGATGCTCACGACGACTTTTGACTTCTAATCCGAGAAATTTACGTTTTCGACGATTATCGTCTAATCGCGTAACTTTCGTCGAATCTTCGTTCTTCATTATTATTACTCCAACCCACTTGGAATCAATCTCATGGTTGATTATTAATAATGCTAATCATTCAAAACATTTAAGTTTTTCATAGTTTCACATGTTCATTAGTCCATTTCCTATGAATTCATTAAGTCCATTATTAGTACCTAATCAATTCTTAGTCTTCCATCATGCATGGCTTGTTAAGGTTCTTAGTTACTCATTAAGCCATCCTTATAACTTTTTAGGGTTCATGCTTTCTCTAACACTTCTCTATCAAAATTATTATTGAAATAAAAGATGATGTTTATATACTTTCTTATGGTTATACCTTTTGTGTTCTTTGTGGAGTGAGTATGGATACTCAAAGCTTTCTTAATCCCCTTGGTTGATGAAATGTCTTCACAAACACAAGCTAGCTTCTCTTCTTATCTCTCTCTCTCTCTCTCTCTAGATGTTAGGATTTCTCAAACAACCAAATAATGAAGAGCAAGCTCTATATTTATAGAAGTGGCAAGGCTTAGGGTAGAAGAGTCATTTAGGCCCAACCTCCTCTACTATTCCCACCTCCTTTCCTTTCTCTCCAACCAAGTTAAGGCCCATGTGCTAGCACATGGTGTAGGGTTTTCGGCACATAAACGCAGCGGAAAATTAAAAATTTTCGAAACCCTAAAACAGGATCAATGCGAAAACATATTAATTCAGAGGTTAAGATATGTTTAACCGATTATTCAAGCCTGAAAGGAGACGATGGAGATTCTGGAACTGCTTCGAATCCTCAACGCAATCCAACGGAACTGCGCCTCTACGGTATCCACACGAACGTCCCGCGAATCGTCACACGATCTGCAGCAAGGAAAGCTGCGGTACTAGCCGCCAAGGATCTGGACTTTTCGAAATTTTTCTCTCTAGTCTCTCTCTAAGAGCGGCTAGGGTTTTGATATCGATGATGCCCTAAACGGCTGATATATCATATATATAGCAGTTAAAGGAATTAACCAAAACTTAATCCAATTAGAAATATAAAATCCGAATTTATATATATTTATATATTATATCTTAATTAAGTCTTACTTAATTAATATACATATATATATATATATATATACAAATTATCCTATTAATTTAAATTCATAATTTAAATACTATCAATCATATTGATATATTTAAATCCATACAATTTAAATTAATTCCCTTTTAATTACGTTCTAAGTGTGTGACCCTATAGGTTATTATTATGTTGGCAATAATTTTAAAATCATATTATAAAATTATAAACAGTGAGCGGCATCTAGTAATGCATCACTGCTACCCAAATAATAATAAGATCGGTGATTCGATACAACCTTTTCAGTGACCAATGTTTCAATGTAATTTAATCCTTTTAACCTTGACATCCTAGATTAAACTCGAGGCATGGAATGTGTCATCCTCTTCATAATTTAATCTGAGTTTTCTTGATCGATGAGTAGACTATATGAAAACAAATCACTATTTGAGCATGGCCATGCATTTCATAGTCCTACTCAATCAAGAGGCCTATGGATATCACCCCTAATATATTGGAGGGTTAAATTCCATCTAGATCACTCATATTCCTCACACGATTCATGATGTACCCAATAATCACCTTTATCGTCCACCTATTAAAGGTGGCCTTTGATGATATCAAAGTACATAAATCCTCGTGTAGTAATATAGTGTTTTCAGGTCGGAGGATCATTACATCATTGTCACTATGAGAATTGCTTATGACACTTTGCATAATGCTCCACGTAGAATTCTCATGGTGGGTCTGCCCAGTACATTGTTCTCTAACATGTACCTATGCATTGACTCAATATCTCATATATTTATGACCAATGAGATTTGGCCATCAGTCAATTCACATACTAGTCTCAATGTATCATTGTTGTCCCATTAACAATGACACTTGACTAGGGACATTTAAGAGTAATGATACTAATTGTAACTATATGATCTCATGTTCAAGTCACATACTTGAAGCCATATAATTTGTATCACTATTCTAAGGACTTTTATTATGTTAACATTTATATAACGCAGTAAATAAAACCATAATAAAATAATTCATTTATTCAATCAAATATAATATCAAAAATATTTAAGCAATTACATCAAAGAATTAGCCTCTAGGGCATAAACTCTAACACATGGCCAACCATGTCCCCCCCCTTGTGCTCCCACATGCTCCCATGTGGCCTTGTTCCCCCATGTCCAACATGGGTTGTGGGTTGAACTATGGGTTAAAATCACCCGTTTACCCAATGGTTCGACCCACGGGTCAAACTTATCAACTTTTAATTTCAATTATTTCTAATTCACTTTATTTTAACTTATTTGCTCCGTATAAAATTCATATTATACGTCGTATTAATTCTCGTATTCTCTCCGTATTATTCTTGTATAATACCTTGTATTATACACGTATTCTTTCCATACAATAATTATTTATTATTATACGTAAACAATTATTTCATTTGATCACGTTCCCTAACCGTTAGGATTTTAAGTTCCTACGCGAAAACTTCGTGAGTCATAACTGAAATATTATTACATATTCCATCTCGTATCGAAATCCTATCATTACGCGTTTCTCGGAATTTCAAAATAAATTCCCGAGCAGAAACGGATGAATAGTGATTCCCGTATTTTTCCTCCCGAGAAAACTTTTCTCGGCTAACTTAACTTTTCACGGTATATTACCGTCAAATCATTCGACAGAACGTCATTCTGACATTCCGAACTCTCGGAATGGCATAGGGTCTCAAACCCTAACCCTTAGGGTTGAATAGTGTCTATTTTGTCTTTTTCCAAAAATATTTTTATTCTCGAAAACTCTTTTTTTTCGTCTTATAAATTCATATTACTATTCCTAGCACGTAGCCAGAATCCTACTCATTTCTGCATGCTCTAGGTCATAAAATGACCTACAATTAACTTACTCAGTTTAATAAGCAAATAATTCAAATTTTATTCAATAAATCAAATAAAAATTCATTTACATAAACGCTCGATTTTCTCGAACGTTACAGGAGTCGTTTAGCCCAGCTACTATATATCAACCATTAAATGGTACGATTGCACTACCTTAGACTTAACACTTACTCGATCATTTATAAGTTATTATTATAACTCGGTAAACTGTTTATTATTCAAGAGACTTAATATCTCATTTCAGTAAGCTAAAACCAAACTGTTTCCTATTCTTGACATTTCAGTTTCCATTTCAGCATCTTGAATTGTTCATTTCAGAAAGCTGAAATTCTTTTTTCACGAAAATATCAAAACAGTGTATTATTTATATATCCTTTGGCCAATCATATATACATATATTCCATACACAAAAAATATTTTTCTGAAAATTTTTAACTCTTTTAAGTATTTTTCAAAAATCCATTTCTAGGTAATTCCTTAAGAAATTTGCTACATCGTGCTTAACTCCAGAAACTCCCAACTCTTGGCGGGATCTTACACATGTTAACGTGGACATATAGTTTAAATTTCGTGGCTATCGGAGTTATACAACTCCAATTATAGCGATTTCCGTCCAAAAAATACAAATATTGAAATAGTCATAACTTGCTCGATTTAAGTCGAAATGAGCTCATTTTCGGACACAAACTAGTTTATAACATATATTTTAATGTCCTAAAAGACCTGATTTTATTTCATAACTTAAGTGGCCGAAACAGCCCCTTAAATTTCCGAACAGCCTACTCTTTAGCCTTTTTCAGATTTTGCTTCATTTACTCAAATCAATCCACACGAAAATCTATAACTCCTTTTTAAGAGATTCCACTTGAAAAAGTTAGAAAACTTATATATCTATCTCCAAAAATTGACCACACTCAAAATTTTGAAATATACTATGAGATATGGTCATTTGAATTTCATACTTCGTTTTTACAAAAATCTAATTTTTCATACTTAATGATTTCTAAGAAAACTTTCATATTCCCACCTAATAACCAACAAAATCCATCATCAAACATCTTAACACAAACTAATACCAAATATATTCATGGATCTATCATGATCCATGATCTATTTCAACAATCTATCACAAAATCCAAATAAAACACAAGTAAAGTTAAGAAATATTAGGTTTTCTACTTTTGAAAAACTTATTTCCTATTTTATGCTTTAGATCCAACTTTTGATCCTTAAAAGGGTTAGATCCAAACATGAAACACTAATAAACATATAGATCTAAGGTTTTAAACCTTAAGATCATAGTTTTACAAAATCAAAACTTAAATCAATCAAAGAAGAAAATTGATTATATAAGTAGAAATTCTTTATTATACCTTAGTTTCTTTATTCCTATCTTCTTCTCAAAATTGATTAGAGATCTATGGAACTACATAAAACTATTCCTCTTTCTCTCCTATAGTGGCCTAACCTTGGCCCTCTATCTCTCTCTCTTGCTTGCTTAAACAAAATGATACAAATGAGAAGAGAGAGAAGATAAAATGATTTTGTTGTTTTGTAGAAATGAAGAGATATACAATATATCTCTTATTATTATTATTATTCCCCACACTCTTGCACCTCTCTTTTTCTTATCATGTTTAAACTTGATTGCACTGCAAAGATTGCTTGAAAACTTGGTTAAAGTTGGTGGCTAAATAGAAATTAGACACCTAAGGTGTTAGTTCACCAACTAAAGCTACTATCATCATTACATACACTCCCCCTTGTTTCTTCTCCAAATTTTAGGCCACAAAGCCTTTTTGGGCTCAATTTTATTTTTTTTAAGGCCCAAATAGACTACTTAGTATGCAATAGGTCCTCACTCAATTGACCACCAATTGGGCTACTCAAATAAATCTTTGGGCTTGAAATTTTTATTCTTTGGACTTGCAAATTAACATAATTTCATACTCTTTAATTTTTATCATCTCCTAATCATTTAGGTAGGGTTTCCTTACACATATTTGTAAGTTAATTCCTTCCTTAAATGGCTAAGCTTGGGCCAAGCTTGGGCTCTCACATAATTTATTTTGGGCTTGCACCTTTTTCTGAATTTACTTACTAGATAAAATGAACTTGGGATTCCACCTAATATTAAATTATGCCATCATTATACTTATCCTATACATAATATATTTGACTATATTAACAACTTAATTGCTATTAAATCAAATTAATTACAAGTTCAATCCTTAAATAAAGAATTGGGCTACTTATACAATTCCTTGGCCATAAAATCAACTTAGTCCCATTAAATCTATTATCACTAGAACTAATGCTCAATATTTTTGATATATACATATTCTTAATTATCTCTATATACAAAATAAATGTATACACATTATATAATGTATATTTATTTAATTATACACATAATCCACATAATCAATCATATATTTTAATAGTTTATTAACTAAATAATCATATTTGGCTTAATGAGTTATAAACATTCACACTCACATAATCATACAACATAACCCTTGAAGTCATTTGCTTCAAATACCTAATTTATATATTAGGTCACTAAACTTTATAGGTATCGTAGTACCTTATCCTTAATATTCCTTTAAGTACATATAGATTCATTTCTAGAGTTTGGAATTTTATAACCCATATTTTCTCTATTCTCATTCAAATAGTAAATCATATAGGTTCTACTTTAAAAATTTTAAATTATTCCTCAAATTTCCACTCTAGGTTTTATTCTTTAACATTTATTTTAATCATTTAAGATCTTATAAATTTTTGGGTTGTTACATACGCAAATGATGCGAAGCAAATATTTGTTATGAATCACTTACTATATATGTGTGTGTGTGTGTGTAAATATCTATGTATTTATACATACACAGAGAGAGAATCTGTACAACATGAGGCTCTAGATAAGAAGATTTAAAGCAAGTTGGAATATTTTGAAGAAAAACATGTCAAAAAGCGAAGGACACTAGAAAAAAGAAAGTTGTTTTTAGGTGCATAAAAAAAATACACAAGTTGGGATAACCAGGATTAGCGAAAAAGAGAAAATTGTGATGGCACATCATATATATAATGCGCACCCAGCTTCAAGTAGCCTAACCTCCAACAGAAAATACTGGCTACACCTGGACCCATACTTTCAGTCTTAGTGCTCTGCAAAAAATTATTTATTTTCATGGACACAAATCGGAATCCAATTGATGGGTTCTCCCTTTAATCATATTCCTCCTATGCACCCTAAAATATATTAATTAGATTAAAGCAACAGCTAGAAAGAGAGATAATAATAAGGAGAATACTCTACTTAGCATCTAACCACATTTCTAATGAATATTAGGGATTTAATAACTTGCAATGATAATATGGTCATATCGAATTTTTCGGCGATACGAATGTTGAAAACTACAGTCAAAAATAAAAACTGCAACAATTAAAAAGGAATATAAGAATCAGTTGGCTTTACAAGGAAAAGCACCATTCCTTATATTTACTCGATGTTTAGACTATTAAATTCACCTTACCTTTCTTCCACAAGCTTGCGGCTTTTTCCTTTTTTCAACATATTCTTCTTCTTCCATAGCTTATAGACAAGCATAAATGCTCCACCAAGGGAATGAGTATCCTAATCCTCTTCAATTCAAAACTCACAAGTGCAGCAACAATTTAATCTTACATTGATTGATTGCTGGCTTGCCCCTCAATCTGTCGGTAGGAAATTCAACATACCATCTTCTTAGGGCTAGCTTATTCCATCTGGAAATAAATAATGTAAAAATTACTCAAAATCTACAGATACAGAATCTTCATGCACTGTAAGCTTCTTAAAACGTAGTAATACTGCTCTTTAATCTGAAAATACCTTTTAGTAATCATTTTTTGCTTTTTGACAAGTAAATAATTGAGACGCCTAAAGCAAGGGCGACCCCATGTACACCAAGAGTATCCCTCTTCTGCTAATAGAGAGAATAACATGACTCCTCACACCTTTAGAGGAAATATATCGGGAATCAGATATATTGACCTATATGTATACTACTAATATGTTTCTTGGTTTAGTTATGACAGAATAACAAACATATACACAGCTCAATAAACAAGACTTGAATCCGGACATCCGGTAGTTAATTGAGTCTTTACTTTGAACTTTGTATGACTCTTACAATTGACTTGGATGTTTACTTGCACAGAAGCGGGTACTGTAATATAGTTGGTTTAATTGTACTTGCATAAGATCTAGGAAAAACATCTTTTTTTCTTTCTTTCTTCTTTCAAATCCAGAACATATAGCTTTTCTAATTATTTGTAATTATTTTGCTAAATATCCATTCCAATAAAATTCAATACGCTTGAGATAGATATTTTGATTTTCAGAAAGTTCATCAATTTTTCCTTAATTCTAACTTTTTTAATTGCGCACTTTCACTATATATAGCATACTTTTTAATTTTCACATAGAAAACCAAGGCAGTTAAAATTATTAAATTTGAATACTCAATAATACAATCATACGAATTAAGGTCCAACCATCAGATAGTGCTGCAGTGAGATTTCAAATAATGTCTTTATTACAGCAAAAAGAATATATATAACAAGATATAACTGAGAGAGAGAGAGAGAGAGAAAAAACCTTACATAAAAACATATAATAAATTAAAGCACAACAAGAATATAATATAAATGCAGTTCCAGTAAAATGATTGAAGTGAAAGACTTTTCAAAGAAAAGATGATTGAATTGAAGTGGAAAGCACTATAATTGTCTATTTAGAAGTACATATACGTTCCTGTTCATTTTCAAATGTAAACAACATAAGCATACAGAATAAAGGTCACAAAATGATAACTAAAAATAATAATTACACAAACCTAACAAAGAAAGTTTATGATCCTGAAAAATCTTAGGATATTGCTATTTCTGGTTTCTGCGTGCTCCCACTTGCTTCATGTGTCATCAACTAAACAAGTGGGATTGCAAGCACAGTCATCATATGGGAAGTCTTCTAAAATTTTGTTCAGTGGACTGTTTCTCATTCCCAACTTTTTTTGCTTTTTGGATGTAAGCTGCATGACCATTCATGCAGCATTGCTCACTGGAAGGGGATTGCAAAGAAAACTATAGAAAGAGCAAGCATCATATGATGAGATGAGGGAGGATGTCAAACTATAAAAGGGAAGAGGAACTCAAAAAAGTGATTATAATAAATAATGAACTAAGTTAGTGTTAGAATATTTCAAATAAAATAGGTGGGAACCCACCATGGAGGCTAGGCTTACATCAGAGTCTTTTAACACATTAGAGATCCTCGTCCTTGTGTCTATGTTTATATATTTGTATGTTGTCCAGTTCACTTTGAGAGACCAAGTTGAAACTAACTTGTGAATTTCTCCTCCTCCTTCCTTAATCAGTGCATACTGTCTTTCAGCAAAACAGCATCCACATCAGTTCAATTAGGTCATGTCTCTCCATAGCGTTGTGCCAAAACCTGAAAATAGTGGTAGCGAACCCATGGAAGGTACACCAAATATGTCAGAGCCTCATGACACAACATATCTTGCTTACCCTGTTCAGACCAATTCACAGTCCCATCTACAAGCGGCCTTATACACCATAACTTTGAAGGTATCTCTCTCTCTCTCTCTCTCTCACTCACACACACACACACACCCCAAAATATCTTCAAGTTTCCTAGGTAACAGGGATTATTAATGTAATTTATACGTTTCTAGATATTTGAAGAGTAAATTATTTCATTTATTTCCTTGTACTCGCAGTTTGAAGAGGTGGTGTACAAAATTAGCAACCAGCGAAAAGGAATGTGCTGCGGCGGAACGAGTACAATAGAGAAGACAATACTAAATGGAGTAACGGGAATGGTATGCCCAGGAGAGATACTAGCAATGTTAGGCCCATCTGGCAGTGGGAAAACCACCCTGCTTACAGCCCTTGGCGGCCGCCTTACAGGTAAACTATCAGGAAAGATCACATACAATAGTCAGCCGTTCTCCGGCACCATCAAACGGCGTACAGGATTTGTTGCACAAGATGATGTTTTATATCCTCATCTCACGGTAACGGAAACCCTCGTGTTCACTGCACTGCTAAGACTTCCCAAAACACTAACCCGTGATGAGAAAGTCCAGCATGTGGAGTGCATTATTACAGAGTTGGGGCTCACTCGGTGCAAGAACAGCATGATTGGTGGGCCACTATTTAGAGGTATATCAGGCGGGGAGAAGAAGAGGGTGAGCATAGGTCAAGAGATGCTCATAAACCCAAGCTTATTGTTGTTAGACGAGCCAACCTCAGGTCTGGACTCAACCACAGCTCTGCAAATCCTAACCACAGTCAAAAGATTAGCTAGTGGGGGTAGAACTGTAGTCACCACAATTCACCAGCCCTCAAGCCGGCTTTACCATATGTTTGACAAGGTAGTGTTGCTCTCTGAGGGATGCCCAATCTACTATGGCCCTGCATCAACTGCATTGGAGTACTTCTCATCCATTGGTTTTTCCACATCCATCTCTATTAACCCAGCTGATCTCTTACTTGATCTTGCTAATGGTAGTTTCTACTCTTATAGTAATTTTCTCACTTATCATATTTTCACTTAATTTTTTATATTTGAGAAATATACCTGAAAAGAGTCCATTTGAGGGGAGGGGAAGCCGTCTCTTATTCCATCAGTTATTAAAGCCGTGTCTTAGTCCATCATTTATCCAAGCCGTGTCTTAGTCCACCATTTATCCACCCCTTCTTTTTAGCTCAAATAATAGAAGTTTATCACTTGTCTTGCTGAAAATGATTGTTATAGTTGCAAATTTGTATAAATCCAGTCCTTGAAAGTGTGAAATTCGGGATTCCACTATCAGATTGCCCCATGTTCAGTTCAGTGCAACGATTAACTTAAGAGTCACCTTCATCGCACTAAGCTCATCGCACTGAGCATACTGTTTTAGTGAACATTAAAACGTGGTAACATATATCGTAGGGGCCTGCCAAATTATAAACATGTTGCATATTCAATTTTGGAAAATGCAAATAAAAGTAGTACTTGAATACTCATGGAAACTAGTGAAAACTCAAACTGCAGGAATTCGACCTGATTCAATGCAAGCTACAGAGCAAGGTGATAAAACAGAACAAGAGCAGAAGTCTGTAAGACAAATTCTCAGGTCAGCCTATGAAAATAATATTTTTACGAGGTTGAGAGCTGAACTATGCAGCATGGATGTTAATAACTATAATTACACAAAAAATGCTTCCACAAGTAAGTTTCCTCAATTCTATTCCAACTGATTTAGTGCACTATAACTATTTCTCAAAGAAACTTATATTCTCTCAAAAATCCTGGTAGCAAAGGCTATCAGTAGCGACTAATGTCTTTTATGAGTAATCACAACTGTTGCCTGGATCAAAATGATGCAGAAAGCCATTTCAAGTCAGAGCAGTGGTGCACAAGCTGGTGGCTTCAGTTCAAGGTGTTGCTCTTGAGGGGATTGAGAGAGAGGAGGTATGAAGCCTTCAATAGGCTTAGAATCTTCCAAGTCATAAGTGTTGCTGTACTTGGCGGACTGCTATGGTGGAACACGCCGACATCCCACATTGAAGATCGTGTAAGAATTTCAAAACTAAGTCATTATATCTATATAAAGAATTAGGATCCTCATGAAAATAAAGTTCAGTTAACTTTAATACCGGGCCATTTTACAGTGCCCCAAAACTGTGACAGATGCAAAATTCCATATTACTAGACACCACTTCAAATTTTGTACATGCCATTATCTCACAATCGAAAGGCGGGGCGGGACCACAGGCCCGCAGGCCCACTGGCTTATATTTTAGAACTTCTGCTTTTTTATTTAAACTGGCTAGAATTCCTAAGCCATCAAATGCAAGACCTAAATTTCCTATGGATGCTAACCTGGCTTGCTTTTTTAATGCAGATTGCCATGCTTTTCTTCTTCTCAGTATTTTGGGGATTCTACCCTCTTTACAATGCTGTTTTCACTTTCCCCCAAGAAAGAACTATGCTTATAAAGGAAAGATCATCAGGAATGTACCGCCTCTCATCATACTTTCTGGCAAGAACAATTGGAGACCTTCCGCTTGAGCTTGCACTTCCAACTGCCTTTACATTCATAATCTATTGGATGGGTGGGCTCAAACCTGATCCTATCACATTCATCCTCTCCCTTCTTGTTGTTATTTATAATGTCCTTGTTGCCCAAAGTCTTGGCTTAGCAATTGGTGCCATACTCATGGATGTTAAGCAAGCCACAACTTTAGCCTCAGTCACAACCCTTGTTTTTCTCATCGCTGGAGGATATTATATTCGACAAATTCCTCCTTTCATAGTCTGGTTAAAGTTCTTGAGTTACAGCTACTATTGTTACAAGCTTCTTCTCGGCGTCCAGTACAATGAAGATGACTTCTATGAGTGCTCAAAAGGAGCCTATTGCCGGGTTGCAGAATTTCCTGCTGTGAAATCCGTGGGTCTAGACCATTTAGCCATAGATGTGGCTATTATGGCCCTGATGTTGATCGGTTATCGGCTGGTTGCATATCTAGCATTGCAGAGGGTCAGCTGAAGTAGATTTAGCAGAAGACCCATTTTGTCAAATAAAGCATTTGAAGAGTTTACTATTTCTACAATTGAGAATAATGATTTAGATGAAAACGTGTTGCCAGATTTTGAGAATTACCCTATGAAACTTAGATGCACTACCCTTCTGGCGATAGGTTCACATAATACTAATTCGAAAAGTTTAATTTTTACACTAAATCATGACATGATGATCGGACTGCATTTGCATAATCATAGGAGGAAACAAAGATATTTCCATTTGGATTACAAGGAAAGGAAAGACAACAGACCTCTATGCCTTTACAGAATGAATTCCGGATCCATGTGGGACATTTTGGAGACTAAATATACTTCAATCAAATAGGTATCTGACAATTCATAACAAGAAACAAGAACATTCATCAGAAAACTGAATAATGTAGGAGCACATGATAGTGATATCTGTGAAAGAGGCCAAATGGCACAGAACAAGTTTCTAGAGATGTCCTTTTCTTTGTAACTTCTTTTATTTTTTGGGTTTACAATTATATATAGAGACAAAAAGTTGGATTGCTCTCCACGTTCTTGTCAAGAGTCAATAGTTTGGGGGGCAGTGGAACATCTACGAGCACCTTCAGTTGGATCCTGTCACCCCATGAACTCTAAGAACACTGAAAAAAAAACACATGTGCAAGATAAATAAACTTCTTCAAAAAACGTTGATAGTTGAAACATACACAAGCAAAACAAAACAAAAAATAATAATAATAATAATAATAAATAAAATAAATAAATAAAAGAAGAAGAAGAAAAATATCACATTTACTTAATTTTTAATGGATTGAACTATTCTTCATTTCAGAATTAAATGCAAATTTTGTTTAATAGAGATTAAAAAACAGCTAAAAGACGATAAAATAAGGAATAAACTAAATACTAAACAAGTTAACACACAGATAGATATACGCATGCTCACCAAAAAAACAAAAACACAAACAGATAGATATACTCATGCACACAAAAAAAATTTAACATATCTAATTAACAAAACACAACTGATTTTGAATTTCTCGCTCACCCTAATAAACGATCAGGCACCGTCCATTATACCATCTTTAACTTTAAAGGAAAAAAAATTGTTCTCTCTCTCTCAGATCCTCCTCCGTTCTTGCACTTCACGAGCACGCCCTCTGCCTCCTCCATTCTCTAGCGCCGGTAATCTCTCCTCCCCTTCTCCTTCGTACGTAGTGCCGAGGCACAGGTAGTACGGCTAGTGATATTATACTAGAGAAGACTTCACAGTTAACACAATATTTTACACAGATTTAATGGTTGATTGACACTTCTGTCCCTCCAAGTTGCCACCTACTTTCAAAGTCGTCTTTAAAGTTTCATTTTCGTCAGTTAAGTCCTAAAAGTGACATTTTGTTGGCGTTTCCGTTCCTCCAACCCATTTGGCCTCAACCCGACCCATTTAACCCAACCCGACTCAGTTTGACCCAACCCAAATTTTTAATATTTTAAAATATAATATTATTTTTATAATAAGTTTAAAATAATAATTATATTTAACATTTAAAAAAATAATATTTAATATTTTAAAATAAATTATTATTTTTAAAATAATAATTATTTTAAAAATAGCTGCTTTTATTATTTAAAAAAAATTAATTAATAATTGTATTTAATATTTTAAAATAAATTTTTTTGAATAATTATTATTTTTAAAATTTTAAAAGAAAATATTATTTTAAAAGAATTATTATATTTAATATTTTAAAATAATATTTTTATTTTTATTTAAAATAAAATATTATTTTTAAAAAATTATAAAGATAATTATTATTCTAAGGAAAAAATATTAGAAATTTTTATTTTTTTAAAAAAAATGAGTAAAGTTTCATAAAATATAGATTCAAAAAAATATAAAAAAAATTAAACTTTATTTTTTAAAAAATAAAGTATAGTTTTTCATTTTTTATGTAAAATTTATTTTCAGAAATAAAAGTTAATATCTCTTTTTTTATTATATGTATTCAAAAAACAGTAAAAGATAAATAAAAAAAGATGATTCAAATTTATTTTTATTTTTTTTAAAAAATTTAAAAATTATTATTATTTTCAGAATTTTTTTTTAGAAATAATTAAGATTGATTCCCTAAAGTTTTTAATTTTTTCTAAATTTTTTTCTTGAAAAGTTTAATTATTTTTTTTAAAAAATATTTATTTATTTAATAAAATATTGAATCATTTTTTTAATCTTTTACTTTTTTTTGTATTTTATTTTCCATTTTTAGTTTTTATTTTTAAAAATTTTAATATTAAGAATACATATAATAAAAAAAGAAATATTAAATTTTTTTCTTAAAATTTTTTTTACATAAAAAATGAAAAATATACTTTATTTTTTAAAAAATAAAATTTTATTTTCTATGTATTTTTTTGAATCTATATTTTATGAAACTTTACTCATTTTTGAAAAAAATAAAAGTTTCTAATATTTTTTTCCTTAGAATAATAATTATCTTTATAAATTTTTAAAAAGAATATTTTATTTTAAATAAAAATATATATATTATTTTAAAATATTAAATATAATTATTATTTAAAAAATAATTATTATTTAAAAAATATTTTTTATTTTAAAATATTAAATATAATTCTTATTTAATTTTTTTTTAAAATAAAATTTTTTAAATAATAAAAGCAGCTATTTTTAAAATTATTATTATTTTAAAAATAATAATTTATTTTAAACTATTAAATATTATTTTTTAAAATGTTAAATATAATTATTATTTTAAACTTATTTTAAAAATAATATTATATTTTAAAATATTAAAATTTTGAGTTGGGTCAAACTGGGTCGGGTTTGGTTAAAATGGGTCGAGTTGAGGTCGAAATGGGTTGGAAGAACGGAAACGCCAACAAAATATCACTTTAAGGACCTAACTGATGAAAATGAAACTTTATGGACAACTTTAAAAGTGGGTGACAACTTGGAGGGACAGAAGTGCCAATCAACCAAGATTTAATTATGAGCCATTATCAAAGTTTCATAACCACAAAATAACTGAATTGAAATGGAGGCAAAACGTGTGTACACAAACTAATGGATGAAGATCCAAAAAAATATTTAAAATTAAAAAACAACCACCCCAGTTACAATTTTGTCCATCCCATCAAATATCATTTGGCTACAAGCATAAACTGATAGGGCCTTGGTCTATTGCTTAGTGCTCACTATGACAATATCTAAACAAAGTACGCAAGCGAAGTTCAGATTGCCAAAAGTACCCAATATAGGCTAAACTAGTTAACCTTGAGCCAGATTCAAAGTTATACGTTTTGAATTATCAGACACTTGAGTGATGCTGATCCTGCTTTGTTAAGCTTAAGATTACAGGGCAGGTCAACTACAAATGTCACCAATTCGTGAAGGGAAGTACAAAACAGAGACACTAGCCTCTGTCTCTCACACTAGAATTTTTTGTGTATTCTTTACAACTTGTCTCTCGTGTGTTCTCCAATAGAGACTCCTAAGACATATTCATAAAACCAGGATGGAGATCCCAAATCCATACTGGATTGGGAAAAGCAATAATGGAATAAAAAAAACCAAATGTTTAATGGAGTATGAACCCCAAATACATTTATGGATTAGGAAATTCCAAAATCTTAATGGACTAGTGTCCACGTCGTGAATTTCCGCATTCTTAATTTTTAGTTTCTACCCTTTATATCTCATAGATTGTTTTCATTTATCTTATTTAAAGGTAAGTTTTAGGAAAGGATCAACATAAATGTCGACGATTTTGAAAAGATTGATTTTATTGTGATTGAACTGAATTAGACAGAATTGCCAGTTGACATAAGCTTAAATGAATGTATCAACTCATCCGGATTTTGAAAGGTTTTGCAATATGGCATAATATATAACTCTGTTTAATTAGTCTGGAACCAGAGATTCATAGAGTTTGGGGGCTTGCTTAAGCGAGGGGAATGTGTTAGGCACCCCCGACTTCCGTGAAACACGGTTTTCGTAACTTTTTCATTCCCTATATGGGATCTGTCGTTTACACTCCTAAATTAACCTCACTTTCACTTTACAAATTCAAACAATTACCATAGTAGAAAGCAAGAATTGATCCCTACAGAGAGTGATTTGTTTTATATTTATCCTATGATTTCTAATGAAAAGAGGATTTTGAATTGATTAACTAAATTAACAAGAATAAACTAAAAAGAATTAACAATGAATAAAAAATTTCAGCTCTTCAGTTTAGTATCACCTTTTTACAACAATAGATTAATCAAGTGTAACATTATTTACACTTCAATGAAACTAATAGCCCTAGGTAACAACAAACTCTGCTACCCGAAACTCCCCTTAGATTGTCACTCAATGAAACAAGTTCTTCACAAGATTCTAACCATTATATAACCTAGAACACGCTCTCTAGATTTAATATAACAGCAACATTAAGAACTAGGAAATTAGACTGTTCCAAGCAACAAACACATAAGCTCGGATTGTTTAACTTATCTTCTGATAATCATAGCAATACTCAAAAGCTTGTCCACAATTAGGTATTACTAATTGCTACTTATGATTAGGAATAATATCAATTACATGTAATACTATTCCTTGATCTAACATATGAATATTCGTTAAACAACTCAATCCTGCAAAAATCAAATTAGTTAAGACAAATAGCATTCATAAATTTAATCAGATTATCAAGAATGAATTTCATGTAAGAAGGAATAAATAACGAATACTCAATTAACCATTAATTATAAATAAAGTTTAACAACCATTAGAACTGAATAAAGAAAACTAGTCTAACATGCTTCCAAGTCTGCACTCCAATGGTGTAGTTGAGAGAATGTAGTAGATGATTAAATGGTAAAATGAATAATACCATGACTATTACATCTATTTATAGTGCTAGACAAAGTCCTAAATCCTGTAAGAACTAGAAATCCAAATCCTAAAATAAAATACAAATCATAATTAGTTTTCATAAAAAAATAGAATCTAATAAGGAAATAAAATCTCAGTCCAAAGCAATCCTAATTCTAATACCAATATCAATCCAAATTCATGTAAAAAGATGCCAAAATATGCTTTTAGAAACTTTCAAAAAATCCAATATTTCTAAATTTTCTTTTTTTCTTCAATTCAGCTCCAAATCAACTTGCTTCCATCCTTTTAGCTTTTATTCATATGAAAACAATAAACAACTTATTAAGCTCATATACACATGAAACATGCAATAAAATCAAACGTAAAGGAATAAAAAATCATGAATATTGTGTACTTATCAAATTCTCTCACACTTAGTCTTTTACACGTCCTCTTGTAAACCAAAAGTTTGATTTTCAAAAAAACTCTACTCAACTATAATGTCAAAAGATTTCAAGATGAAATCATGATTATCGACACTAAACTCACAAAAACATAATCAATGCTTCATCAATTAACTCAAAATAACAAACATGCCTTTTCACCATTGAATTTTATTAAGTCAAATTATATTCACATAAGCACTCTTCTACGATCCACACATTTACTCAACTTAGTTAGCATGGAGCAAAAGCTGTGCACACCACTCAAAACTCAATACATTCTTTTTCTGCTTTATTTTTTTTTACCAGAACCCTTTCATTTTCCTCTTTGTTTCTGGTGAATGCATTTTATGCTCCGTTTCACTTTCCTCAATCTTTATTTTGTAAGTGGGTGCATTTTATGTTCCATCTCACTTATTCGCACGTATTTATGGGAGAGTACGTTTTACGCTCCATCTCATCCCACCACATGGTTTCTCTTTTGCTTCTTTTTCTCTTTTTCAACAATTTTTTTAATTTTCAACTTTTCTGATTTTTTTTCCACATTGTTCTGCAAAAAGCATAAGCAGTTCAATAGTTTTAAAGCATGAGATTAGTGCACATAAACAACTCCACAGATAACTAAGCCAAATGAGCGTATATCACATGTTCAAGTACTCATGCGACCCAAATTCAATTCAAATCAATTACTATGGATCATGACTTAATTTTTCTCAATCATTAACCAATTAAGCATTAAACAGATTTTGAAATTTAGCATTGATTTTTAATTTTTGACTTTAACCTTCAAACACATCGACAAATAGAATTATGAAACTTAATTTTTTCAAAAATTTTCAAAAGGCATCAAAATTTCAAATATCCTATCAAAATCGGATCAATATTCCTAAATAAAATAAAAACCTAAATCTTTTTCCCCGTACTCAAACCTTACATTGTCCCCAATGTAAGAAAATCATGCAAAGAAGAAAGAACTACATGTAAATAAAATAAACTAATAAATAAAGAGATAGAAAAATCAAATCTGAGATTTTGGGTTGCCTCCCAAGCAGCTGCCCTTATTTATTGTCATTGGCTTGACATCATCCTTCACATTCTATGTAATCGGAGTTGCCAACTTCAAGTGGACTAGTAACGGTTTCAATTCATTAGGGACATCCTTCATATCTTGATTTTGCTCCATTCCAGCCCTCAACTCCTCCTTGTATATTTTCTCAAGAGATTCCTACACTATAGAGTCAACAACATCAGTAGAAAAAACAGAATTAATATTACCAAGACACCTTTTAACTTCATGCTGAACTGGACATGTGCCTCATCCAATTCCATAGTTAAGGTCCCATGGTATGTATCATGTAGTGTTTTTGTTATTTGTACCTATGTATCATCTATATCCTCTTTGTAAATATCTGCAGAGCTTATCAAATTGTTCTCCTCTTGCTTTTGTTCATCCTTTTCAGCCTTTGAATACCTGATTTCTTCTTCAAATTCAGTAGTAGCCTTAAGCACTTCCAACTAGTTTCCACTAGTGAACTCCTCATCATCTTTAAGTTCTAATTCCCTATTCGCCATTTCTTCTAGAAATTTTTCATATGACTCTGTATATAACTCTGATTTTTTTCAAACTTTCCAATTCCTTCTTAGAACGTGGGGAAAAGGTAGTATCGGTTCATAAACTTTGATAAGATATTTGCTCAATATGGAATTTATAAAAAATACAAATAACACGCATCATTATAATCAATAAAGATAGCTCAGGTAAAGTTTGAGTTTAGAAAACTTACCTCAAGCGCAAGCTACACTTTACAATACATAAATCACTTTCTCAATCGTCCTACACATTACATTATGTTTACAATATCAATTAGTTCCTAATCATTACGTTTAACCGTTGGACTTCTTACTTAAGTTCAACTTAACAACGTGGTTTACAACTTAACTCGCTAACTAACCACATACGTGAGTCTAAACTCACAACATGCATAACATACGCGTATAACACTTTAAACTATCATATCGTATCCTATGATAATAATATCCAAGTAAACACATAATATATTAATATAAAACTTCAAATTATCTTAAACATATCAAACATATGTTATCTTATTGTTTATTACACTTAACATGTCATCACATTAAGTTAGCTAATCATGTACTGTGTAAAACTACTCGGAACCAAACTAAGGTTTTCAGACAGCATATAGCCCCGCTGGGGCGGGAGTTTCTAGGCATAAAGCCCCGCTGGGGCGGGGCCCCACTGGTGGGTTCCCCGGCTCACGAACTGTGCAGAGAAATAAGCCAATTTGGCTTATTTCTTAGCACCAAAGTCCAATTTTAACTAACATAATGCATATGGAACTTTACGAAAACAAAATCTTAAACTTCTAACAAGATTTTAACATACATAAACACCACAACACATAATCAAAACACTAATTTTCATAATTTTGAAGAAAACACCATTGTTAAGCGTTCTTGACGGAAATTAACACTGTGACTTTGTTTTTAAACCAAATCAAACAATTCAAAACATGTTATTTTTGTTTCTTGATATATTATCATAAACTATGATCAATTTAAATAATATATCACAATTAAACACGAATTTTGATAATTTAAAGACTATTTTTCAAAACTAGTTCACTGTAAATTGCTATGAACATGATTTTTTCATGTTCATCATATTTACGTGAATTGAACGAATCTAGATTATCACATAACACTTATATAATAGTATATATATATAGACTACGACATGTAATAATCATAATCACATGATTTTTAAAGAAAACTAATTACAGAGAAACAAAAACTTGAAGAACAGTAAAAATATAACTTTAAAAAATTCAAGAGTTTAGATTACACCCTTTGTTTTCTTTGGAGAAGAAGATGATGGTTATAATTATCTTTTTGATTTCTCAAAGCCTTCCCCCTTCTTTCTATATTCTTCTTCTCTTTGTTCTTTCTTCTTTGTTTTGTTCTAACTCTCTAACTAACGTAGCTTAAATATATTATAGCTGATATAATATAATATACATATTATACATATAATTATATAATATATGTAACTGCTATCTACTTAATACATATACTAATTACAATTAATACATAAGTTACAATATTTGAAATTTAAAAAGCCCTAAGGCTTGTTTGGCAAAACAACTTTTTTAAAAACAGGTTTTTAGTAGTTAAGGCCTCGTTTGGCAAAACGAATTTAAAACAGGTGCAAGGGCCTTGTTTGGCAAAACGATTTTAAAAACTCTTTTTAATCCTTTAACACATACATTAAATGTTACACTTTAATTAATTAAATCTTAACATTCTAATTTAATTAAATTAAAGCTAACATCACATAACCAAATAAAATTTGCCACATAACAATTATAATTACTCACTAATCATAATCTCATGTAACAATTTTCACATAAAATTCATCTAATTTAATTATCTCAATTAAATTAGAACTATACTATAAAATCATTACACATTAATTAAATTAAATATTAAATATTTATTTAATTAATATATTACACTTAATTAAATTACTCCACAACAATCACATACATTATTTATTTCACTCAATAAATAAATCAATTAAAATACTTATTTAATTCAATAAATATTTAAAATTTATATATAATTCTCATTCATTACAATCTTTCCTCCTTAAAAAGATTATGTCCCCAGAATTACAAAAAATAAAATAAAATATTCTCATCCGCTACATTCTTTCTCCCTTAAAAAGATTCTGTCCCCAGAATCGGTGTACAAGAAATTACACAAATAATTAAGCAAATAATTGGGGATATGTTTTCTTCATTACATCTTCGAGTTTCTACGTAGCTTCTTCAGTACTATGGTTCCTCCAGATTACCTTAACAGAAGGTATCACTTTATTTCGAAGTACTTGTTCCTTTCTGTCAACTATTTGAATAGGCACTTCTTCATATGTTAAGTTTTTATCAAACTGCAAAGGCTCGTATTCTATCACATATTTGTAGTCGTGTTTGTATGGTCGCAACACAGAAATATAGAAAATGTTGTGTATATTATCCAGCTCCGGAGGTAACGCAACCTCGTAAACCACTTCACCAACCCTCCGTAGTATCTCGAAAGGTCCAATAAATCAAGGACTCAGCTCCCCCTTCTTGCCAAATCGAATCTTTATTATCCAGGGAGATACTTTTAGGAAAACAAAGCTTCTCGCTGTAAATTCTCGATTCTGTCGATGATGATCGACATACTTCTTTTGTCTGTCTTGAGCAACAACCAATCTCGTTCTGATTACCTTGACGATCTCAGTAGTTTGTTGCACCAATTCTGGTCCCAACAGTTGTCGTTCACCAACCTCATCCCAGCACAATGGAGTCCTGCATTTTCTGCCGTACAATGCTTCGTAAAGAGGCATGCCAATACTCGGGTGGTAACTATTATTGTAGGCGAACTCCACCAATGGTAGATGATCATCCTAGCTTCCTTTGAAGTCCATCACGCAAGCTCTCAGCATGTCCTCTAGCGTCTGAATCGTTCTCTCGCTTTAGCCATCAGTCTGAGGATAGTACGCCGTACTCATTCGTAATTGCGTTCCTAAGAACTCCTGTAGTCTCTTCCAAAAATTCGACGTGAAACGCGGATCTCTGTTGGATACAATCGACACTGGAACACCGTGTCTAGAGATAATTTCCTTCACATACAGCTTCGGTAACTGATCCAAGTTGTATCTAATCTTGATCGGTAAGAAATGGGCTGACTTCGTCAGTCGATCTACTATAACACATATCGCATCGAAACCCTTCTGAGTTGCTGGAAGACCAACCACGAAATCCATTGTGATATGCTCCCACTTCCATTTCGGAATCTCCAGCGGTTGCAGTAATCCACTCGATTGATGGTGTTCTGCTTTAACTTTCTGGCACGTTAGACATTTTGCAACACATTCAGCTACGTCTTTCTTTATATTCGACCACCAAAAATGTTGTCTGAGATCCTGGTACATCTTCGTACTCCTAGGGTGAATCAAATATATCAATCTGTGAGCTTCACTCAAAATCTCCTCTTTGACGTCTGGTACTGGCGGTACCCAGATTCTCCCTTCAAATCGTAGCAGTCCTTCACTATTGATCTTAAACTTATTTTTTCACCATCAGTTATTCTCTTACGGATCTTCTCGTACTCCTCGTCTTGAAGTTGTGCATCTTTGACCTTGTATACAATAGTAGAACCAGCAGTTACTTGAAATAGCTTCTCATCCGATTCCTTCGGATACTTGACTTCCAGCTCTAACTTAGCCATCTCTGCTATCAACTAACCCTGATCAGTTAACATATTCAACTTCTTCAGACCCTTTCTGCTTAAAGCATCAGCAACTACATTAGCCTTACCCGGGTGGTAAAGAATTTCGCAGTCATAGTCCTTGATCAGTTCCAACCATCTCCTTTGGCTCATGTTTAAATCTTTCTGTGTAAAGATATAATTCAGACTCTTGTGATCTATGTATATCTCACACCTTTCTCCATATAAGCAGTGTCTCCATATCTTCATAGCAAATACAGTACTATCCACCAATTCTAAGTCATGGGTCGGATACCCTTTCCCGTAGTCCTTCAGCTGACATGATGCATAGGCAATAACTTTATCGCTCTGCATCAACACACAGCCTAATCCCTTATGTGAGGTATCACTGTATACTAGGAAATTTCAAGTACTATCCGGCAATGACAACACCAGTGCAGTACTTAAACTCTTCTTCAGTTCCTGAAAACTCTCCTCACACTTTTTCGTCCAAACAAACTTAACTGTTTTACGAGTCAAATTCATCAACGGAGTTGCGATTTTTAAAAAGTCTTGGATAAAACTCTGGTAATAACCTGCCAATCCCAAGAAACTCCTCACTTCAGACGGTGTCTTCGGCTGCTCCCAATTCATCACAGCTTCAAACATTTGACGGATCTACCAAAATCCCATCTTTATCAATCATGTGGCCAAGAAATTGCACACATTCTAACCAGAATTCACACTTACAAAATTTCACGTATAGCTTCTCTCCTCTAAGAGATTCTAAGGTCAGCCTTAAGTGTTCAGTGTGTTCCTCCTCAGTTTTGGAATAAACCAAGATGTCATCTATGAACACTACCACAAACTTATCTAGGAATGGCTTAAACACCCTATTCATTAAATCCATAAATGCAGCTGGGGCATTTGTTAGACTAAATGACATCACTAAGAACTCGTAATGTCCATACCGAGTTCTAAAAGCCGTCTTCGGTATATCTTCTCTCCTCACCTTCAACTGATGATATCCACTTCTCAAATCAATTTTTGAGAAGTATCTAGCACCCTTCAGTTAATCAAACAAGTCATCGATCCTAGGTAAAGGATACCTATTCTTGATCGTAACTTTGTTCAATTCCCTATAATCATTGCAAAGCCGCATCGATCCATCCTTATTCTTCACGAATAAAACTGGCGCTCCCCACGGCGAAACGCTCGGCTGAATATACTTCTTGTCTAGCAATTCTTGCAGTTGAACCATCAGTTCCTTCATCTCGACTGGAGCCATTCTGTACGGAGCTTTAGAAATCGGAGCAGTTCCCGGCGCTAAGTCGATCACGAACTCTATCTCTTTATCTGGCAGAAGTTCTGGCAAATCGCTCGAAAATACATCCATAATCTCCCTAACCACTAATATCTCTTCTATCTTCGGGCTCTCCTTACGAGTATCCACTATATAGGCTAAGTATCCTTCACAACCTTGCGTCAAAAGTTTCCTGGCTTGCATAATTGTCAGACAACTCGCTTGTCTAGGCGATTTGCTTCCATAGAATACTACCTTCGACGGAGTCGTAAGGTTTACAGACTTCTTTTGACAATCGATCATTGCCCTATGGTTGAACAACCAATCCATACCCAGTATAACATCAAACTCCCCAAGTTTGATCGGAATCAAATCTACCCTCATTTCATGACCCTTAATGTCCAATCTACAGTTCTTGTAAACAAACCTAACAGGAATAACCTCCCTATTTGCAATCTCTATGTTCAAGGGGTAAACTAATTCCTCTTTAGGTAAGACTAGGGTCTTAGCAAAATCATCAGATATGAATGAACAAGTAGCACCTGAATAAAATAATACATATGCATTTATACTTTTGACCGGAATAATATCTGACACCACATCCTTTGACTGCAAAACATCCTGCACCGTCATATTGAACGTCCTGGCAGTGGGTTGGATCGCTTGTAGTGGCCCGACGATAGCCAAAGTGTTGCCGCTGCCATTTCCTCTCCCTCCTGCGGACCCTCCAGCTGGCTTCTTAGGGCAACTTTGGGCCATGTGATCCTTAGATCCACATGTGTAGCAAGCTCCCTGTTTCGGTTTTGGGCAATTCGGCGCAATGTGGCCTTCCTAACCACAATTGAAGCACACCCGCTTCCCCCTTAGACACACTCCAGTGTGATTCTTCCCGCATGTCACACATGCTTCAATCTTCTTTTTCTGCTGATTTCCCTGTTGACTTCCAACAGAGGTGTTGTCGTTCCACTTCATTTTCTGGTTGATTGCCCCGCTACCACCAGCCTTGTTCTCCGTCTCATTCTTCTTCTTCTTATTTTGATTGAACTTGGTCACCGCGTCGCTTCCACCTTCAGCGAGAATGGCCTTTTCCAGCACAGCTGCAAACGTATTCAGCTGAAATATGGAGACCTTGCTGTAGAGCCAGGGCTTCAGTCCCCGCTCAAACCTTCTCGCCTTCCTTGCATCAGTACAGACCTGGTATGTAGCGAGCCTGACCAGCTCATTAAATTTCGTGGCGTACTCCGACACCTTCATCCCTCCCTATTTAAGCTCTAGAAATTGGACCTCCATCTGGTCTTGCGAGCTAACGGGGAAGTACATTTCAAAGAACATCTCTTTGAAATGGTCCCATGCTATAACTCATTCTCCTTCCCTCTTTTTATTGGTCTGCCACCAAAAACTAGCATCCGACTTCAACATGAAAGTTGCGAGAGCCGTCTTCTGGTCCTCGCTAACTCTAGCTACGTCGAAGACCTTTACTTCATTAAATAATTCCATTCACATTTGAACACATAGCACGTCAATAAACTTCTTTATTCATTCATAGTTTTAAAAACATAGATTAGATAACATTTCTGCTATTTACTTCATCTTTCCTGAACTGAACAAGTTACAGTATTACATTATTATCTCATCCCATTATTATCTCAAATTATGGGATTTACATTTATTTAATTAAAGAGAAACACATAACTAATAACTTTACTATCTAGGCATATTAAGACGTCGCACAGCCTCTCTACATTCTTCCTCCATCACCCGAAACGCTGTTATGCGATCCACCATGTACCATGGTAAACCTTAGAACTGAGTTGGGGAAATAGAAGACACGATCCTGGGCCCTATTTATAGCCGTATGGAAAGCGTATTTCGTCTCCCTCTGCTTGGCCTTTTTTACTTGCACTTCGTCTTCAGCTCGATCTGCACGTTGAGTAGCCCTCAAGCTTGTTTCCTCAGCTCTGGCACGCTTCGCTGACTCCTCCTGGATGTTGTTCTTCAGCTTTGCTAGCTCGGCCAGTGCATCGTCTCTTTCATTCTCCACGTGGACTAGATCCCACTTTGCGTTTCCTAGCTCACTGTCCAGCTCTTCAATAGTCTCGTCCCGCTGCTGTATGGTTACTTCAAGCTCTCTGACTCGACCAGATCTCCTCGTACATCTTAGCACTAGTCGAGTGAGGTGAAAATTCCTCTTCAGGATCCTTCTACTCCTCTTCCTCCTCTGATTCATCCTCGACCTCATCGTCTCGGTCAAATATTGGCTCATACTCTTGACCAGCTATGTTGATCAATGGAGATGGCTCTCTCTGAACCAACTGCTCCAAGATAACATGGATGTCTCGGGGCTCCTCGTCCCTCGGCATCTGGGGTAACTCCTCCCTAGCCTGACTGGAATCTCCAACGTTTGTCATCCTGACAACAAAGTTTTAAGGTTTAATTATTACGTAATATCGAGTCATCGACACTATTCAAATACTTAAACATAAACAAATAGCACATAAGGTAGTTTATTATTTTTAACTATTATCTATCTTTTCGATCTTCTTATAAGGCTACTACCTAAGGTTTTTCTCCCACCTAAGGTTCATAACCTAAAGCTTTGATACCAACCTGTGACACCCCCAAATCCGAGTTCTTTGTTTTCACGAGATTTGGTGTTCACTATCTAAATAAAATACAACTACTGCCCAATAATAAGGAATGCAAAATAAATTATAACCTTATCATTAAATAAAAATCTTCCTTATAAAAGGATTACAACTTAATCAAATAAATCCCAAGGTTTGCTAACCTTAACATAAACAATAAGTGCGAAAAATAAACATTGTAGTGATTTTGGCACATAAACGCAGCGGAATATAAATTTTCTGAAACCCTAAAACAGGATCCATGCGAAAATATATTAATTCAGAGGTTTAGATTTGTTTTACCAATTATCCAAGCTTGAATGGAGACGATGGAAATTCTGGAACTGCTTCGAATCTTCAACGCAATCCAACGGAACTGTGCCTCTATGGTATCCACACGAACGCCCAGCAAATCGTCACACGATCTGCAGCAAAGAGAGTTGCGGTACTAGCCGCCATGATCTGGATTTTTGAAGCTTTTCTCTCTAGTCTATCTCTAAGAGCGGCTAAGGTTTTGTTTATGATATTACCCTAAAACGGCTGATATATCATATATATATAGTAGTTAAAGGAATTATTCCAAAACCTAATCCAATTAAAAAAATAAAATTTGAATTTATATATATTATATCTTAATTAAGTCTTACTTAATTAATATACATATATACAAATTATCCTATTAATTTAAATTCGTAATTTAAATACTATCAATTATATTGACATATTTAAATCCGTATAATTTAAATTAATTCCCTTTTAATTACGTTCTAAGTGTGTGACCCTATAGGTTATTATTACATTGGCAATAATTTTAAAATCATATTATAAAATTATAAACAGTGAGCGACATCTAATAATGCATCACTGCTACCCAAGTAATAATAAGATAGGTGATTCGATGCAATCTTTTCATGACCAATGTTTCAATGTAATTTAATCCTTTTAACCTTGACATCCTAGATTAAACTCGAGTCATGGAATGTGTCATACTCTTCATAATTTAATATGAGTTTTCTTGATCAATGAGTAGACTATATGAAATAAATCACTATTTGAGCATGGCCATGCATTTCATAGTCCTACTTAATCAAGAGGCCTATGAATATCACCCCTAATATATAGGAGGGTTAAATTCCATCTAGATCACTCATATTCCTCACATGATTCATGATCTAAACAATAATCACCTTTATTGTCCACCCTATTAAAGGTGACCGTTGATGATATCAAAGTACATAAATTCCCGTGTAGTAATATAGTGATTTCAGGTCGGAGGATCATTACATCATTGTCACTATGAGAATTGCTTATGACACTTTGCTCCACGTAGAATTCTCACGGTGGGTCTGTTCAGTACATTGTTCTCTAACATGTACCTATGCATTGACTCAATATCTCATATATTTATGACCAATGAGATTTGGCCATCAGTTAATCCACATACTAGTCTCAATGTATCATTGTTGTCCCATTAACAATGATACTCGACTAGGGACATTTAAGAGCAATGATACTAATTGTAATTATATGATCTCATGTTCAAGTCACATACTTGAAGCTATATAATTTGTATCACTATTATAAGAATTTTTATTATGCTAACATTTATATAACGCAGTAAATAAAACCATAATAAAATAATTCATTTATTCAATCAATTATAATATCAAAAATGTTAAGCAATGACATCAAAGAATTGGCCTCTAGGGCATAAATTCTAACAAATATAACATAAACGAAGTCTTATTACAATCATAATCAAAATACAACAAGTCTTCACTTGTTCATCTTGCCTTTCCCATTACTCGTTGACGGTACGTCAATATTCTCGACTTTAGCCGCAATGTTTATTTAATTGCAAGAGTGAGCAAACAAAAGCTCACTTGCAATATAAAATAATAATGACATAAACTGAATAGCTTCAAGAGATTTGAATAACTTTTCTTTTCTCAATAATAAATAATTGAATAATAATTCTTTCATCATCATTTAGATTTTAAAATATTTAAATCATCTGAGGGTCATAAAACCTTGAACTTTGTCATAGATTATAAACATTTCTATTTAAAATCTTTAACAGTCGTTTAGACTATGGACTCTTAACTGTGACAACCCGAAAATTTATAAGATCTTGAACGATTAAATTAAAGGTTAAAGTTTAAAACCTAGAGTGGAAATAGAGGATTAATTAAAAAATTTAAAGAACCTATACGGTTTGATTTAAATTTTTAAGTAATGTAAATAAATTAAATAAGAATGATAGAAATTACAAGTAGGAATGAAAGAGATTTATGTGACATGTCCCAACATACTAAATTATTTAGTGACATATATAGAATGAATATTTGAAGTAAATAAATATGAATATTATGTGAATATATATTTGCTTATTATATAATAAACAAATAAAAGAAAGCTATTGTAACCTAATTTTTATATATTAGGTATAAGAATTAATTAACCTAAGGGTTATAATTATTTGAGATTGCTAGTATATAAATTATGTACTAGTAAATGAACTTAAGAGATTTATTTTTATTATCTAAATTAATTAGTTTTATTATCCTAATTAAAGAAAACCTAATTGGATTGTATATAATTAAATTTATGTAAGTAATTATTTAAAATCCAAAATGAATGGATTAGGAACCCTAATTAAATAACTAGGGAAAGGTAAAATTAGTGTGATGGACCCATAATAATTTTACATGCCCCAATTATTTTATTTAGAAAGCCCAAATGATTTAATTAGAAAGCCCACACAATTTAAATGCTAGCCCAAACTTTGGCCCAAGCATTAAGCTAAATAAGCAAATAAAAATTAAAACAAAATTTGGCAAATTGAGGGGGTAATGTTCGGCTCAAAGAAGGAGTTTTAGCACATGTTCTATGTTTTTTGTGAGTCATCACTCCCAAGCCATGTGTCTCTCTATAATTCAAGTCTTATTATTTGTTTAGATATGAAAGCAAGATACAAGATATGGGCAATATGGAGCACATTGTATTCGGGCAAGGAGGGAGTAATTATCACATGCAAAATCAATTTTTTTGCCACCTTGCATAGATCTCTTATGATAGGAAAGAGAAAGAGAGAATATTTGGTAGATATGAAAGATTAGAGAGAGAGAAAGTAAAGCTAGCAAAAGAAAAAAAATAGAGAGAGAAAAGTTGAGGGTGGTCAGCAAACCACATGGAGGAAGGAAGGAAGAAATCCTCCTATACCATCTAAAGCTTCATCTTATTTAGGAAGAAGAAGAGAGAAGATAATAAGCAAAGGTATAAAAACCTAACTAGTTTATGTATTTTATTTTGATTGTTTTAAACCAAATCTTGAGTTTATGATCTTGAACATAAAAATCCTAGATTTACATATTTTATGGTGTTTTATGTATGTATCTAACTATTGTGGGTGTTAAAAAGCTTAAACAAAGAAAGATAAGTAAAACAGTTTTTTTTAAGATAGTGACTTCTGCCCCTAAATAGAAAATTCGGGGTTAACTAGAGTGCTCTTAAAATTCTGGGCATTTGGTATGTTTTAGTACACTGAATAAGCTTTTCATAGACTCCAAAACGGACTAAATCCGACATTAAAGGAAAGAGTTATGCCATTTTAAAGTAGCCGAGTCAAAAATTGGGAAACCATTTCAATTGAGTCCCTTCCAAGAAATTTTTGGAATTTTGTGCTTGGAATTTGAAGATGGTCCAAGAACAAAAATTGTATTCCCGGAAGTTAGCTTCACGTGGGCTCAAGAATCGCTCAAAAACGTTTGAAAACGAAAAAGTTATGATTGTTTTAGTACAAGAGGGTCAAGCTGGAAAACTAAAACTAAACAGCCCGCTCCCGAATTTTTTCGTTTACGTTTCATAAGTCGTATTCATGATCCGTCAACACTGGGTGTTAGAGCTATAAGATAAGAATATTCTCCAAGTGGAACGACTAAAAACCGATTTAAGATGAGCAAGCTATGAATTTATTAGCAAAGCACCTCGAACTAGCTAAACCAACATGGACAGTCTGACTAGCAGTGATTTTTCGGGTCTGTCACTATTCTGGAAAAATTATTTGATAATTTTATAATATATTTCAGGGAGTCACGGTTCCAACGAGACCACGTGGGCTTAAATCGGAGTTGTAGATCTCCGTTTATAAATGTTTCCGTAAAAGACCTCAAAATAGAAAATATTTTCAAAACCTTGTATGGACAGCCGGTAGTGGCCTGTTTTACCGGGCCTATACTTCTTCAAAGTGACTGTTTCTTAAGCCAAAAGTGTAGTTCGGGAAGTCAGCTTTTCAACAATACCATGTCGGCCCACATCGAACTTGTAGATTTTCGTCTACAAGCGTTTCCGTGAAGGACCCCAACGTTGGAACGTATAATGAAAAGTTAAGAAAATTAACTAAAGTTTTCACTAATTAATTATTATTGAACATATAATAATGCTTAATTAGGGTTAAGTATTAAAATGTGATTATTTAATTACATAAGCATTATAAAATAATTATTTATTATTTAATTAATATTAAATAATAAATGAGTATTAATGACCACTAATTGACTATTCTTTAAAGAAAAATTAAAGGTTTATAATAAGTGATTAATTTATTATTATTTAAATAAATTTTAAATAATAATTAATGGCATATAATGATGTGATTAATTGATATTTAATTAAATATTAAATACTAAAGTATATTTAATTAGTTATTAACTATGTTAAATAATAACTAAAGGTAATTAATTAATTACTATTTAATTAATATTAAATAGTAATCAAATGACGGTATAGATTAATATTATGATAATAAATTTATTTAATAATTTTATTAAATAAATTATGTAAAAATAGTTTTAATATTTTAAAAATTATTTAAAAATGATTTAAAGGTTATAAAAAATGTTTTAAGTTATAAAACATAACTTTTAATATTTTGTCATGAATTAAATTAATATTTTAATATTAATGGTAGTTATTTAATAATGGTTTTAAATTCATTTATAGGCGATATTAAGTTATTAAAAATACTTTAAAATATTATAAATAACTTATAGTATTATGTCATGTATTTCATTAATATTTGAAATTAAATAAATATTAATGATAATGAAATTATTTGGTATTTAAATTATTTAAAAATAATGATAATGATTGAAAAATCATTATAACTGATAATAATTATTTGAAAATTATTATGATCTATTGAAAAATATTTTGATTAAGTAATAAAATATTGAAGATAATACTAAAGCGTTTAAGTATAGTCTTATTGATAATAGGCTCGATAAATATCCGATTAGGCAATCGGGATGTCGAAATAGTATCGAACTCAACTCAGACTGAAATAGTTTGATTTGATACCGAGTCTTATCTGTTTTATTGATTATTAGGAATATATGATAATGCGTTTAGGTTATTTTATAACTGTAATTAACAAAAGTTAATGTGATGATATTATTCTAATTTAGAGATCGATATTATCAATAATAGGTCTTTCAACTGAAGCTAAATTAGATTGCATAGCAGTAATCGACGGTACAGGCAAGTTCCTATAACTCTTTTATTGAGCAAGTTTCCTAACTCGAACTCGAGTTGTTATTGTAAAGCATGTTCGTGATTAATCATTGTTGATTATATCACATCTATGATTTATTGATTCGCACGTTGTGCATATTGTATATGTCCATCAGGTATGAAAGGCTGATTACCTTCCTTACCATTTGGTTCAGTTAAATTTGTCTATGTTCATTATTGGCCATTCATTATTATTGTCTTGGTCATTCAGTTATGTACATTGATTCATGTTCTTTCACCAATAACACATTGTTGAAAGTTTGTTAGCTTATTATTCTTTTCCATCATGATATATCTTCCTTTGTATTTAAAACTTTATGGGCAAACTTGTTGCACACCCTTGCTATATCATGATAAACATTTCAGATTAGGACGAAACTTCAGACACAGGAAAATGCAAAGACAAGTTCCAGAATTAGATTATTGTACAGTTAAATTGTAATAGTATTGAATGCAAATCACATTGTATGTCGTGTAGGATATTAAATACATGTATTAAGTTAAGGTTACAGACCTTGGGAATTATGTGTAAAGGTTATTGTATAAACAATTTATGTTTATATCTTCCGCAATAGTTATAGAAATATTGAATCTTAATGTACCAGGTCCGAGGTTCTGGGGACCCGAATTTGGGGGCGTCACAGTTAGTATCAAAGCTGTAGGTTATAAACCTTAGGTAGGGTTACCTTAGGCTATAACCGCAGTGATGAGGATAAGGAATAAGCTCAAATAGAGTTTGAAATTTAAGCGATAAATTTGGACAAGGTATTGGTAAGTCAATAAGATTCAAAGAAGAATCCTGACAAGTTATAAAAATCCAGAGTTACATAACTCTTATGATAAAGATAAACTCTAGTAATGAATAGATAGAGTCTAAAAGACTAAAAGTATAAAATGAAAGAAGATCGTAAAACAAAACGATCATAAGATAGGAAAGAATCCTAATATAATACGATTATAGTATGAGATCCCAACGTGATCTGATAAGGTCATAGAAGAACAGATGATCAATCAAATGATTGAAAACTTTATAGCAGAATTGCTATACGAATATGGTACTATGAAATAGTACGAGTTAAACTCAGGAAAGAGTTGTGAATAGTAGCTACGGATTAAATAAAATTCGTATAGAGTATTGAGGGAGCTAAATTATGTGGGATTTCAATTGAGGACTCAGGTGATTGCTAAGTTGTACAAACCTTTGTATGGGCGGGGGTTTTGTACTTGGTCTAACGACTACTTAGTTTATCACATTGATAATCATTGAAATGTTGGTGTCGCGCTATTCGCTATATGTATGATGAGAAGGTGATTCTTTTCTCATGTGTATAACAGATAGGTAGAGAATATAAGATTATGTGCGAGTTCTTTAAACTCATACGTATGGTAAGTTCGCGACTCATAATCGTATGGTGGAACCCCTCAGCGAATGGACGACTTTGGTCTGACTAGGATAAGTTATAAACCCATATGATTGTGGTAAGTTCCTGAACTCATAACGTGTGGTATGTTTGATGAACTATACAGGGGTATAGGAAAATTATGAATGAAGGATTGAGGATAATAGGAATAGATAGAATTATTAAGCAATTGATCATTAGAAAGTGAAGTTGATGGTGGAAGCATAGGTATTCCAAATCTTCTAGCTGTGCTAGACTTCGAAATTTTTGACATCAAGCTAAATTCGCACTGATGTGCCTTTACAAATATAAAAGAATTTTGTTGTCAGCAGCACATGGTTACAATTGTGTAGAAGTGGGCTTCGTACCACTAACATATCGTTACCTGTTGTGGCATGATAACACCAAAAATAAAGTTTTGTTATCCTCAAAACATGGTGATAATTGTGTATGTGTGGACTTCGGGATCCTGACACATCGTTACCTGTTGAATGATAACACAAACTGATTTTCCAAGATTTTTCAACCGTTTAAAAGAAAAGTCTACGCTAATTGTTTCGACTAGACAAAAATTATTTAAAATATCAAAACGTATTTTTTTTTATCATTAATGCATCATGAAACCTAGTGCAAAGATGATAAAAACGATGGAGTTATTAATACAGTCTTACCTAGTGTTGGATGTGATCTAAAGATCGTCAGCCCACTATGGTATATTATTTTATGACAAAGTCGCAAAAATGACGGAATCTTCAACGAACTGTAAATACAGTGCGGTATAATGACATCATAAAATAATTTTCAAAAATTTAAAGAATATTCAAGTGCCAATTAAATTTGGTCAGACACATGTTTTGATTGATGTTCGAATTATTGGTATATGTCTAAAGCTATTTGATTCAGATAGACAAAAATTTATGAAAATTCAAGTATCTCTTTGAGAACTTATCCCGAACCATATTGTTTTGATTCGAACTCCAGGCTGAGAATGAACATCCCTAAATTGGAAAATATTTTTGTGCGTCTGATCAATGCAGGGCATACGGGCTGATCACCCAATGTGTCCGTAAGTCCAGAGCGGTTTGCAGATGAATTTCTGTTTAAACCTTTTTGAAATTGAAAAATAAAAGTTCATGGCCACTCAGCATTATTTGAAAAGTTTTTATCTCCCTAGAGAGAAGTCTGGGTAGAATGTGATGAAAGAATAGTTCCTCATAGAAGGAAGACATATGTATTCATGAATCAGATAAAGGTTAAGTTAAAAATTTAATTTTGGTGAATGAAGGAAGTAGGGATTAGTAGACTGTAATTTCGAGGATGGAATTCTTAAAAGATAGGGTGAATGTGACAACCCGAAAATTTATAAGATCTTGAACGATTAAATTAAAGGTTAAAGTTTAAAACCTAGAGTGAAAATAGAGGATTAATTAAAAATTTTAAAGAACCTATACGGTTTGATTTAAATTTTTAAGTAATGTAAATAAATTAAATAAGAATGATAGAAATTACAAGAAGGAATGAAAGAGATTTATGTGACATGTCCCAACATACTAAATTATTTAGTGACATATATAGAATGAATATGTGAAGTAAATAAATATGAATATTATGTGAATATATATTTGTTTATTATATAATAAACAAATAAAAGAAAGCTATTGTAGCCTAATTTTTATATATTAGGTATAAGAATTAATTAACCTAAGGGTTATAATTATTTGAGATTGCTAGTATATAAATTATGTACTAGTAAATGAACTTAAGAGATTTATTTTTATTATCTCAATTAATTAGTTTTATTATCCTAATTAAAGAAAACCTAATTGGATTGTATACAATTAAATTTATGTAAGTAATTATTTAAAATCCAAAATGAATGGATTAGGAACCCTAATTAAATAACTAGGGAAAGGTAAAATTAGTGTGATGGACCCATAATAATTTTACATGCCCCAATTATTTTATTTAGAAAGCCCAAATGATTTAATTAGAAAGCCCACACAATTTAAATGCTAGCCCAAACTTTGGCCCAAGCATTAAGCTAAATAAGCAAATAAAAATTAAAACAAAATTTGGCAAATTGAGGGGATAATGTTCGGCTCAAAGAAGGAGTTTTAGCACATGTTCTATTTTTTTTGTGAGTCATCACTCCCAAGCCATGTGTCTCTCTATAATTCAAGCCTTATTATTTGTTTAGATATGAAAACAAGATACAAGATATGGGCAATATGGGGTACATTGTATCCGAGCTAGGAGGGAGTAATTGTCACATGCTAAATCAATTTTTTTGCCACCTTGCATAGATCTCTTATGATAGGAAAGAGAAAGAGAAAATATTTGGTAGATATGAAAGATTAGAGAGAGAGAAAGTAAAGCTAGCAAAAAAAAATAGAGAGAGAAAAGGAGAGGGTGGTCAGCAAACCACATGGAGGAAGGAAAGAAGAAATTCTCCCATGACATCTAAAGCTTAATCTTATTTAGGAAGAAGAAGAGAGAAGATCATAAGCAAATGTATAAAAACCTAACTAATTTATGTATTTTATTTTGATTGTTTTGAACCAAATCTTGAGTTTGTGGTCTTGAACATAAAAACCCTAGATTTACATATTTTATGGTGTTTTATGTATGGATCTAACTATTGTGGGTGTTAAAAAGCTTAAACAAAGAAAGATAAGTAAAATAATTTTTTTAAGCTAGTGACTGCTGCCCCTAAATAGAAAATTCAGGGTTAGCTAGAGTGCTTTTAAAATTATGGGCTTTTGGTATATTGTAGTACAATAAATAAGCTTTCCATAGACTCTAGAACGGACTAAATCCGACATCGGAGGAAAGAGTTATGCCATTTTAAAGTAGCCGAGTCAAAACTGAGAAACCATTTCAGTTCAGTCCCTTCCACGAAATTTCTGAAATTTTGTACTTGGAATTTGAAGATCGTCCAAGAACAAAAATTGTATTCCCAGAAGTTAGCTTCGTGTGGGCTCAAGAATCGCTAAAAAATGTTTTATAACAAAAAGGTTATGATTGTTTTAGTACAAGAGGGTCAAGCTGGAAAATTAAAACTAAACTGCCCGCTCCCTTGATTTTTCTGTTTACGTTTCATAAGTCGGATTCATGATCCGTCAACTCTGGGTGTTAGAGCTATAAGATGAAGATTCTTCAAGTGGAATGACTAAAAACCGATTTAAGATGAGCAAGCTATGAATTTATTAGCAAAGCACCTCGAACTAGTTAAACCAACATGGATAGTCTGACTAGCAGCTATTTTTTGGGTCTGTCACTGTTCTGGAAAAATTATTTGATAATTTTTTAATATATTTCAGGGAGTCGCGGTTCCAACGAGACCACGTGGGCTCAAATCGGAGTTGTAGATCTTCGTTTATAAATGTTTCCGTAATAGACCTCAAAACAGAAAATATTTTGAAAATCTTGTATGGACAGTCGGTAATGGCCTATTTTACAGGGCCTATACTTGTCCAAAGTGGCTGTTTCTTAAGCTAAAAGTGTAGTTCGGGAAGTCAGCTTTCCAACGATACCAAGTCGGCCCACATCGAACTTGTGGATTTCCGTCTACGAGCGTTTCCGTGAAGGACCCCAACATTGGAACGTATAATGAAAAGTTAAAAAAATTAACTAAAGTTTTCACTAATTAATTATTATTGAACATATAATAATGCTTAATTAAGGTTAAGTATTAAAATGTGGTTATTTAATTAAATTAGTATTATAAAATAATTATTTAATATTTAATTAATATTAAATAATAAATGAGTATTAATGACCACTAATTGACTATTCTTTAAAAAAAAATTAAAGGTTTATAATAAGTGATTAATTTATTATTATTTAACTAAATTTTAAATAATAATTAAAGGCATATAATGATATGATTAATTGGTATTTAATTAAATATTAAATACTAAAGTATATTTAATTAGTTATTAACTATGTTAAATAATAACTAAAGGTAATTAATTAATTACTATTTAATTAATATTAAATAATAATCAAATGAAGGTATAGATTAATATTATGATAATAAATTTATTTAATAATTATATTAAATAAATTATGTAAAAATGATTGTAATATTTTAAAAATAATTTAAAAATAATTTTAAGGTTATAAAAAATATTTTAAGTTATAAAACATAACTTTTAATATTTTGTCATGAATTACATTAATATTTTAATATTAATGGTAGTTATTTAATAATGGTTTTAAATATTTTAAATTCATTTAAAGGCGATATTAAGGTATTAAAAATACTTTAAAATATTATAAATAACTTATAATATTATGTCATGTATTTCATTAATATTTGAAATTAAATAAATATTAATGATAATGAAATTATTTGGTATTTAAATCATTTAAAAATGATAATAATGATTGAAAAATTATTATAACTGATAATAATTATTATGAGCTATTGAAAAATGTTTTGATTAAGTAATAAAATATTTAAGATAATACTAAAGCTTTTAAGTAGAGTCTTATTGATAATAGGCTCGATAAATATCCGATTAGGCAATCGGGATGTCGAAATAGTACCGAACTCAACTCAGACTGAAATAGTTTAATTTGATACTGAGTCTTATGTGTTTTATTGATTATTAGGAATATATGATAATGTGCTTAGGTTATCTTATAACTGTAATTAACAAAAGTTAATATGATGATATTATTCTAATTGAGAGATAGATATTATCAATAATAGGTCTTTCAACTGAAGCTAAATTAGATTGCGTAGCAGTAATCGACGATACAGGCAAGTTCCTATAACTCTTTTATTGAGCAAGTTTCCTAACTCGAACTCGAGTTGTTATTGTAAAGCATGTTCGTGATTAATCATTGTTGATTATATCACATCTATGATTTATTGATTCGCACGTTGTGCATATTGTATATGTCCATCAGGTATGAAAGGCTGATCACCTTTCTTACCATTTGGTTCAGTTAAATTTGTCCATGTTCATTATTGGCCATTCATCATTATTATATTGGTCATTCAGTTCTGTACATTGATTCATGTTCTTTCACCAATAACACATTGTTAAAAGTTTGTTAGCTTATTATTCTTTTCCATCATGATATATCTTCCTTTGTATTTAAAACTTGATGGGCAAACTTGTTGCTCACCCTTGCTATATCATAATAAACATTTCAGATTAGGACGAAACTTCAGACACAGGAAAATGCAAAGGCAAGTTCCAGAATTGGATTGTTGTACGGTTAAATTATAATAGTATTGAATGCAAATGACATTGTATGTCGTGTAGGATATTGAATGCAGGTATTAAGTTAAGGTTACAGACCTTGGAAATTATGTGTAAATGTTATTGTATAAACAATTTATGTTTATATCTTCCGCAATAGTTATAGAAATATTGTATCGTAATGTACCAGGTCCGAGGTTCTGGGAACCCGGATTTGGGGGCGCCACATTAACTCGTACTTAATGGGATCAGCCCTTCGTACCATGTATTGTGCATAAATATTTTAACGTTTTCGCATGGTAATCCTTTATTAAATAGGGTTGCTCATCTTAGTATTTGATACAAGTCCGTACCAAAGAAAGTTTGGTTTGGATAAACTTAAAAGGAAATTTGGAGTTCAACTATCATCAACTAAGGAGTAGTTGAATCGACTCACAATAATTAAAAGTTTAATAATACAAGAATTATGAACCAAGTATAAGTCATAACAATAGACTTCATATTAAATAGGCATGCTTTAGAAATAACTTAAAGCATTTGAAAGATAGATAAACTTTGCTTGAACAATTAGATCAAGGTCTTGTTATTTCAATAATAAACTTTGATAAGATATTTGCTCAATATGGAATTTATAAAGAATACAAATAACTCGCATCATTATAATCAATAAAGATAGCTAAAGTAAAGTTTGAGTTTAGAAAACTTGCCTCAAGCCCAAGCTATACTTTACAATACACAAATCACTTTCTCAATCGTCCTACACATTACATTACGTTTACAATATCTGTAGCGCCCCCAAATCAGGGTCCCCAGAACCTCGGACCTGGTACGTTACGATGCATCATTTCTATAACTATTGCAGAAGATATAAACATAAATTATTTATACAATAACTTTTACAACATAATTCTCAAGGTCTGTAACCTTAACTTAATACCTGCATTCAATATCCTACACGACATACAATGTCATTTGTATCCAATATTATTACCATTGTAACCGTATAATTATCCCATTCTGGAACTTGTCTTTGCCTTTGACTTTGTCTGAAGTTTCGTCTTAATCTTAAATGTTTATCATGATATAGTAAAGGTGAGCAACGACTTTGCTCAGCAAGTTTAAATACAACAAGGATATATCATGATTGAAAGAAAAAATAAGCTTTCGAATTTTTAATAATATAATAATTGTGAAATAGCATAAATCAGAGTTTCAATAAATGAATGACTGAACCAATAATGTTTAATGTCAACAAGGACCATGAACAACTTTAACTGAACCTTAGGGTAATGAAGGTGATCAGTCTTTCATACCTGATGAACATATACAACATGCACTAAGTGCGAATTAATAATCAGTATAGATGTGAATAATTAACAATAATTATTCACGAACATGCTTTGAAATATAACTCAAAGTTGAGTTAGAGAAAACTTGCCTGTACCGTTGATTACTGCTACGCAATATAATTTAATTGCTTTATTGGAAAGACCTATCAGTTATAAGATTGATCTTTCAACTAGCATAACATACCTTATAAGTAAACTATCCAACATTTAAACACATAGTCAAATATTAGATATCTTTAACACTATACATATACACAAGTCTAAACCTAGCACACATCGAGTCTTTAATAATATTCAATATAGTATACTGAGTGGTTTCCCACAAACAACTAACAAATTAGTTTCCGTCTCGTCTACACTATTTTCTCAGTGAGTTAGATCGGTTACTAATTCGTAGATACCTTCTCCATATGAAGGAGTCATTTAGCCCAGCTACTATATATCAACCAATAAAGGGTACGATTGTATTACCTTAGACTTAACACTACTGTATCATATAACTTGTGAATTAACACTTAGTCTTTCATTTTATAAGTCCTTTATAATTTAGTAAGTCGAATACCTAATCCAGACCTGGATTTAGATTGAATTTCAATTTAGTAACTAATTCCCAATCCAGCAGACTGCATACAACCGATCTCCAATCCAGCAAGCCTGGATTCAACTGACATCCATTCCAGCAAGCCTGGATTCAAAGTGACATCCAATCCAGCAAGTCTGGATTCAACTGACCACCAATCCAGCAACCTGGATTATCCAAATAGATCAATCCAGTATCCTGGATTATCCAAACATGCCAATCCAGCATCCTGGTGGCCAATCTAGCAAACCAGATTGCAATCCAACAAACTGGATTCCAATCAGCAACCTGTATTCCCTTTTTTTAGCCTAATCATCTTATTATTTTTTTATATTTTGTCCACACATAAATACATATATTCCATACACAAAAATAATTTTTCAGGAATTTTTCAACTTCCTTATATATTTTTCAAAAATCCATTTTTAGTTAATTCCTTAAAAAAATAGCTACCTCACGCTAAACTCCAAAAATTCCCAACTCTTGGAGGGTTCTTACACATATTAACGTGGACCTCCAATTTAAATTTCGTGGCCATCGGAGTTATACAACTCCGATTATAGCAATTTTTGTCAAAAAAATATAAATATTGAAATAGCCATAACTTGCTCAATTTAAGTCAGAATGAGCTCATTTTTGGACACAAGCTACTTTATCTCATATATTTTCATGTCCCAGAAGGCCTGATTTTATTTCATAAATTAAGTGGACGAAACTGTCCTTCAAAAATCCGGACAGCCTACTTTTTGGGTTTTTCAGATTTTGCGTCTTTTGTTCAAAACAATCCACACGGAAATCTACATGGAATTTTTTAGTGATTCTACTTGGAAAAGTTAGAAGACTTATAGGTCTAAGTCCAAAAATTAACCACACTCAAAAATTCAAAACACAATGAGAGATATGGTCATTTTAATATCATGTTCTATTTTCTCAAAAATTTGATTTTAAAACTTTTGTCTTTTTTAAAAAATCTTCCTAGATCTCTTGATTAACCAAACATTAAACATCATAAATTATCATAATACATACTAATACACCTTAAGATCAAGGATCTACCATGATCCATGATATATTTCATTAAAACTTCACCAAACACAAATAAAATATAATTTATACTAAGAAAATTATAATTTTCTAACTTTTGAAACATAGTTTCATTTTTCTTATTTTTGGTCCAACTTTTAATCATCAAAAGTGATAGATCTACACATAACACATTTATTAACATGTAGATATAAGATTTTGGAGTTTTAAAACCTTAGATCTTCATTCCATCAAAACAATTTAAATAAAAAGGAAACAAATTAGATTAGGATATTTTATACCTTTTGTGTGCAAGCTCTTCTCCTTCCATGGCTATCTCCTTCTCTCTCTTTGCCTCATACATGGCTGATCTCCCTCTATTTTCTCTCTCTAGGTGGCGGGTGGGAGTGGAAGGAAATGAGAGAGAGAATGACTTTGATTTGGTTTTCTCTTTCTCTCTCAACCTCTCCCCTTCCTCTTTCCTATCTATTGAATATCTATCCATCTTCTCTCTCCTTATCTCTTACTCCCTTATGACCGAAATTTTCCATTTCTCTTGCCTCTCTCTTTAGCTTGGTCTTGCTAGCTAATTATGGAAGGAATGAGATGAAAGGAATAGGAGTTAAGTGTTGGTAAAAGTTTATAGATATATTTGGTATATCTATGTATAATCTACTAACATATCTTGCTCATTCTCTCTCATTATTAAGATTGCTTTGCTTGCACTCTTGGTAAAAATGAGTGGCTTGTCCAATGAGTGACACGTAATAAGGAGTGGTTGGGTTTGGTAGGAGTTGTTAGATTACATCATTATATTCATCCACTCTCTTTCTCCTCTCTTGTGTGGGCCAAAATTATTGGGCCCTTCTTCCCATTTTAGTTTAATTCTTTATGTTTTATTTAGCTTATCAAATATCCAAATAAATCACTTAGCAATTGGGCTAAAGTCTTGGGTTCCAAATTAATTCTTTTGGGCTTGCTAATAAAATAATTAGACTATGTAAATTAACATAGTCTACTAATTTTAATTATATCCTATCCTAATCATTTAATTAGGGTTTCTATTCACTCAATTGTAATTTAATTCCTTGCTCAAATAATCACTTAACCCAATTAGACTTGCTTGTATAAAATTAATTAATTGAGATAATAAAATTAATCTCTTAGGTTAGTAAAATTTTTAAATACTAACGTCCTTATATATTATAGCCCTTAAGTTATTTAAATTCCATACCTAATATATATATTAGGTTACAAGACTTTATTCTTAATTCTCTTTATATGTTAAATAAATATATAAACAATACACAGAACCATATAAGTCCTTCCCAAAATTTTTAAATCCATACTCTATTTTCAGTATAGGTTTTATTATTTAACCTTTATTTAATTATTTAAAATCTTATAAATTCTCGGGTTGTCACAATATCAATTAGTTCCTAATCATTACGTTTAACCGTTGAACTTCTTACTTAAGTTCAACTTAACAACGTGGTTTACAACTTAACTCGCTAACTAATCACATACACGAGTCTTCACAACATGCATATCATACGCGTATAACACTTTAAACTATCATATCGTATCCTATGATAATAATACCCAAGTACACACATAACATATTAATATAAAACTTCAAATTATCTTAAACATATCAAACATATGTTATCTTATTGTTTAATACACTTACCATGTCATCACATTAAGTTAGCTAATCACGTACTGCATAAAACTACTCGGAACCAAACTAAAGTTTTCGGACAGCATGTAGCCCTGCTAGGGAGGGAGTTTCTAGGCATAAAGCCTCGCTGGGGTGGGGCCCCCACTGGTGGGTTCCCCGGATCGCGAACTGTGCAGAAAAATAAGCCAATTTGGATTTTTTCTTCGCACCAAAGTCCGATTTTAACTAACATAATGCATTTGAAACTTTATGAAAACGAAATCTTAAACTTTTAACATGATTTTAGCATAAATAAACACCACAACACATAATCAAAACACTAATTTTTATGATTTTAAAGAAAACACCATTGTTAAGCGTTCTTGACGGAAATTAACAATGTGACTTTGTTTTTAAACCAAATCAAACAATTAAAAGCATGTTATTTTTGTGTCTTGATGTATTATCATAATCTATGATCAATTTAAATAATATATCACAATCAAACACGAATTTTGATAATTTAAAGACTATTTTTCAAAATTAGTTCATTGTAAATTGATATGAACATGATTTTTTCATGTTCATCATATTTACGTAAATTGAACAATCTAGATTATCACATAACACTTATATAATAGTGTATATATATATATATATATATATATATATATATATATACACACACACTACGACATTAAATAATCATAATTACATGATTTTTAAAGAAAACTAATTACAGAGAAGCAAAAACTTGAAGAACAGTAAAAACATAATTTTAAAAAATTCAAGAGTTTAGATTATACCCTTTGTTTGCTTTGGAGAAGAAGATGATGGTTATGATTACCTTTTTGATTTCTCAAAGCCTCCCCCCTTCTTCTTTCTCTCTTCTTCTTCTCTATGTTCTTTCTCCATTGTTTTGTTCTAACTCTCTAACTAACGTAGCTTAGATATATTATAACTGATATAATATAATATACATATTATACATATAATTATATAATATATATAATGATGTCTACTTAATACATATACATATTACAATTAATACATAAGTTACAATATTTGAAATTTAAAAAGTCCTATGGCTTGTTTGGCAAAATAACTTATTTAAAAATAAGTTTTTAGTAGTTAAGGCCCCGTTTGGCAAAACAGATTTAAAACAGGTGCAAGGGCCTTGTTTGGCAAAACGATTTTAAAAACTCTTTTTAATCATTTAACACATACTTTAAATGTTACACTTTAATTAATTAAATCGTAACATTCTAATTTAATTAAATTAAAGCTAACATCACATAACCAAATAAAATTTGTCACATAACAATTATAATTACTCGCTAATCATAATCTCATGTAACAATTACCACATACAATTCATCTAATTTAATTATCTCGATTAAATTAGAATTATACCATAAAATTATTACACATCAATTAAATTAAATATTAAATATTTATTGAATTAATATATTACACTTAATTAAATTACTCCACAACAATCACATAAATTATTTATTTCACTCAATAAATAAATCAATTAAAATACTTATTTAATTCAATAAATATTTAAAATTCATATATAATTCTCAGTCGTTACACACTTAGTGCATGTTGCATATGTTCATCAGGTATGAAAGGCTGATCACCTTCATTACCATAAAGTTTAGTTAAAATTGTTCATAGTCCTTGTTGACATTAAACATTATTGATTCAGTCATTCAGTTATTGAAGTTATGATTCATGCTCTTTCATAATTATTATATTATTGAAAATTCGAAAACTTATTCTTTCTTTCAATCATGATATATCCTTATTGTATTTAAACTTGCTGGGCAAAGTAGTTTTTCACCCTTGCTATATCATGATAACAAATTTCAGATTAAGACGAAGGCTCGAAGAAAGACAAAGATAAAAACAAACTACAAGAGTAGATTATTATGCATCTATAACTATTAGTTATCCGATGTAAATCATATATATGAACTTTTTAAATTACTTAAGGTATGTATTAAGTTAAGGTTAATAGACATTGGAAAATGTTATAGAATCATATGAAATAAACAATTTATGTTTATATATTCCGCATTAGTTTATAGAATATGTATGATGATGAAGTATCGTAACATACCAGGTCTGAGGTTCTAGGGATCCAGAGTTGGGGGCGTCATAGGTTGGTATCAAAGCTCTAAACACAAGTTGGTGTCAGGAGCCCCTAGCCTTTCGCTGGTGACTCTCCATGTTAGGGGACGCATCAAATCCAGACTCTCCGTAGGGGACGCCGTAAGTTGACAGTGGCAAGCTGATAGGTACCAGTGTGAGGTACTATCCATTTATGGATATGAGTCATAAGTTGGTATTAAAGTTGTAGGATATTAACCTTAGGTATGGTTACCTTATGCTATAACCGCAGAGATGAGAAAAATGAATAAACTCAAATAGAGTTTAAGTGCTAAGAGTTGAATTTAGGACCCTCATCATTAAAATAAGAACATCGTAAAATAAAATGATCATAAGATAGAAAATAATCGTAATATAACACGATTATAAGAAAAGATCACAACGTGATCTAATTAGGTCATAGGAGGACATATGATCAATTGATTGGAAACTTTATAGCAGAATTGCTGTACGACTATTGTACTATGAAATGGTACTATAAAAACTCGGGAAAGAGTTGTAGATGATGGGATACAAATTAAATAAAATTCGTATTGAGTAAAGAGAATTTAGGATCATGTGGGATTTCAATTGAGGACTCATGTGATAGCTGAGTTATACAAACCTTTGTATGGGCTGGGGTTTTGTGCTTGGTCTAACGACTACTTAGTTTATCACATTGATAATCATTGAAATGTTGGTGTCGAGCTATTCGCTATATGTATGTTGAGAAGGTGATTCTTTTCTCATGTGTATAACGAATAGGTAGAGAATATAAGATTAGCTGCGAGTTCTTAAAACTCATGCTTATGGTAAGTCTGTGACTCATAATTGTATGATATCCCCCTAAGCGTATGGACAGTTTCTGATTGGTTCTTGAACTACGTATTGCTAGCATAAGTTCCTAAACTCATATTATTGTGGAAAGTTCCTGAACTCATAACGTGTGGTATGTTTGATGAACTATACTGGAGTATAGAAAAGTTGTGTATGAAGAATCGAGGATTTTTAGTATATTAAGTTTAAGGATGATAGAAATAGATATAATTATTAAGTAATAGGATATTGGAGAAAATTGGAGTTGATGGTGGAAGCATAGGTATTCCAAATCTTCTAGCTGTGCTAGACTTCAAAATTTTTGAAATCAAGCGAAATTCGCACTGATGTGCCTTTAAGAAATAACTGAATTTTTGTTATCAGCAACACATGGTTACAAGTGTGTAGAAGTGGGCTTCGAACCACTAACACATCGTTACCTGTTGCGGCATGATAACACCAAAAAATATTTTTCAATGGTTATGAACTGTTTAAAAAAAAGTCTACGCTAATTATTTTGGCTAGACAAAAATGATTTGAAATATCAAAATGTCTTTTATATATCATCGATGCATCATGGAACCTGGTGCAGAGATGATAAAATGATAGAGTTATCAATGCAGAATTATCTAGTGCTGGATGTAATCTAAGGATCGTCAGCCACCATGGTACAATGTAGTATGATAAAGTCACAAAATGACGGAATCCTCAAAAGGACTGTAAATACAGTGCGGTATCATGACGTCATAAAATAATTTTCAGAATTTTAAAGATAATTTATTGCCAATTAAATTTGGCCAGGTACATATTTCGATTGATATTCGAATTATTGGTATACGTCTAGCTATTTGATTCAGCTAGACAAATGTTTATGAAATTCAAGTATTATTTGAGAGCTTATGCTAAACCAAATTCAAGTATTATGCCATTTTGTTATCAAATGGATACAAGCTGGTATCCGACACAAGTTGGTGTCAGCATTACGTGGTACAAGTTGGTTTCAAATTGGCACAAGTTAGTGTCAAGTTAATGCAATTGGTATCAAATTGACACAAGTTGGTGTCCAGATAAAACGGTTTGTAGATGAATTTCTGTTAAAACCTACCTAAGTTTTGTATTATACTTCATAATTATTGAATAATTGTGAAAACTCCTAGTGAATAGTCATGGTAGCATGTGGAGATAGAAGAGATCCTCATAGAAGGAGATATCATGAACTCATTAAGTGCGAGTGTAATCAGAGGTGATTTAATAAAAGTTAAAATGAAAACTTATTTTTAGTGAATAGTGATTCCGGGGATGAAATCCTTATAAGGGGGAAGAATGTGATAACCCAAAAATTTATATAATTTTTAATTATTGAAATAAAGGTTAAAAGAATAAAACATAGATAGAAATTTGAGGATTTATTTAAAATTTTTAAGAAGAACCTATATGGTTTACTAATTAAAAGAGAATAGAGTATATATGGGTTACAAAATTTCAAAAATCTTAGAAATGAATTTAAATATACTTGAAGGAATATTAAGGATAAGGTATTACGATACCTATAAAGTTTGATGATCTAATATATAAATTAGGTATTTGAATTAAATAATCTCAAGCGTTATCTTTATTTAATTATCCTAATATTTTAATTATATACTAGTGATCTAATCTAAGAGATTTATGAAATATGTCTCAACCTATTAGATTATCTTGTATGATTATGTGAGTGTTTATAACTTATTAAGCCAATTAGGGCTATTAAGTTAATACACTAGTGGAATATGTTTTGCCTTATGTGGATTATGTACGTGATTAAATAAATATACATTATATAATGTGTATACATTTATTTTGTATATAAAAAAAAATTAAGAATAAAGTTATGTAATATTAGGTATGGTAATAAAATAACCTAAAAGATTTTAATATGAGAGAATGTTAGTATTTAAAAATATATACTAACCCTAAGAGATTTACTTCATACATCTCAATTAATTAATTTTATAACCTAAGTAAAGCAAGTTTAATTGTGTTATTAATTTAAAGATATATGAGTAAGGATTTAAATTACAATGGAGGTGAATGGAAACCCTAACTAAATGATTAGGGTAGGATAAAAATTAGGGTTCTTTACAGTACTATACAACAATTAGAAGGTAATTACAGTATTAGTGCATCCACAAAATAATTACAAAAAGAGGGCAACAAATTCGTATCATTTAATTTCACAATAATATGGAAACTGAAATTAAGGAGAAATAACTGTCATATACGGCAGTTACCAAATCTTTGAGATCTAGCGAACAACTCAAATCCTAAATTCAAAATCACGAAAAAAAAATATGGGTCGAATTTATCAAATCAAAGATCGTTCAAAAGCACGAACAACGAAGAAATCAGAGTAGCCGAAATTTTCACAGACGAAATCCAACTTCAACAGAAGAATCCGGAGTTACCACACCCGAAGAACATTCAAAATCACGTACAAATAAGAAGCTTAAATAGCCGAATTTTGCAAAGAGGAAATCGTAAATTGGCATTAAAGAATCAATCGAAGGATTTTCCAAACCGAATCGGGAACAAAATTATAGATGTAAGTAAACAATGTGTTTATGATTTCGATTTTCAATTGATAACTAGCGACAAAACTACTATAAGGTTTATTAGTTGTTTATTGATGGGTTCCAAATTTGTATACTGAGGTATGTGCCTTTCCATTTTAAATTCATGTATTGACTCGTAGTTACTACATAATCATATATTGGTTAACTTTATATAATTGTTTGGTTAATTAGGTTTAATTATTCAGTCTTTAATTGGTCACAAAGTCATGATACTCACTGATTTGATTGTAAACTGCATAAAAAAATTGGTTTCATATTTATGGTTACTAATTAGATATATTTTGGTTACTGTATAATGTTGATTTGGTAACTGTCGACGTCGAGAAAAAATTCGCGGGTCGGGTCACAACACTTACCCTTTTTATTTGTGAAAAAGGTTTTGAAGGGTTTTTTAGGAAAAGGCCAACATGTATCATGTCGACGATTTAAACATTTTACAGAGTCACCAGTTGGTAGATTTGAAATGGTTGTATCAACTCAACCTAGTTTTGTTTGAAAAGAGGCCCAATTGTTGGACACTTTCGAAACTTGATATTTGAAACTGATTTTTTGAGTTTGGGAGCTTGGTTCAGTGTGAGGAAGGTGTTAGGCACCCCACAACTCCTGTGTAAACACGGTACCACGTCTTTTCAATATTTTCCTTTTAAATCTGCAATGTGTGTGTGTATGCTGGAAACAATTGGGCCTATGCTTGATTGGAAGTATGTTTATGCATCGTTTAACCTAGATACGAAGGGTTTGATTTTATTTGCAAAAAGTCTTTGATTTGATTTGTATAAGTGTTTGATTTGATAAGATTGTTGAAATGATGTTTTAAAAGAAGGTTTTCAAACGTTTACGCTAAACATAGAAATTGAAGCATATCGATCCTTCAGTTTTATCTTTTCAGCCTTAAGGCTCAGTTTGAATGGTGATTGTCGGGCTGCGAAGCATCCTCGACCATAATATATATATATATATATATATATATATGTGTGTGTGTGTCGGTCTTCTCATGGGCATGACAGCCATCGAAGTGACTCTGACACGACAAACCATGTTTTCACTATGTTGAGGCCTTAAATCCGGATAATCGTTTTAAGGTCTTTTGTATGTACATTTTTATAAAAAAACTGGCAAGGTACATTTGTAAAGTTGGAGTTTGTCCATCGTGGGAAGCAGATTCTGATCTGTTTGATCATGAATCCCACGATTCCTAGGCTCACAGAGGGAAGCTAATAAACTTGCACATCTCAAATTTGTACAGAAATACATATATCTAAATATCGCCAGAACCAAGGATTCATCAGTAAATTCTGTCTCGCACATGGCTGAACCGTCTCGTTCCCACTAAATAGCGATCTAAGGGTCGCGAGGTTGCTTTCATAACTCAAACTAGAAAAAAAATACTAGATTTAAAAAAATCTCAGCCATTTTAGCTTCCCGGTTCCGTCTGGACCTATTTTGAACTGTTTGAAAGCTAGAGTTGGCGATATTTAAAGAAATCTAGTTCGCCTGCAGAAATGTCAGTGTCGATTCATATCAAATGAATATTTAAAGAAACAATTTAATAAAAATGAGTAAAGCAGTATATATATAATTATAATATATATAAGAAAAATATAAAGTGCGATGGGTTTTCACTCGCAAGCCCGTATTGGAATTGAAATATATATATATATATATATATATATATATAAATTTATAAAAGCTGTAAATAGCCAAGAAATGATCCAAGCTTTGACAGAATTGAAATATATATATATATATGAAAGCGTAAAAAGGGCGATGAGTTTTCACGCCTATGCTAAGACTGGAAAGTAAATATATTTATATAGTTAAATATAGACAAAAAAGAATTCAAACCAGGACTGGGAAGATAACCCAGTATGGTGAATGTTGCATATATATGCAAGTGTATAGAAATGCAAAGAAGTAGTAATAACTTTCTGATCGTAAAAATACTCACAATGGATTGCTACACGGGCTTTTTGCTAAATCGTAGGCTTTAAACGTCCAAATCTACCGGTTAATTTTTGATATGTGTTAGTATGTGGGTATATCTACGTGTTAGAGTGAAACAATTTGGGTTTGGAAGACAAGACAATAGCTAGAAAATCAAACGGGCAGGGGTTCAGAGCGTTTCTGAATTCTTGAAATGAGTTGGGAGTGAGCTCATATATATAGACCCAAGGGAAGCAGCTCTACCTGCTGCTGCCGCAGGTAGAGGTGTGGCTCCACATGACAGGGTCCACGTGGCCAGTCCCATTGCATCAAAGTACGTGTACTCCGAGCAATGCGATGTCAGGTACGAAACTTTCTATCTTTTGATCGGAGCGTCTGTTTGAGGCTTGTTGTACCTTTCTGGAAAGCCCTCGCCGAGAATGTCACAATGACATGGGATAAAATATTTTTTAGGTCCAAAAAGACAGGTTCATAACTAGGTCTTCGATTCCACGCAATTTGTCTGTTGAGATGTCTTGCTCTGTTTGCACTCGGGATCATTGTTATTGTTCGTTCTGACTTTGGTGACATCAATTCGACTTGAGTTTGAATGAATCAGCTTAAAGTTGGTAAAATGACCATTTTTCCCCTCCCGGGGTTTCCTTCGGTGTTGGCATGGCTTTTGGCTGACTTCCAATGGTTGTTTCCAAGGTTTGGATCCCATTCGAGTCTGTTTGTCCTCAGTGTTGTCTCCGAGGCTGACTTGGTCCTTCCAGGTTTTCCTCTGGAGATGTTATGATGCTTCAGGATGGTTTTTGAAGTTGACCGACCTCCCGGGTTGAGACCGGGGCTGACCTGTATCTCCCAAGTTGAGACTTGGGCTGACCTGTACCTCCCGGGTTGAGACCCGGGCTGACCTGTACCTCCTGGGTTAAGATTGGGGATGACCTGTACTTCTCGTGTTGAGACCAGGCTGACCTGTACCTCCCGGGTTGAGACCAAGGCTGACCTTTACTTCCCGGGTTGAGACCGGGGCTGACCTGTACCTCCCGGGTTGAGACCGGGGCTGACCTGTACCTCCTGGGTTGAACTCGGTGCTGACATGTACCTCTTGGGTTGAGATCAGGGCTGACCTGTACTTCCTGGGTTGAGACCGGGGCTGATCGGTACTTCCCAGGTTGAGATCGGGGATACCTGTACTTCCCGGGTTGAGAACGGGGCTGACATGTACCTCCCGGGTTGAGACCGGGATTGGGGCTGATTTGTTCTTCTCGGGTTGAGACCGGGGCTGATCTGTTCTTCTCAAGTTGAGACCAGGGCTGATCTGTTCTTCCCGGGTTGAGACCGGGGCTGACCTGTACTTCCCGGGTTGAGACTGAGGCTGACTTGTACTTCCCGGGTTGAGACCACGGCTGACCTGTACCTCCCGGGTTGAGACCGGGGCTGACCTGTACTTTCCAGGTTAAGACCAGGGCTGACCTGTACCTCCTGGGTTGAGACCGGGGTTGACTTGTACTTCTCGGGTTGAGACCGGGGTTGACCTATACCTCCCAGGTTGAGATCGGGGTTGAATTATTGGCTCGGTATTGAGATCGAGGTTGATTTGATGACCCAGTATTGAGACCAAGGTTGATTTGATGATCCGGTATTGAGATCGGGGTTGATTTGATGACCCGGTATTGAGACCGGGGCTGAGTTGATGACCCGATATTGGGACCGAGGTTGAGTTGATGACCTGGTAATGAGATTAGGGTTAATCTGATGACCCTATATTGAGACCGGGGTTGATCTGATGACCCGATATTGAGATCGGGGCTGAATTGATGGCCCGATATAGAGATAAAATTTGATTTGAAAAGACAGTCTTGCCCTCCTACAGTATTAGTAACAGGGAAACAAAATTTTGAGTGTCTACAGATGCCCCTCTTTATCATGTTCATGCAATATAGTGGGATGAACAGGATAAAGATTTTTAGACACTAGAATGCAAATGCAAAGGCAATGCAATGCATGGCAGGATACGCGATAATTGTTAGATACCTTCGAGGGGGTAGAGTTATCACTGATTGATTACGTTAGTTTCTACTGGGGATAACGTTACCCGTGATAAAATAATTTTTAGAATTTTAAAGATAATTTATTGCCAATTGAATTTGGCCAGATATATATTTCGATTGATATTCGAATTATTGGTATACGTCTAAGCTATTTGATTCAGCTAGACAAATGTTTATGAAATTCAAGTATTATTTGAGAGCTTATGCCAAATCAAATTCAAGTATTATGCTATTTTGGAATCAAATGGATACAAGCCGGTATCCGTCACAAGTTGGTGTCAGCATTACGTGATACAAGTTGGTGTCAAATTGACACAAGTTGGTGTCAAGTTAATGCAATTGGTATCAAATTGACACAAGTTGGTCTCCAGATAAAACGGTTTGAAGATGAATTTCTATTAAAACCTGCCCAAGTTATGTATTATACTTCATAATTATTGAATAATTATGAAAACTCCTAGTGAATAGTCATGGTAGCATGTGGAGATAGAAGAGATCCTCATATAAGGAGATAGCATGAACTCATTAAGTACGAGTGTAATCAGAGGTGATTTAATAAAGGTTAAAATGAAAACCTATTTTTAGTGAATAATGATTCTGGGGACGAAATTCTTATAAGGGGAGAAGAATGTGACAACCCAAAAATTTATATGATTTTTAATGATTGAAATAAAGGTTAAAATAATAAAACTTAGATAGGAATTTGAGGATTTATTTAAAATTTTTATGAAAAACCTATATGGTTTACTAATTAAAAGAGAATAGAGTATATATGGGTTACATAATTTTAAAAACCCTAGAAATGAATTTATATGTACTTGAAGAAATATTAAGGATAAGGTATTACGATACCTATAAAGTTTGGTGATCGAATATATAAATTAGGTATTTGAATTAAATAATCTCAAGGTTATCTTTATTTAATTGTCCTAATATTTTAACTATATACTAGTGACCTAATGTAATACCCAAAAAATAAATAAAATAAATAAATAAATGATATTTTAAAATTTTATTTTAAATATTTTAATTGGGCCTTCTTATATTTGGGTAAACCATTGTATTTAATTTATGTGGACTACATTAATTGGGGCCTTAAAATTTATTGGGTCTAATTTATATTTGTGTAATATTAAAATCCTATTAAAATTTAAAGAATTAATAAGATATATTATTTAAAAGTGAATAAATAAAACCTAATCTACCTCACGTACCTTTGATACGAACTGACAGAAGAAAAGAAAGAGGGGCAGCTGCTGCAACGGAAGAAGAAAAAAAAAGGTAGTATATCATTACTGTTGATAATAGATTGCTATGTTCATTGATTGTCTTTTTCATTAGATGAGGGAAATCAAATTCTTTTTGCTTATTGGCTGGCTGGTTCCATTGTGGACCAAATTTTGATATTTAGTTATTGCTCTGGTTTTAGTATTGTAATCAGAATTAAGCTATATGAAAAAAGGTGATTATCAATTTGGAAAAAAGAAAGAAAGGAAGGCAGCCTAATTCGTGCATGAAGCTGCTTATAATAATAATAATAATAATAATAATAATAATAATAATAATAATAATAATAATAATAATAAAAATAAATAAATTAATTAATAGATTAAAGATGGAAGGAATATTTTGCAAACATACTTCTATTTAGTTATTCTTTTGTTTAGTTCGGACGGAAGGAGTTTAACGAATAAATTTTGGAATATAAAAATTTGGGTATTACATTGCTTGCTTCAGGTACGGATTTCGTACTCCTTCAGCGATTCTCTTATTAAATTTAATTTGTTCATTTTGTTTCTCGTTTCAAAATTTGTTATTATTTCTCATGATCGTTCGTTCTCAAATTTTTGTGATAGTTTCATCTTGGTAGTGATACCTAGAACTCGTGTTTGTACTCTTGAATTGGGTTAACATATTTAGTGTTTATTTTAATCTTTTAGAGATGTACATGTTAATGTATCTTTGGAGTTTCGTATTTATATTTGTTTTGTTGTTACAATTACGTACTAGAACCCCTTGTGTTAATATTGTGTCGTATGTGTTGTGATATGATATTATTATTAGAATTTATTGTAGGGTATACCTGAGCTATAACCACCCGTGGGAGTACCACAGGCATGTCCTCTTCGCACGAGAGGCATGACACTTTCCGTGGCGGTGTGATCAGTCCACGGCGTCTCCGTTTTGTGCTTCAGTGGGAGTTGGTCATTTGGTGTTTTGTTGTGGGAGGCGTATGGGTCGACCCTAGTTTTCTGTTCTGTTCTGTTCTGCAGAGTGGCAATGTTTGTTCCAAACATGCCTTTCGATTTTGTATGCATTGGATTCGCGGTCCAATGTGTGTGACTTGCCTGTGTGGCATTATTTGACTTACATGTGTGGCAAGGTATATTTATGTTTTATTTTGAGCTTGGAATGAAATAACACCTAGCCATTTGATTCAGCCTAGTATTTCGTTGTATTAGTTTTGTTCGTTATAGTTCAGTTCATTTACTGAGTTGGTTATCTCAGTTCTTTATTCTTGTATTCTATATCCGTACTGGGCAATAGGTTCATGCTGTGTTTTTCTTTCGGCAGGTAATCAGGGGGATCAAGCGCAAGTGTGATGAGAGCTCCCTTCTATCCAATGACTTTAATATATTTTTTTAGGCTATGATACATTGATTTATTTGGAGCTGTAATAGTTATTTCAGATTGTGGTTTGGGCCAGTTTGGCATTTATTCTGGTTTACCTTTTGATATTTATTGGTTTTGAGACCATTCTTTCGTGGCATAGAGCTTTCGTTCAGTTTTGTTGTGTTTTGAGTGACCTTTCTTTCTAACATGTTAACGTATCTTTGGAGTTTCGTATTTATATTTGTTTCGTTGTTACATGTACATACTAGAACCCCTTGTACTAATATTGTGTCGCATGTGTTGTGATATGATATTATTATTATAAAATATCGTACGGTATACCTGAACTATAACCACCTGTGGGGGTACCACAGGCATGTCCTCTTGGCACGAGAGGCATGACACTTTTCGTGGCGGTGTGATCAGTCCACGGCGTCTCCGTTTTGTGCTCTAGTGGGAGTTGGCCATTTGGTGTTTTGTTGATGGAGGTGTATGGGTCGACCCTAGTTTTCTGTTCTGTTCTGTTCTGCGGAGTGACGATGTTTGTGCCAAATATGCCTTCCAATTTTGCATGCATTAGATTCGCGGTCCAATGTGTGTGACTTGCCTGTGTGGCATTATTTGAATTGCCTGTGTGGCAAGGTATATTTATGTTTTGTTTTGAGCTCGATATGAAATAACACCCATCCATTTGATTCAGCCTAGTATTTCGTTGTATTAGTTTTGTTCGTTACAGTTCAGTTCATTTATTGAGTTGGTTATCTCAGTTCTTTATTCTTGTATTGGTTCATGCTGTGTTTTTTTTCCTGCAGGTAATCAGGGGGATCAAGGGCCAGTGTGATGAGAGCTCCCTTCTATCCAATGACTTTGATATATTTTGTTAGGCTATGATACATTGATTTATTTAGAGCTGTAATAGTTATTTCAGATTGTGGTTTGGGCCAGTTTGGCATTTATTCTGGTTTACCTTTTGATATTTATTGGTTTTGAGACCATTCTTTCGTGGCATAGAGCTTTCGTTCGGTTTTGTTGTGTTTTGAATAACCTCTCTTTCTATTTCGGAAAAGGGGTGTTACAGAGTTGGTATTAGAGCTTAGGTTCTTTCTTGTAGAAAACCTATTTAGGTTTGACATGTGAGTTATTGGTAGACTTCTAAGATAAGTTTTTGTTCCGTTTAATTTTCTGTTCAGTTATCATATCAGCTATATTCGAATCTGTCTTTAATCTGTTTTGCTTATATTCGTTAATCTTTTTCTTAGATGGCTCGTAGATCCGCTAAAGTAGCTGGGAGGCGAGGCAACAATAGGGGAAGAGGTGATGGTAAGCCCAACGAGCAACCTAATGATCAGATTAATGTTCAGTTGGCTGCCTTAGTGAATCAGGCGGTTAATCAGGCTTTACCTCAGTTGGTGGCACAGGTTGTACAGGCAATGCAGCAGCCGCCAGAAATTCCTGAGCAGGGGAGCTCGGGAAATAATGGTCCACGGGAAAACAAAGAGGAAGGGAATGCGGATGGTTTTGATCAGCAGATGGTTCTAATGTATGTATGGTTGGAGAGGTTTCAAAAGCAGAAGCCACTGTCATTCAGTTCAGCTCCGACTCCAATCGATGCAGAGAATTGGATTGGTCACCTAGAGAAGATTTTTGATGTGTTGGGGTGCTCAGATAATCAGAGAGTATTGTTTGCAGCTTACAAGTTAGAGGGGGATGCACAGAGGTGGTGGAAAGCGGTGAAGAAAACAAAGGGTGATGGGTACGTGGAGACACTTAGCTGGGCAGAGTTTTGTGAGGTCTTTTATCAGCAGTACTTTCCAGCTGCTAATAAAGAGGCCTATGCTAGAGAGTATCTGTCTATTCGGCAGAAAGATGATGAGTCCATCATAGATTTTATGACGAGGTTCACCAGGTTGGCAGGCTTTGCGGGAACCTCTGCAGGGACTGCAGCGGAACAGGCGAAGAAGTTCAAGTGGCGGATTCATTATAGGTATCGCCAACACCTCATCAACATCAAGTTTACGAATGTATCAGCAGTGGCAAATGCGGCCAAGAACATTGAGATGGAGCGGCAGGACTTTCGATATTCTAAACCAAAAGGGAGTCGAAAGAGGGACAGAGATGACCAGTAGGGTCAAGCTTCGGGTCAGCATGGGAGAAATCAAGGTGGTCAGTGGAATAGAAATTATGGTGGCTAGCAGAGGCAGTGGCGTGGCCAGAATCAGAACATGGGTAATCAGTAGATGCCTCAGCATGGGCAGAATTGGCAGCTTCAACTACCTTGGTATGGTCAGAATCACCAGCAAGGGCAGAATCATCAGCCGGGGCAGAATCAGGGTCATTATCCAGGACTAGCTGGTGGGGGTAACCCAAATATTATTCCGATAGTTCCTTGTGCTATGTGTGGGGCTAATCATGCTGGGAGACAGTGTCATAGAGTTACCGGTGCATGCTTCTTGTGTGGAAAGATGGGTCACATGGCTAGAGATTGTACCGGACCACGTGGTAATGGTGGAGGTGGTGATAATGGTGGCAATAGAGGTCAGCGTCAAGGTGGTCGGGTGTTTTGCCTTGACACATAATCAGGCGGCAGGTGCGCCAGGTACTGTTTTGGGCACTCTTTTAGTTAGCAGTTGTGATGCTTCTATTCTATTTTATACGGGTTCTACTCATTCTGTTGTTGCTCAGTCTTTTATTCGGCACCTGGGTGTGCCATCTCAGTCTTTAGATTCTGTTATGTCTATTGCCACCCCGACATCTGTTATTATTTCTTATTTATATCGAGGGTGTGCGATCAGTTTTAGGGATAAGATTCGTAGGGCTAATCTTCTTCCAATGTGTATGCACGATTTCGATGTCATTCTCGGGATGGACTGGTTGGATAAGCACTAGGCCACTATCAACTGCCAGGCGAAGAAGGTTATATTTGGAGATGTGAAGTTTCCAGAATTTGTGTTTCAGGGTTCACAACCGAGTAGAGTGGTGAAGTTGATTTAAGTTTTGAAGACTGGGAAGTTAGTGGCAAAGGGTTGTGAAGGGTACTTGGCATTTGTGAAGGATACCTCTAAGGGTGAGTCTCGTATTGAGGATATTTCAGTTGGTCGTGACTTTCCCGATGTGTTTCCTGAGGAGTTGTCAGGGTTGCCACCGCAGCGGGAAGTTGAGTTTACTGTTGAGCTTATTTCTGATGTGGGGCCTATCTCTAAGGCGTCGTATCGAATGGCACCATTGGAGTTGCAGAAGTTGAAGGAGCAGTTGCAAGAGCTGTTAGATCGTGGTGTGATTTGATAGAGTGTTTCGCCGTGGGGTGCTTCGATTTTGTTTGTGAAGAAGAAAGATGGGTCTATAAGGTTGTGTATAGACTACAGGGAGTTGAACAAGATTACTATTAAGAATCGGTATCCATTGCCGAGGATTGAAGACTTGTTTGACCAACTTTAGGGGGCGAAGTATTTTTCAAAGATAGACTTGAGGTCGGGTTAACATCAGTTGAGGGTGAGAGATGAGGATGTCTCTAACACAGGTTTTCGTACTCGATGTGGGCATTACGAGTTCCTGGTGATGCCATTCGGGTTGACTAACGCTCCAGCAATATTTATGGATTTGATGAATCTGGTGTTCAAGGAGTACTCGGACCAATATGTTATTGTCTTTATTGATGATATTTTGGTTTACTCCAAGTCTAAGAAGAGCATGAGGAGCATCTTCGAACAGTGTTGAGAATTTTGCAGAAAGAGAAATTGTATGCTAAATTCTCTAAGTGCGAGTTTTGGTTGGAGCAGGTTGCATTTTTGGGCCACGTTGTTTCTGTTGAAGGCATTAAGGTGAATCCTGCGAAGGTTGAGGCTATCACTAAATGGTCGAGACCTTTTATGGTGACAGAAATTAGGAGTTTCTTGGGTTTGGCAGGGTACTATAGGAGATTTGTGGAAGGATTCTCTTTGCTTTCCTTACCGTTGACTCAGTTGATGAAAAAGGGCACGAAGTTTGTGTGGATTGAGGAGCGCGAGAAGAGTTTCGAGGAGTTGAAGAAACGACTTGTGACAGCTCCTATACTTACATTACTGTCGGGGACATGAGGTTACCAAATTTATAGTGATGCTTCTAAGAAGGGCTTGGGGTGTTTTTTGATGTAACATGGTAAAGTCATTGTTTATGCTTCTAAACCTTACGAGGTAAACTATCCCACTTATGATTTGGAGTTGGCAGCGGTGATCTTTGTCCTAAAGATTTGGAGGCACTATTTATATGGAGAGCCTTGTGATATCTTCATCGATTACAAAAGTCTTAAATATATTTTCACTCAAAAGGAGCTTAACATGAGACAGAGGCGTTGGTTGGAGCTTCTAAAAGATTATGATGCAAGAATTCAGTATCACCCGGGGAAGGCAAATGTGGTTGCAGATGCTCTTAGCCGAAAGAGTTCAGGAAGTGTAGCAGCTCTTATTACACAGCTTCAGCTTATTTTGGATATGGAGCGGCTAGAGTTAGCTGTATGTGCAAGGTTCAGATAGACATTTGGCGGGTATGAGAGTGGAGCCCTCTCTTATTTTGAAGGTTAAAGAAGCTCAAAAGGAGGATGGAGAATTATGGAGTATGGCGCAGAATCTGGAGGAGGGCAAGCAGCTCGACTTTTGTATTGATGACCATGGCGTGATTTGATTTGGTGAGCGGTTGTGTGTGTCATCGGATCCAATCATTCGAGAGTCGGTTTTGGCAGAGGCTCATAGTTCGCCATTTTCTATTCATCCAGGTTCTACAAAGATGTACAGAGATTTGAAGGAAAATTTTTGGTGGAACTGGGATGAAGCTAGATGTGGCTGAATATGTTGGGAAGTGCCTCACTTGTCAACAAGTGAAGATAGAACATCAACGAGCTAGTGGTTTGCTACAACAGTTAGACATTCCAGTGTGGCAGTGGGAGGATATCACGATAGATTTTGTAACTGGTTTGCCGAAGACTTTCAGGAAGAATGATGCCATTTGGGTTGTAGTGGACCGGTTGACCAAATCGGCACACTTTTTGGCGATCCACGAGGGTTACTCGGTGGATAGGTTGGCACAAATTTTTCAGCAAGAGATTGTTAGACTTCATGGTACTCCGGTGTCTATTATTTCAGATCGGGATCCACGGTTCACTTCACGGTTCTGGAAAGGGTTTCAACGAGCTTGGGGTACTCGGCTCAACTTTAGTACTTCTTTCCATCCGCAGATCGATGGCCAGTCCGAACGGACCATTCAGACATTGGAGGACATGTTGAGGTCTTGTGCACTTGAGTGGTCAGGTAATTCGGATGATTAGTTAAGCCTAGTTGAGTTTGCGTATAACAACAGTTGGCATGCAAGTATTGGGATGGCTCCGTTTGAGGCGTTGTATGGTAGGAAGTGTCGGGCACCAACTTATTGGGATGAGGTGATAGTAGTGTGCATACAAGCCAATCATGTATGATGATAAAGCACATACTATGTAAACAATCTTATTTATTTATTAATAAAATATTCATTTATTAAAGGCATTTAATTATCTACATGGTGCTGTTTTTATAATATGTAAATAACCCATAGTTTTAAGCAATGCTTTTAGAATCATGATGATGATCATGCTAATGAGATCTAAATTCTTAGAAAGCTCTAAAATTAAAATAGTTCCCAATCGTGGGATTACTAAAAAGGGGATTAGTAAATACGGATAGATTAGGTACATATGTTGCTTGCTCATTAGATGAAGATGATTGATCTCATGATCATTTGTGTGGAGACACTAAAGTAAGTATGTAGGTGCTTATTGGAGAATAAGTTCACAACGTGACTCGCTATGGAATACCTAATGGAGTTTTACTCGCCTGTCAATAGGAATTCCTAATGTGATAGTAGTACAAGTGATCCTTGGACTTGAGATCATCATAGTATCTTGTATGTAACAAATTATACTTTGACTTATTCCTTGAGACCTTTTAAGGCATATATAGGGTATGCTTGGGTATAATGAGTTACATATGGAGATAATGAATGATCAATAAAGAATCTATCACCTCTAGTAAAAGAGGAGAGATGTCCTATGTGATTCGTTAAATGACAACCCAGGAATCCTTGGTCAAGGTGGAATGAAATTAGAAAGGAGTTTCTAATTTGTATTATTTGGAGTTATGCATTTTCTAATCGAAATACATATAATTAAATAAAATAAGACTTGACAATAAATCCATGTCTTATAGTTAATTGGGACATTGTATGGTGGAAGAATTGAATTGTACGGTAACTATTTACTCACAGGTTCTTTTATGATTAATGTTAAAATTTATATTATCTGGAAAGTCGTTGATCGCTAGGGAGGCTTATCCCTATTGTAGAATAAATATTATTTATTTAAATAGATTATTAGTTTAATTTATTTATTTAAATAAGATTAGAATTGTTCTAATTGATTTATTCACAACCGGTTTAATATGGAGAACCTAAAGGGTTACACCATAAAAGGAAGAATAATTATTTAAGAAGGTAATGACATAATCGTAATAATGCATTAAGTATAATTAATTTAATCTATGGTGATAGAATAAATTAAATAGCTTAATGTTTAATATTTAATATTTTAGAAATATTAAATATAAATTAATAAGAGATGTCTTAATAATATTATTACAATTATTATTATTTTAATTTCTAAATAATTAAAAAATGAGATTATTCAGGAATACGCATTGAATGCTAAGATTACGCATTGAATTTCTGGTAGTAGATCCATTTTCACTCATTTTTTTCTTCGTTCTTCCTGAAAAAAAAAAGAAAAAATCTTTTGTACTCATAACTCAAGGAGATCTCGAAGAACAAGGAGTTGAACTCGTACCTGTGGAAGCTTCGTTCTACAAGGGTATGATTTTATAACTTCTTATTTATCGTTTTAAATTAATAATTTGCATAAAGGATGATCCGGGTAATGGTTTTGTAGAATATTTCTTAAACTCTGATATACCATGCTTCCGCTAATTTCGCAATTTGATTGCGTCACAATTTCATACAAACCCAACAGTGGTATCAGAGCCAAACTTTTATGCAATTATTAATTATTTTGATTCTATATATGCATGAGTATGTATTTAGAATAATTTATTGGGCATAATTTATTGTATAAAATTATTTCAAAAAGAAAAGAAAAAGAACTCGCGTGTTTTTTTCCCAGAAGCTGGCGACCTGACTTTTTTTTAAAAGAAACATGGCGATTTTTTTTAAAGAGAGACTTACGTTAAGTATTCCAAAAGGATTTTAATAAGGTCACATTTTTCAAAAGCAACCAAGGAGATTAGTTTTACCGAAATGAATCAGGATTCAATAGAATGATGTTATCATATATATATATATATAAGATTATATATAGATATAATATATATAAGGTGTTAACATGTAATCTCCTGGACTCCTTTTTGGCATATATATATATATATATATGTATAATAATTTTATAATTAAAATAAAGAGTTTATTTTAATCTTGAAATTGGATTTCATGCAATTTAAAATTGCCCATTAAATAATACTCATATATATATGGAATGTTTTAATTCATGAGATGAATATTTATTTATTGATACATATGGTGACATGTATAAAAATAAATGAGATTGATTATGGACTATTGACCAATGTGATTGAATTATATTTTAGTTGAATGCTTGAATGAATGAGTTTTATTAAATGGGGTCTGCGTACCTTGTCTTCTCTGATTTTTTTCTTGATGTAAATTCTATCTCCCTCCTATGTACTTCCTCTTGACTGCTGATCAAGGTTTCTATTTTATTATAGTTTATGTAATAGAAATAGTTAGAATTATCTTGAAGAAATTGGAGACCAAGGAGCAAGGAACGCGTGAAGACCCATTTGTATGGAGCCCGGGTTTAAATGTAATTGTTATATTTAAATTTAAATTCTTGCACTCCTAGGTTTGACCTTTTGGTTCACTTGGTGGCTCTAGTGAACCAAACTAGAATAAAAGTTCATAATCAACCCGGGTAGAATATAGTATTCTATATTGCATGTTAAATATTATATATATTATATTTTATACAAACATGCTTCGCATGTTTAATAAAATGACGCGTATTTTATATATATATGTGCATGCGCGCTAAACAAGATGAGACAAATAATAACAAACCCCTTAAAGAAATAATATTAAGTCCGATGCGTTCAAATGATATTTGAAATATCGAACGTCGCCTTCTAGCATGATAAATTAACAGAGTATTAAATATTTAATATGAGCTTGTTGTGCTATCCACAAGGCGAGTATTGCGTATTTAAGATGTTAATTAATCACATTTGATGCTTATCAAGAAAATTGAACGATCTAGTCTTGTTGTGCTATCTACAAGGACGAACATTTTTCTTTTTTGAATTTATGGAAGTGCTAGGCTGGACTTAACTTAAATTATTTTAGTTCGGATGTGCACACACTTGACCACTATAATTTAAGAGGTAAAATAAAAGGAATTACATGGTGATGTAATTGACAAGAGTTGTCTACCTATTTATTTGTATATCGCTTGTTGTGCTATCCACAAGGTTATATACATTTGAAATGGGATCCTTATTCTTACTAGCAAATCTTTAATTAGATGTTGCCGAACTATATAAGTGAGGGTAATATAGTTTGATGAAAATAGTGGGAGATACCAATTTAAAATAAAGACCTAAATTTATTTTGGTATGCAAAGTTAATAAAATGAATGTTTGCTGAAATGTTGTTTTCTTTCACATGAAAAATTTTAAAAATGTCTAAATCACAAATCTCACTACGAAGCATACTTGATGCAAATAAGCTTACCGGGCCGAATTATGAGGACTGGCTAAGAAATCTGAGAATTGTTCTCACTGCTGAAAAAATTTCTTATGTCCTAAATTCAACTGTCCCTGAATCTGTTTCGGAAACAGCCTCTAAGGAAGAGATTGCCACTTTCAATAAGTGGCAAGATAATGCATCTGTGGCTCAATGCATCATGCTCGCATCCATGAATAACGAGCTTCAGCGTCAGCACGTAAACATGGATGCTCATGCTATGCTGCTTCACCTCAAGGAGTTGTATGGTGAACAGAGTAGGACTGCTAGATATGAGATATCTAAGGAGCTCTTCCGATCTCGGATGACCGAGGGTACTGCCGTCGAGACTTATGTCCTAAAGGTGATCAATTTGATTGAACGCCTTGGACAGTTGGGGTTTGTCATGGATGAGGAGCTGAGTCAAGACTTGGTCTTGCAGTCACTCCTTGAGACCTTCTCGCAGTTTGTGGTTAATTTTTACATGAATAAGCTAGATGTCAGCTTGCCTAAGCTGCTTAACATGCTGAAAACTGCAGAAGGTCACTTCCCATCCAAGAAGAACTATATCTTGATGGTGGATTCTTCCAATAAAAGGAAGAGGCCCAAGGTATCTTCTGAAAAGAAGAAATCCAAGAAGGCTAAGGAAAAGGGGAAAGAAAAGGAACAAAAGAAATCTGAACCAGCTAAAGGAATGTGCTTTCATTGCACCAAGTCGGGACATTAGAAAAGGAACTGCAAGAAGTATCTAGCAGAGAAGAAGCTTGGAGAAGCTTCGACTTCCAATAAAGGTTTGTTTATGATTGAAATTAATTTTTTTGAAAGTCATAATTCTACTTGGGTATTGGATACCGGCTGTGGTTCTCACATATGTAATACTGTGAAGGGACTGGTCAGAAGTAGAAAGCTGAACAATGATGAGGTGATCCTACGAGTGGGGAATGGAGCAAAGGTTGCTGCATTAGCTGTAGGAACTTATTGTTTAGCAATGCCTTCGGGCAAGTCTATTTATCTTAATAATTGTTATTATGTTCCGAATATTATTAAAAATATTATTTTAATTTTTGTATTGGATATGGAAGGATTTAACGTTGTTATAAAGAACAATAGTTGTTATATTTATAAAGACGATGTTTTATATGGTATTGAAAATTTGCGAAATGGACTTTATACACTTGACTTATAAGAAAATATATTTCAAATTGAACAAACTAAGAAAAGGAAAAGAGATGATATTAATTATACCTACATGTGGCATTGTAGACTCGGTCATATCAATGAAACAAGATTATCCAAGTTGCATAAAGATGGGCTCCTCGAGTTATCCGATTATGAATTATATCCAACTTGTGAATCTTGTCTCATGGGTAAAATGACTAAATCTCCTTTTAGTGGAAAAGGAGAAAGAGTTACAGAGTTGTTGGCATTGATTCACACAGATGTTTGTGGACCTATAACAACAAGTGCACGGGGTGGGTATTCTTATTTTATTACTTTCACTGATGATCGAACCGTCTAGTTTCCTTTGTTTACTGTGGGGCATGTCTCCTTTCAAGATTCATCACTCAAGATTTGGATATGTGTATTTAATGAAATACAAGTCAGAATCATTTGAAAAGTTTAAAGAGTTCAGAAGTGAAGTAGAGAAACAAACGGGCAAGAGTATAAAGATACTTCGATCAGATCGAGGTGGAGAATACTTCAGCGGTGAGTTTCTCAATTGTCTCAAAGAAAATGGTATAATCTCACAATGGACTCCTCCAGGTACACCACAGTTAAATGGAGTATCTGAAAGGAGAAATCGAACACTGTTAGACATGGTTCGATCTATGATGAGTTTTACCGACCTTCCAATTTCCTTCTGGGGATATGCCCTAGAAACGGCTGCATACCTACTTAACAAGGTACCTACCAAATCTGCCCCAAAGACTCTATATGAGATGTGGAAGGGGAGAAAACCAAATCTTAAGCATGTTAAGACTTGGGGTTGTCCAGCTTATATCAAAAAGTTTGAAAATGATAAGCTACAGACTAAATCCGATATGTGTAGATTTTTGGAATACCCTAAAGAAATCGTAGGGTATTATTTCTACCATCCAACTGATCAAAAGGTGTTTGTTGCAAAATATGCTACCTTCTTTGAAAAGGAGTTTATCCATTAAGGGATCAGTGGGAGTAAGATATATCTTGAAGAAGTTCAAGAACCACAAATTACCACAGATCAAAGTCAGGTACCTGACAAAGTAGAAGAACCTACTATACCACACCCTGTTCGTAAATCTGGAAGAGTACCGAAGATACCTGATAGGTATGGATTCATTATAGAGGATGACAATGAGGTACACATCATGAATGATGATGATCCATTGAATTACGAACAGGCTATGAGTAATAAAGACTCAGGAAAATGGCTTGAAGTCATGAAATCCGAAATGGACTCCATGTATGAAAATAAAGTATGGACTTTGGTTTCACCACCTGAAGGCATTAAGCCTATTGCGTGTAAATGGGTCTTTAAAAGAAAGACGGGAGTGGACGGTAAGGTAGGGACCTATAAAGCCCGACTGGTTGCAAAAGGTTTCAAACAAAGACAAGGAATTGACTATGATGAAACCTTCTCACCAGTAGCTATGCTCAAGTCCATTCAAATTTTGCTTGCGATTGTAGCTTATAACGACTATGAGATCTGGCAGATGGACGTGAAAACGGCCTTCCTCAATAGGAAACTTAAGGAGGATGTGTATATGATACAGCCAGAGGGATTTGTTTCAAAGATTGGAAAAAATCAAGTCTGTAAGCTGCAATGATCCATTTATGGATTGAAGCAAGCTTCTCGTAGATGGAACATTCGTTTTGATGAGACAATCAAAGAGTTTGATTTTATCAAAAACGACGATGAACCATGTGTGTACAAGAAGGTTAGTGGGAGCGCAGTTTCATTCCTTATATTATATGTTGATGATATATTACTGATAGGGAATGACATTCCTATGCTACAATCGATTAAAATCTGGTTATCCAAACACTTCTCCATGAAGGACTTGGAAGAAGCATCCTATATTTTGGGGATAAAGATCTATAGAGATAGATCTAAAAGGATGCTTGGTTTATCCCAAGGAACGTACATTGATGCGATGCTAAAGAGGTTTAGCACGGAAGATTCCAAAAGAGGTCTCATGCCGATGAGCCATGGAATACATCTCTCCAAGAAACAGGCCCCAAAGACACCTGAGGAGAGAGACCGTAAGAGTAAGATCCCTTATGCTTCTGCAATAGGATCTATCATGTACGGTATGATATGTACTAGACCGGATGTTGCTCATGCACTTAGTGTAACGAGCAGATACCAGTCGAATCCAGGAGAAGAGCACTGGAAGGCAGTGAAGAATATCCTAAAGTACTTGAGAAGGACTAAAGATATTTTTCTTGTCTACGGTGGGTCTGAATTAAAACTCGAGGGATTCACAGACTCAAGTTTTCAAACAGACCAAGATGACAGTAAATCTGTTTCAGGGTATGTGTTTACCTTGAACGGAGGCGCAGTGAGTTGGAAGAGTTCCAAGCAACAAACAATTGCTGATTCAGTGACAGAGGCAGAGTATATAGCTGCAAGTGAAGCTGTAAAGGAAGCTGTTTGGATGAAGAAGTTGATAACTGAACTTGGTGTGGTTTCTAGCATTGGAGAAGCAATTCCCGTTTACTGTGACAACACAGGAGTAGTTGCACAGGCTAAGGAACCCAGGTCTCATCAGAAATCTAAACACGTGTTGCGGCGATTTCATTTGATCAGGGAGATCATTGAAAGAGGAGACGTCACCTTGGAACGTGTAGACTCTAAAGACAACATTGCAGATCTATTTACTAAAGCTTTAACACAACAGCAGTTTGATCGTCACTTAGAGAAGATGGGTATGAGATACTATGGCGATTGGCTTTAGTGCAAGTAGGAGATTGATAGTAGTGTGCATACAAGCCAATCATGTATGATGATAAAGCACATACTTTGTAAAAAATCTTATTTATTTATTAATAAAATATTCATTTATTAAAGGTATTTAATTATCTACATAGTGCTGTTTTTATAATATGTAAATAACCCATAGTTTTAAGTAATGCTTTTAGAATCATAATGATGATCATGCTAATGAGATCTAAATTCTTAGAAAGCTCTAAAATTAAAATAGTTCCCAATCGTTGGATTACTAAAAAGGGGATTAGTAAATCCGGATAGATTGGGACATATGTTGCTTGCTCATTGGATGAGGATGATTGATCTCATGATCATTTGTGTGGAGACACTAAAATAAGTATGTAGGTGCTTATTGGAGAATAAGTTCACTAAACGTGACTCGCTATGGAATACCTAATGGAGTTTTACTCGCCTGTCAATAGGAATTCCTAATGTGATAGTTGTACAAGTGATCCTTGGACTTGAGATCATTATAGTATCTTGTATGTAACAAATTATACTTTGACTTATTCCTTAAGACCTTTTAAGGCATATATAGGGTATGCTTGGGTATAATGAGTTACATATGGAGATAATGAATGATCAATAAAGAATCTACCACATCTAGTAAAAGAGGAGAGATGTCCTATGTGATTCGTTAAATGACAACTCAGGAATCCTTGGCCAAGGTGGAATGAAATTAGAAAAGAGTTTCTAATTTGCATTATTTGGAGTTATGCATTTTCTAATCGAAATACATATAATTAAATAAAATAAGACTTGACAGTAAATCCATGTCTTATAGTTAATTGGGACATTGTATGGTAGAAGGATTGAATTGTACGGTAACTATTTACTCACAGGTTCTTTTATGATTAATGTTGAAATCTATATTATCTGGAAAGTCGTTGATCGCTAGGGAGGCTTATCCCTATTGTAGAATAAATATTATTTATTTAAAAATATTATTAGTTTAATTTATTTATTTAAATAAGATTAGAATTATTTTAATTGATTTATTCACAACCGGTTTAATATGGAGAACCTAAAGGGTTACACCATAAAAGGAAGAATAGTTATTTAAGAAGGTAATGGCATAATCGTAATAATGCATTAAGTATAATTAATTTAATCTATGGTGATAGAATAAATTAAATAGCTTAATGTTTAATATTTAATATTTTAGAAATATTAAATATAAATTAATAAGAGATGTCTTATTAATATTATTACAATTATTATTATTTTAATTTCTAAAAGAGTTTAGTAATTAATTTAATATTAGTACTCTCATTTATTCCTAATAAGATTAGGAGACAAATTAATTAAATAAATTTAATTAATTATTCCCAATGTGGTGGGAAGCCTAAATTAATTAAAGGAGTTTAATTAATTAAATGAAATCCCATGTCTAATAGGATTAGAAGGGTTGACCAATATCTATATAAGAGGAGTCTTATAATAGATATCAGTTGATGCAATTCCAATTGTTGGAGAGTACTCCTTTTCTATAGAGGATAGAAAACTAAGGTTTAGCCAAACACCCTCCTTCTTGATAATTCCTCTTCCTTGGTAGATCACCTCTAGATGCCAAACACTTGGGTGGCTAATGTTGATGAAAGGAAGGAATCTAACCCGAAAATTTAAGGAGATCTCGAAGAACAAGAAGTTGAACTCGTACCTAGTAGAAGCTTCGTTCTACAAGGGTATGATTTTATAACTTCTTATTTATCGTTTTAAATTAATAATTTGCATAAAGGATGATCCGGGTAATAGTTTTATAGAATTATTTTTAAACTCTGATATACCATGCTTCCGCTAATTTTGTAATTTGATTGCGTCACAATTTCGTACAAACCCAACATTAGGTTGGCGAGAGGGCCATAGAAGGGCCTGAGTTAGTCCAAATCACTACGGAAAAGGTAGTGGTGGCTAAGGAGAAATTGAAGTCGGCGCGATCACGGCAGAAGAGTTATGTTGATAAGCATAGGAGGACTTTAGAGTTTGAACCTAGTGAGCATGTGTTTCTAAAAGTTTCTCCTAGGAAGGGTATTTGACGATTTGGTCTGAAAGGGAAACTTAATCCGCATCATATTGGCCTATTTGAGATTTTGGAAAGGGTTAGTGAGGTTGCATATCGGTTAGCTTTGCCACTACAGCTAGCTCATGTGCACAATGTGTTTCATGTGTCGGTGTTGAGGAGATCAATATCATCCGTTGTATGTAGTGCAATATCCGTTCGATAAGATTTGTGATGACCTTACTTGTGTGGACCAAGCCGAGGCAATTTTGGATCTTCAAGAGCGGGTTATGAGGAGGAAGACAATCCCGTTCGTCAAGGTTTTGTGGAGAAACCATTCGAAGCAAGAAGCTACATGGGAGATGGAGGAGTCTATTCGAGCGGAGTATCCACATCTTTTTGATAATTAGGTTCGTTCTTTTCTTTTGATTCCGGGGACGGAATCCTTTTTAAGGGGTAGATGATGTAATACCCAAAAAATAAATAAATGACATTTTAAAATTTTATTTTAAATATTTTAATTGGGCCTTCTTATATTTGGGTAAACCATTGTATTTAATTTATGTGGACTACATTAATTAGGCCTTAAAACTTGTTGGGTCTAATTTATATTTGTATAATATTAAAATCCTATTAAAATTTGGAGAGTTGATAAGATATATTAATTAAAAGTGAATAAATAAAACCTAATCTACCTCACGTACCTTCGACACGAACTGATATAAGAAAAGAAAGAGGCGCAGCCGCTGCTACGGAAGAAGAAAAAAAAAGAAAAAGGTAGTATATCATTACTGTTGATAATAGATTGCTATGTTCATTGATTGTCTTTTTCATTAGATGAGGGAAATCAAATTCTTTTTGCTTATTGGCTGGCTGGTTCCATTGTGGACCAAAATTTGATATTTAGTTATTGCTCTGGTTTTAGTATTGTAATCAGAATTAAGTTATATGAAAAAGGGTGATTATCAATTTGAAAAAAAAAGAAAGGAAGGCAGCCTAATTCGTGTATGAAGCTGCTTATTATAATAATAATAATAATAATAATAATAATAATAATAATAATAATAATAATTAATTAATTAATTAATTAATTAACAGACTAAAGATGGAAGGAATATTTTGCAAACATACTTATATTTAGTTATTATTTTGTTTAGTTCGAACGGAAGGAGTTTAACGAATAAATTTTGGAATAAAAAAATTTGGGTATTACATTGCTTGCTTCAGGTATGGATTCCGTACTCCTTCAGCGATTCTCTTATTAAATTTAATTTGTTTGTTTTGTTTCTCGTTTCAAAATTTGTTATTATTTCTCATGATCGTTCGTTCTCAAATTCTTGTGATAGTTTCGTCTTGGTAGTGATACCTAGAACTCATGTTTGTACTCTTAAATTGGGTTAACATATTTAGTGTTTATTTTAATCTTTTAGAGATGTACATGTTAATGTATCTTTGGAGTTTCGTATTTATATTTGTTTTGTTGTTACAATTACGTACTAGAACCCCTTGTGTTAATATTGTGTCGTATGTGTCGTGATATGATATTATTATTAGAATTTATTGTAGGGTATACCTGAGCTATAACCACCCGTGGGAGTACCACAGGCATGTCCTCTTCGCACGAGAGGCATGACACTTTCCGTGGCGGTGTGATCAGTCCACGGCGTCTCCGTTTTGTGCTTCAGTGGGAGTTGGTCATTTGGTGTTTTGTTGTGGGAGGCGTATGGGTCGACCCTAGTTTTCTGTTCTGTTCTGTTCTGCAGAGTGGCAATGTTTGTTCCAAACATGCCTTTCGATTTTGTATGCATTGGATTCGCGGTCCAATGTGTGTGACTTGCCTGTGTGGCATTATTTGACTTACATGTGTGGCAAGGTATATTTATGTTTTATTTTGAGCTTGGAATGAAATAACACCTAGCCATTTGATTCAGCCTAGTATTTCGTTGTATTAGTTTTGTTCGTTATAGTTCAGTTCATTTACTGAGTTGGTTATCTCAGTTCTTTATTCTTGTATTCTATATCCGTACTGGGCAATAGGTTCATGCTGTGTTTTTCTTTCGGCAGGTAATCAGGGGGATCAAGCGCAAGTGTGATGAGAGCTCCCTTCTATCCAATGACTTTAATATATTTTTTTAGGCTATGATACATTGATTTATTTGGAGCTGTAATAGTTATTTCAGATTGTGGTTTGGGCCAGTTTGGCATTTATTCTGGTTTACCTTTTGATATTTATTGGTTTTGAGACCATTCTTTCGTGGCATAGAGCTTTCGTTCAGTTTTGTTGTGTTTTGAGTGACCTTTCTTTCTATTTCGAAAAGGGGCTGTTACACCTAATCTAAGAGATTTATGAAATATGTCTCAACCTATTAGATTATCTTGTATGATTATGTGAGTGTTTATAACTTATTAAGCCAATTAGGGCTATTAAGTTAATACACTAGTGGAATATGTTTTGCCTTATGTGGATTATGTACGTGATAAAATAAATATACATTATATAATGTGTATACATTTATTTTGTATATAAATAAAATTAAGAATAAAGTTATGTAACCTAATATTTATATTAGGTATGGTAATGAAATAACCTAAAGGATTTTAATATGAGAGAATGTTAGTATTTAAAAATATATACTAACCCTAAGAGATTTACTTCATACATCTCAATTAATTAATTTTATAACCTAAGTAAAGCAAGTTTAATTGTGTTATGAATTTAAAGATATATGAGTAAGGAATTAAATTACAAAGGAGGGGAATGGAAACCCTAACTAAATGATTAGGGTATGATAAAAATTAGGGTTCTTTACAGTACTATACAATAATTAGAATGTAATTACAATATTAGTGCATCCACAAAATAATTATAAAAAGAGGGCAACAAATTAGTATCATTTAATTTCACATTAATATGGAAACTGAAATTAAGGAGAAATAACTTCCATATACGGCAGTTACCAAATCTTTGAGATCTAGCAAGCAACTAAAATCCTAAATTTAAAATCATAAAAAAATAGGGGCCGAATTTACCAAATCAAAGATCGTTCAAAAGCACGAACTACGAAGAAATCGGTGTAGCCAAAATTTTCACAGACGAAATCCAACTTCAACAGAAGAATCCGGGGTTACCACACCCGAAGAACATTCAAAATCACGAACAAATAAGAAGCTTGAATAGCGGAATTTTGCAAAAAGGAAATTGTAAATCGACATTATCGAATCAATCGAAGGATTTCCCAAACCGAATCGGGAACAAAATTATAGATGTAAGTAAACAATGTGTTTATGATTTCGGTTTTCAATTGGTAACCAGCAACAAAACTACTATAAGGTTTATTAGTTGTTTATTGACGGGTTCCAAATTTGTATACTGAGGTATGTGCCTTTCCATTTTAAATTCATGTATTGACCCATAGTTACTACATAATCATATATTGGTTACCTTCATATAATTGTTTGGTTAATTAGGTTTAATTTTTCAGTCTTTAATTGGTCACAAAGTTATGATACTCAGTGATTTGATTGTAAACTGCATAAAAAAATGTGTTTCGTATTTATAGTTACTAATTAAATATATTTTGGTTACTGTATAATGTTGATTTGGTAATTGTCGACGTCGGAAAAAAAATCTGCAGGTCGGGTCACAACCCGGATCTTTCTCTCTTCCTAAGTTTTGTCTACCCTTACTCTTTTTATTTGTAAAAAAGGTTTTGAAGGATTTTTTAGGAAAAGGCCGACATGTATCATGTCGATGATTTGAACGTTTTACAGAGTCGCCAGTTGGTAGATTTGAAATGGTTGTACTAACTCAACCTAGTTTTGTTTGAAAAGAAGTCCAATTGTTGGACTCTGTCGAAACTTGATCTTTGAAACCGTATTTTTGAGTTCAGGGGCTTGATTAAGTGTGGGAAAGGTGTTAGGCACCCCCCCAACTCCCGTGTAAATACGGTATCACATCTTTTCAATATTTCCCTTTTAAATCTGCAATGTGTGTGTATGCTGGAAGAAATTGGGCCTATGCTTGATTGGAAGTATGTTTATGCATCGTTTAACCTAGATACGAAGGGTTTGATTTTATTTGCAAAAAGTGTTTGATTTGATTTGCAAAAGTGTTTGATTTGATAAGATTATTGAAATGATATTTTGAAAGAAGATTTTCAAACCCTTACGCTAACATAGGAATTGAAGCATATCGATCCTTCAGTTTTATCTTTTCAGCCTTAAGGCTCAGTTTGAATGGTGATTGTCGCGCTGCGAAGTATCCTCGACCACAAAAGAAGGCGGAAGAAGTAGAGAAAATGCGCATACAATCTGAATCACAACTATAGTAAAACTATAAGAAATGATAACAGCAGTTCATATGTATTAACAAGAGTTTGAAATAAAATAAACTTTTATTGATTGATAAATAAATTACAAGTAGATGAGTGAAAGTAACTTACAAGCAGACTCGATTATAGAAGCCTAACATGTTATAACTAAGATAGAAGGTAAGAGGGTTGAAGATTAGTTAGATAGGAATCTGAGTCTTCTTAAGCTCTCTATTGGATCACTCAAATCCTGCCTTACACAAATGACTAGGCCTCCCTTATATAAGAATGAGAGAAGGCGTACTGATTACAACTCAATAATTACAAAATATTTTTAACTATTGAAGAACAGTAATGCTTTATCAAAAGACATAAGCATTATTACAACTTTTGACTAAATACAAACCATTATTACAACTTTTGAATAAAATACAAATACATCAGAATAACTTTTGACTAAAGTGACCATATGGCCGACAAACAGGACATGACTTAGCTAAATTACAAACTAACTTTTGACTCTAAAATAACTTTCTGCTGGTGAAAGTAACAGTTCTTTGTCTGCCGCTTGCAATATGCTGTAACTGCAGGCATCCTAGGCAAAAGGATCCTGAGCATCCTGGAGAGAAATGCTACCGTATGGATCATTAGGGCTAGAGGCCTCATGACTAGATCTGGACGAGGAAGATGAACAGATTTAGGGAATAGAGTCCTCACTGAGTTTATCCACTCGTTTTTGAATAAGCCGAGCTAACTGCTTCAACTCAGCATTAGAACAGTGATCAATATCCGCAAAATCTAACTTCGTTTGGGAAGATTTTTTGGATTTACTGGAAGAAGATTCCTTTGGAGGAGGAACCGATTTAATAGGAGAAGGGTCAGGAAATTCTGTCTGAACCTGACCAACGATGCGATAAACATCAAATTTATCCCACCATTTAACTGAAAACTTGCGAGTCACATAAGTCAATTGACTAATGTTACTGCGGGTGATAATAGATTTATCTTTTTGTGAAGCAAGATCAATTTCAACAACAGGAGAATAAAATCCATAATTCCATTTAAGAATCCATGGAATTTTATATTTACTGATGAATTGAAGAATAACTGGAATACAATCATTCTTCGAATTTTTAGGGGCTCTACAACAAAAAATAGAAAGAACTGACTGAAGCTCAATTGGAAGAATACTATGGATGAGACCGAATCTTTCCCACCATAATACAAACCAATGAGAAATTTGACTCTTGAATTTGTGGTCAAATTGTATGAACCACGAATGACTAAAAGAAGGAGTTTGGAATAGAAAAACTTTTCTCCAAGATTCTATATAATCATAATAGCAAAACTGGCTATCATGATCATTTAACTGACACAAATCAGAAGGATGATTACCTTAGTCAGACATGGAGATAATCTGTTTAATATAGAGGGAATGATAGATGATTTTAGAAGAATCATTTCTATCATGAATAGGTTTGATTAAGATTGACTGAGTTTGAAGAAAAATGTCCTTATAATACACAAGGGATTTATAAGGAGCAAGGGGAAGAAAGTGCCAACCAGTTGGGAAGAACTGGGAGGCCAACTTGACTGGATCATCAATGGATTTCATATGTCTTTCAATATAAAATAAATTGACGGAATAAACAAGGACATACTCAGAATGAGTACGTTGACCATAAATAGGGTTACTGGAGGAAGAAGAAGTAAAAGGATCAATGGGCTTGGGAGGCCGGGCCAAAACCGTATTGTAGGACTTTGGAACAGTACCAAGGACCGTATACCTATTTGCTATATCAATAGGTGTAACTGGGCTAACTGGATGTGGGATTATGGCTCCCAAAGGCCTTTGACTAGGAGGGCCTGGGCCTGGTGGGCCAGGAGGCCGAACATTCTTGTTACCTCTCACACTCATTTATTCTGGGTACCTGAATGAATAAATTCTGGTGTAAGAAAATCAGGAACAGAATTTTCACTGCCTTTAATATACTCAATATCAAAATCAAAAATACTTAAAATAGATTGCCAACGGGCAAAAATATGCTTTGCAGCAATATTTTTAACATCCTTTTCTAAAATGTATTTGACTGATTTACAGTCAATACGTACTAAAAATCTCTGATTTAACAAATCATTTTGAAATTTACTAATACACAAAACCAAAGCTAAAATCTCTTTTTTAATTGTACTATAGTTTAATTGAGCTTGATTCCAAGCGCTAGAGTGAAATCGAACAATTTGTTCAGAAGAAGCAGGGGTTAATTTCTGCTTCAGAATGCCGCCAAAACCAATTTCAGAGGCGTTAGTTTCAACAATTTTATAAGTAGATTCATTTGAAATGCCAAGGCAGGGCAAAACCTTAACATATTTTTTGACTTGTTGGACGATGGCAGTATGTTCATCAGTCCAAGGAGGAGGATTTTTCTGTAAACGAAGAAACAAAGGCTTACAGATTTTTCTTAAATTTTGATAAAACTTACCCACGTAATTAAGAGATCCTAAGAATTGCTGGAGTTGAGTTTTATCAATGATGTTATCAGGGAATTTATCTGCGAACTGAATGACTCGTTGAATTGGACGGACTAGACCACGATAAATATCATGACCTAGAAATTTGACTCTAGTTTGGAACAGACTACATTTTGTAGGGGAAAGAACCAAACCATTAACTTTAATAGCTTTGAAGAACGAATTCAAATGTTTGAAGTGTTCATCAATTGACTTTGAAAAGACCAGAATATCATCAATGTAAACAATAATGAAATGACTAAAAGGATTCAAAATTTCGTTAAGAATATTTTGAAATTCACTAGGAGCATTTTTTAGACCAAATGCTTGAACTACCCATTCATAATGACCAAAGGGGGTGGTGAAGGCAGTTTTATATCTATCACTAGGATGAATACTGACTTGCCAGAAACCCGACTTAAGGTCAAATTTACTAAATATGGTAGCGTTACTAAGCTGACTAAGAAGGTCTTCTTTATTAGGCAGGGGGTACCTAATCCATTCTAAAACCTTATTAAGGGGCTTGTAATTAATAACTAGACGTGGAACACCTCTTTCTTTCTCAGCTTCGTTATTTACATAAAAAGCTGGACAAGACCAAGGTGATTTACTATGTTTAATTAAACCATTTGCAAGCAAATCGTTAATTTCTTGTTTGCAAAGCTCCATTTGCTGATGACTTATCTAAATAGGTCTTGCCTTAGTAGGAATCAAGTGTTCTTTGAATTCCTTAGCGTAAGGAAGCCTAACCACATATTTTCTTCTGTGCCAGAAGGCATTAGGAGAATCAGTACATAAATTTTGTGTCATAAACACGCGAAGTTCTTCAATCTTATCTTGAATTTTATCAAGAAGGAGAAGATCCTCAACCTGTTTATATTTAATTTCCTGTTTCAAGAATTTTAACTGTGAAGTTTTACAGTTTAACAAATTCAAAGATTTTGAAATAGACTCGTCTTGAATGAATTTCAAATCTCTTTCCTTAGGCTGAGTGATAAATTCAAAAATAACTTTCTGGCCTAAGTGCTCAGTTGTTAAACCATTATTACTAGTAGTAAATGGATATAATAAATATATAAATGGAAGTCCTAAAATAATCTTATCTGTCAAGTTGCGAATTAAAACAAAGGAAGTTTTAAAACACATATTGTCTTGGCAAATATGAACTTTAGGCAGTTTATATTTTATTTCCATCATACTACCATTAGCAGAATTAGTCGTTCACTAGTATTTTTATAGAACTTGGTAGGAATTAATCCCTCCTGAATGCAATTAAGATCTGCACCAGTGTCAACTAGAGCAGGAAGCTGAATTGCAAAAGTTCCATTAATAACTAGACGAACAATAATATACCATTTTTGAATGGTAATATCTTTTAACCTTTTTAGTGAATTACCTTGAACCATAAGAAGTGACTCGTCTTCTTTGGCATTAGAAGATTCAGCTTCTTCTTCATTATCTGACGAATCAGTAATGTGAAGTTCTGAACTTTTAGTGGCCAGAGTAGTCATTTCTTTACGCAAATCAAAAATTTCAGTCTTAAGACCAGAATTTTTTTTCTTAAGTTTATTAACTTCTTGATTTAACTCAGGGCGGGTAATTTCCCTATCAGCGGCTTTAAATCTTTCTAGGGTTTTATTAAGGCTAATTACAGGTTTTTCTTTACCCCTAATTACCTTACCTTTGCCCGAATTATTTTTAGAAAACAAATCTTTTAACTGTTTCATGTACTGTAATTTTAAATCTTCATCTGTAAGTTTACTAATTAACTCAATTAACAAAGAGCTCTCTTGATCTTCTTTGCTAAGTACGTTAATAGTCTTACAACAATCAGATCTACAATTATCAGTACAAAGGGTAACTTCATTATCATCACTAGAAGTTTGACTATCTTCGTCATTACCAGAGGAATAAGGAATATCAGAATGATTGTTGTCATCATCAACATCATTCTCAATTCTTATTAACTCTAATATCTTATCAGTGTCTTCAACAGAAATATTTAACTGACTCAATTTCTGTTTCAACTTACACTCACTTTTGTAATGACCCTTTTTACCACAATTATAACAGGTAATTTTACTCTTATCCTGTGACTTAGAAGTAGATTTTTTACTATGAGTTTTCTTTCTTGACTTGGGTTTTTCATAGTAATTATCTTGATTTTTAGATTGACTAGACCGCTTCATATGATGCTTTCTCGTTTTTTGCTTTTCAATCTGTTTTTTCCTATGCTTTCTTCTAGAGGGAGCAATAGGAGGTAAACCATATTGTTTACAAAACGTACCAAGCTCATAGTTAGCTTTTTTCTTATCTTTTGCAGCCTGTTTAGCAATCTTAAAATTAATACACATTTTTAATCCAATCTTTTGAATATAACTGATTATATCACCATAAGTCAGGTTATCATAATCGATATATCCAAGAGTTTTATTAAGTTCTTCTCTAACTTTATAAGCAAATAAGTTAGGAAGTCTATTAACAAATTTTTCTTTCCAAAATGGTTTATTACTATCACTGCGCATCATAACACGAGAAATAAAAACATCTTTGTACCACCTAAAATCTCTTAAAGTGGGATAAGTGAGATTACTTAACTGCTCATGAATTCTTTCAGTGATATTACTGGGAGTTCCAATAAAATATTTTATTATCGTGAAAATTAATGTGTTAATGCCATCAGGAATACCAAAACCTATATCTTCTCTGAAGATAGGTTGACCATTGTCATCTAACTGGTGAGCATGGATAATAGAGTTCCTTGCATTTTCGTCAAGGTGTTTTTCCCACCAAGAACGAAGAACACCAGTGAAACCATTAGTTAATATTTCAACGATTTTAGGCTGAGTTAAACTACTGAATGCTGTAATATAACTATTGGCTACCATAGACAAATGATTCATTTTAATAAGAATCTGATGCTCACTAAACCCATCAATATTCCATTCATAAATTTTATTAGACGACACAGAAAATTGATTATCTAGATTTTTCTTCTCATACTGAAGATCAGGGGGAGTTGGTCTAGAATACAAATTTTTTGTAATACTAGTATTATTAAAAGTTAACTTGTTTAACTGTTCAGCAAGATCTGGGATAGCGGCGACTTCAGAAATAGCTTCTGACTGACTATTACTTTCATCATCAGCATCTTTAATTTGATCGATGATAGCAACAGTACCACTGGCTTCACCAGAACTTGAACCAATCTTTTTAATTAACTTATCAATGCTTTTAACTAAATCAGAGTCTTTATTAGGCAATCCCATTCCTTCTCTTTTTTTCTGGGAGAGTTAATAAAGGTTGATCTAGTTTCTTTTCAGGATTTTTAATCAAAGAATGATCAAATTTTTCCTCAATTTTGTCTAACTGTTTACCAATTGTAGCTAAGTACTGATTAGTTAAATTATTTTGTTCAATAATTTTTTTTTCATCAATTTTTCCATCAGCAACTTTAAATGGGCTAGCAACAACTAGGATGTTTTTAACATGTAAAAGAACAGTTTCTAAAGGAGGATGAGATGCTAAAATCTTAGATTTATCCTCTTTTGTCCACTGGCTTTTAGTAAGAACTTTGCACTGTGAATGATATTTATCATACCAATCATAAAATGTAAGGTTCTCTTGATTATTTTTTAAATATTTTTTTTATTTATTAACAATTTTATCTCTGTCATGCTTATCATATTTATTACGAAAAGCATGGCGTTTTTCTCTATTGGATGTGGAATTAAAATCTGCAATCAGACTATCCCAATCTAATTTAAATGCTTTAGTGATTACTCTTAACTGATGATTAATAGGGGCTTCAAAATCAGAAGGGGTAGGTCCTACAGAAACTGTAGGTGACACATCATCTTGTTCATCTTCTACCTGAGTAGGAGGAGTGTAACAAGGATGACTGGTCTGACCTTGATTAAGAATCCCTTTCATTGTAATATCAGGAATAGAAAAATCACTTAATACTTCAGTATCTCTTCTGGAAACCGAAGGAACTGAAGAATTAGTAAATTCTTCTATAATTAAAGGTCTTCTAGTACGTTCAAAACTGACCCGAACAGTACTATCAGAAAATTATTTAATGTTTTCTAAGTTCAACAAATTATTTATTACTGGTTTTTGTGGAATCTCTTGAGGGAGGATCCACTGACTAGGAAGCGTAATATCCTTCCAAAAAATGGTCCTTGGGGTCTGGATATTAGCGTTACTAGTACTGCTTTGAATTAAAACAGTGTGATCTTTTGGACTTTTATTAAGAGCATGAATATTTAAGTAGGTTTTCATGACTTTATAATAAATTCTGTAGATTAAGGCTATAGGTTGAGAACCCTCAATCATATGAGTTATCTCACCTTCAGTCTTAATATTCAGAGTTAATGCTTTTAATAGATTAACGTCACTTAAACTCAAAGGGATATCGGGAAAGCAATTGAAATGGATAGGTCCATCATGCAAACTCGATTCCATGATACCAATTATGCTAGGAGCATAATTCAGGTACCGTGCATCTCTCAAACACAAGAAGATGCTTGAGTTAATTCCTTTAATTGTTAAAGGCTTTACTGCGACCTGAACTAAACCAATATGAATAAAATTATAACCTTTCTTTCTATGTTTGTTAATAACATCAGTAGAAAGAAGACTACAATTTTCATATTCTTTGTTGATCGCATAGACACGTTCAACCGTTTTAACATTATAATCAGTTTTAAAGTTATTAATAAAGGTTGACTGATAAATTTCCTTAGGGGACACACTAGGTATGTTCCAGTTACTAAGGGTTTGATTAATGTTTTCATAATTATGTTCTTCTTGGTTGACTATGTCTTGAACCGGAGGTAGGGCTGATCTATTACTAACTGAAGAACTCGACCTGAATAATCTATTCATTTTTTAAAAATTAAATTTTTTAATAACTCTAGGTTCTTCCATACATACCCTTCTTTCCTTAAGCAGACGCATACCCTTAGATCTAGTGATTCCCTTTTGCCTAAACTGCTCAAGCACTAGAGCCTTACAAAGGCTAAACGGGACCTATGGCGACCTGAGGTGTTCTACAGAAAGATGCTTAGGTGACTTCAAGAATAAAGAAGAATTTAAAACTTTTGATTTTCAAAAATGACTTTGATTAACCAGATTAAGAACAACACTTAGCAAATAAACAACACATGGCTCTGATACCAAGAAGGCAGAAGAAGAAGATAAAAGGCGCATACAATCTGAATCACAACTATAGTATATATATATATATATATATATATATATATATATATATATATATATAAGTGTCGATCTTTTCATGGGCATGACAGCCATCAAAGTGACTCTGACACGATAAACCATGTTTTCAGTATGTTGAGACCTTAAATCTGGATAACTGTTTTAAGGTCTTTTGTATGTATATTTTTACAGAAAAATTGGTAGGGTACATTTGTAAAGTTGGAGTTTGTTCATCGTGAGAATCAGATTCTGATCTGTTTGATCATAAATTGCACGATTCCTAGGCTCACAGAGGGAAGCCAATAAACCTGCACATCTCAAATTTATACAGAAATATATATATCTAAATATCGCCAGAACCAAGGATTCATCATTAAATCCTGGCTCGCACATGGCCAAAGCGTCTCGTTCCCACCAGATAGCGATCTAAGGGCTGCGAGGTTGCTTTCATAACATAAACTAGCAAAAATTCTAGTTTTAAAGAAATCTTAGCCATTCTAGCTTCCAGGTTCCATCTGGACCTATTTTAAATTGTTTGAAAGCTAGAGTTGGCGAGATTTAAAGAAATATAGTTCGCTCGCAGAAATGTCAGTGTCGATTCATATCAAATGAATATTTAAAGCAACAATTTAATAAAAATGAGTAAAGCAATATATATAATTCAACCCCGCTCTTAATACCGGGCCATTAATTTAACCCCGGTCTGTACCTATATTAAGACCAGGGTTGAATTGATGGTCCGGTATTGAGACCGGGGTTAAATTAATGGCCCGGTATTTGATATGATGACCCGATATTGAGACCGAGGCTGAATTAATGGCCCGGTATGGAGACCGGGGTTGATTTGAAAAGACAGTCTTGCCCTCCTACAGTGTTAGTAACAGGGAAATGAAATTTTGAGTGTCTACAGATGCCCCTCTTTATCATGTTCATGCAATATAGTGGGATGAACATGATAAAGATTGCTAGACACTAGAAATGCAAATGCAAAGGCAATGCAATGCATGGCAGGATACGCGATAAATGTTAGATACCTTTGAGGGGGTAGGGTTATCACTGATTGATTACGTTAGTTTCTGCTGGGGATAACGTTACCCATGATAAAATGATAACCCTTGTTGCAAGCATTATCATGCAATTGCTACTAGGACATCAAAGTTAAGCTATCACAGACTGTTCTCGTCACTTTCTGCTGGGGATGACGTCCTCCGTGATAGCTTTGTTGACTCTGATGGGAATGACATTATGGATGTTACCTTGGTTTGAGACCAATGGTTTCCCACACATGCCGATACGCTTCATGGGGCATATTTTCCTTCCGATTAATGTCGATGTACCTTTCTACCTATTTTTCATTGGGATACATCTCGGTTACTAAGTTACCTCAGTGTGTGCTTCCGATGACTATCTTGATGATAAATTACACCGGTAGTTGGCAACAGGGGGTTGAATAACCAATCCTGATGTGTATAACAGATTTCATCATTGGGGATGGATTATTATATTGCTTTCAGTCACCGGATCACTTCTGCTTCTTCGTGGGGTTGTGCCAACGGCTGAGACGTCGCGAGGGTTGATCAACAGGCTGATACTTCTTGGAGTTGAGCCAACGACTGAACTGTCACCGATCTGTACCCGACGCTTCGCTGGGATTGTGCTAACGGCTGAACGATCACCGGTCAGTACCCGACGCTTCGCTGGGGTTATGCCAACGGCTGAACTGTCATTGGTCAGTGCCCGATGCTTTGCTGGGGTTGTGCCATTGGCTGAACTATCATCGGTCAGTAACCGACGATTCACTTGGGTTGTGCCAATAGCTAAACTGACATCGGTCAGTACACGACCCATTGATAGGGTTATGCCAACAGCTGAACTGTCATCGGTCAGTACCTGACGCTTCGCTGGGGTTTTGCCAACTGCTGAACTATCATCTATCAGTACCTGACATTTCGCTGTGGTTGTGCCAACGGCTGAACTGTCATCGGTTAGTACCCGACACTTCGCTGGAGTTGGGCCAACGGCTGAACTGTCATCGGTTAGTACCCAATGCTTCGTTGGGTTGTGCCAACGGCTGAACTATCATTGGACAGTACAAGACACTTCGCTGGGGTTGTGCCAACGGCTGAACTGTCATCGGTCAGTACTCGAAGCTTCACTGGGGTTGGGTCAATGGCTGAACTGTCATCGGTTTATACTCGACGCTTCGTTGGGGTTGTGCTAACGACTGAATTATCATCGGTCAGTACCAGACGCTTCGTTGGGGTTGTGCTAACGGCAGAATTGTCATTGCTCAATACCCGACGATTCGCTGGGGTTGTGCCAATGGCTGAACTGCCATCGGTCAGTACCCGATGCTTCGCTGGGGTTGTGCCAACGACTGAGTTGTCACCGGTCTGTACCCAACGTTTCGCTGGGGTTGTGCCAACGGCTGAACTGTCATCGATCATTACCCGACGCTTCGCTGGGGTTGTGGCAACGGCTGAACTGTCATTGATCAGTACCCGACGCTTCACTGGGGTTGTGCCAATGACTGAAAAGTCATCAATCATTACCCGACGCTTCGTTGGGGTTGTGCCAACGGCTGACCTGTCATCGGTCAGTATCCGACGCTTCGTTGGGGTTGTGTCAACGGCTAAACTATAATCGATCAGTACCCGACGCTTCGCTGGGGTTGTGCCAACAGCTTAATTGTCATAGGTCGTTACCCGACGCTTCGCTGGGTTGTGCCAATGGTTGAACTGTCATCGGTCATTACCCGACACTTCGCTGGAATTATGCCAACAGCTGAACGGTCATCGGTCAGTACCCGATGCTTCGCTGGGGTTGTGCCAACGACTGAACTATCATCGGTCAGTACCCGACGCTTCGCTAGGGTTGTGCCAACAGCTGAACTGTTATCAATCAGTACCCGACGCTTCGCTGGGGTTTTGCCAATAGCTGAACTGTCATCGGTCAGTACCCGATGCTTCACTGGGGTTATGCCAACAGCTAAACTATTATCGCTTAATACCCGACGATTAGCTGGGGTTGTGCCAACGGCTGAACTGTCATCGGTCAGTACCCGAAGCTTCGATGGGGTTGTGCCAACGGCTGAACTGTCACTGGTCTGTACCTGACCTTTCGCTGGGGTTGTGCCAATGGCTGAACTATCATCGGTCATTACCCGACGATTCGCTGGGGTTGTGCCAACGGCTGAACAGTCATAGATCATTACTCAACGCTTCGCTAGGGTTGTGCCAACGGCTGAACTATCATTGGTCTGTACCCGACGCTTCGTTGGGGTTGTGTTAACGGCTGAACTATCATCGGTCAGTACCCGACGCTTCGCTGGGGTTGTGTCAACGGCTTAACTATCATCAGTCATTACCTGACGCTTCGCTGGGGTTGTGCCAATGGCTGAACTGTCATCGGTCATTACCCGACACTTCGCTGGAATTGTGCCAACGGTTGAACGGTCATCGGTCAGTACTCGATGCTTCGTTGGGGTTGTGCCAATGATGGAACTATCATAGGTCAGTACCTGACGCTTCGCTGGGGTTGTGCCAATAGCTGAACTGTTATCGATCAGTACTTGACGCTTCGCTGCGGTTTTGCCAATAGCTGAACTGTCATCGGTCAGTACCCTATGCTTCGCTGGGGTTATGCCAACAGCTAAACTGTTTTCGCTTAATACCCGACGATTAGCTGGGGTTGTGCCAACGGCTAAACTGTCATCGGTCAGTACCCGAAGCTTCGATGGGGTTGTGCCAATGACTAAACTATCACCGGTCTGTACCTGACCCTTCGCTGGGGTTGTGCCAATGTCTGAACTGTCATCGGTCATTACCCGACACTTCGCTAGGGTTGTGCCAATGGCTGAACTGTCATCGGTCAGTACCCAACGCTTCGCTGGGGTTGTTCCAACGGCTGAACTATCATTGGTCATTACCTGACACTTCGCTGAGGTTGTGCCAACAGCTTTACTATCATCGGTCATTACCCGACGCTTCTTTGGGGTTGTGCTAACGGCTGAACTATCATCGATCAGTAACCAACGCTTCGCTGGGATTGTGCCAACGGTTGAACTGTCATCAGTCAGTACCTGACGCTTCGCTCGGGTTGTGCCAACGGCTGAACTATCAATGGTCAGTACCCAAAGCTTCGCAGGGGTTGTGCCAACGACTGAACAATCATTGATCATTACCCGACGCTTCGCTGGGGTTGTGCCAACGGCTGAACTGTCATCGGTCAGTACCCGACGCTTCGTTGGGGTTGTGTCAACGGCTGAACTGTAATCGGTCAGTACCCGATGCTTCGCTGGGGTTGTGCCAACTGCTTAACTATCATAGGTCATTAACCGACGCTTCGCTGGGGTTATGCCAACGGTTGAACTATCATCGGTCATTACCCGACACTTCGCTGGAATTATGCCAACGGCTGAACTGTCATCGGTCCGTACCCGATGCTTTGCTGGGGTTGTGCCAACAACTGAACTGTCATCGGTCAGTACCCGACGCTTCGCTGGGGTTATGCCAATAACTGAACTGTTATCAATCAGTACCCGACGTATTGCTTAGGTTTTGCCAATAGCTGAACTGTCATCGTTCAGTACCCGATGCTTCGCTGGGGTTATGCCAACAGCTAAACTGTTATCGCTTAATACCCGACGATTAGCTGGGGTTGTGCCAATGGCAGAACTGTCATCGATCAGTACCCGAAGCTTCCATGGGGTTTTGCCAACAGCTGAACTATCACCGGTCTGTACCTGGCCTTTCGCTGGGGTTATGCTAACGGCAGAACTGTCATCGGTCATTACCAGACGATTCCCTGGGGTTGTGCCAACGGCTGAACAGTCATCGATCATTACCTAACGCTTCGCTGGGGTTGTGCCAACGGCTGAACTGTTATCGGTCAGTACCCGAAGCTTCGTTGGGGTTATGGTAACGGCTGAACTATCATCGGTTAGTACCCGACGCTTCGCTGGGGTTGTGCCAACGACTGAACTATCATCGGTCAGTACCCGACGCTTCGTTGGGGTTATGCCAACAACTGAACTGTGATCAATCAGTACCCGACGTATTGCTTAGGTTTAGCCAATAGCTGAACTATCATCATTCAGTACCCGATGCTTCGCTGGGGTTATGCCAACAGCTAAACTGTTATCGCTTAACACCCGACGATTAGCTGGGGTTGTGCCAATGACTGAACTATCATCGATCAGTACCCGAAGCTTCGATGGGGTTTTGCCAATGGCTGAACTATCACCGGTCTGTACCTGGCCTTTCGCTGGGGTTATGCCAAAGGCAGAACTGTCATCGGTCATTACCAGACGATTCACTGGGGTTGTGCCAACGGCTGAACAGTCATCGATCATTACCTAACGCTTCTCTGGGGTTGTGCCAACGGCTGAACTATCATCCGTCAGTACCCGACGCTTCGTTGGGGTTATGGTAACGGTTGAACTATCATCGGTCAGTACCCGATGCTTCGCTAGGGTTGTGCCAACGACTTAACAATCATCGGTCAGTACCCGACGCTTCGCTGGGGTTATGCCAACAACTGAACTGTTATCAATCAGTACCCGACGTATTGCTTAGGTTTTGCCAATAGCTGAACTGTCATCGTTCAGTACCCGATGCTTCGCTGGGGTTATGCCAACAGCTAAACTGTTATCTCTTAATACCCGACGATTAGCTGGGGTTGTGCCAATGGCTGAACTGTCATCGATCAGTACTCCAAGCTTCCATGGGGTTTTGCCAACGGCTGAACTATCACCGGTCTGTACCTGGCCTTTCCCTGGGGTTATGCCATTGGCAGAACTGTCATCGGTCATTACCAGACGATTCACTGGGGTTGTGCCAACGGCTGAACAGTCATCGATCATTACCTAACGCTTCGCTGGGGTTGTGCCAACGGCTGAACTGTCATCGGTCAGTACCCGACGCTTCGTTGGGGTTATGGTAACGGCTGAACTATCATCGGTCAGTACCCGACGCTTCGCTGGGGTTGTGCCAATGGCTTAACTGTCATCGGTCATTACCCGACGCTTAGCTGGGGTTGTGCCAACGGCTAAACTGTCATCGGTCATTACCCGACACTTCGCTGGAATTATGCCAACGGTTGAACGGTCATCGGTCAGTACTCGATGCTTCGCTGGGGTTGTGCCAACGACTGAACTATCAAAGGTCAGTACCCAACGCTTCGCTGGGGTTGTGCCAACAGCTGAACTATTATCGATCAGTACTTGACGCTTCACTGTGGTTTTGCCAATAGCTGAACTGTCATCGGTCAGTACCCGATGCTTCGCTGGGGTTATGCCAACAGCTAAACTGTTATCGCTTAATACCCGACGATTAGCTGGGGTTGTGCCAACGGCTGAACTATCATCGGTCAGTACCCGAAGCTTTGATGGGGTTGTGCCAACGGCTGAATTGTCACCGGTCTGTACCTGACCCTTCGCTGGGGTTGTGCCAACGGCTGAACTATAATCGATCAGTACCCGACGCTTCGCTGGGGTTGTGCCAACGGCTTAACTGTCATAGGTCATTAACCGATGCTTCGCTGGGGTTGTGCCAACGGTTGAACTATCATCGGTCATTACCCGACACTTCGCTGGAATTATGCCAACGGCTGAACGGTCATCGGTCAGTACCCGATGCTTTGCTGGGGTTGTGCCAATGACTAAACTATCATCGGTCAGTACCCGACGCTTCGCTGGGGTTGTGCCAACAGCTGAACTGTTATCAATCAGTACCTGACGCTTTACTGGGGTTTTGCCATTAGCTGAACTGTCATTTGTCAGTACCCGATGCTTCGCTGGGGTTATGCCAACAGCTAAACTGTTATCGCTTAATACCCGACGATTAGCTGGGGTTGTGCCAACGGCTAAACTGTCATCGGTCAGTACTCGAAGCTTCGATGGGGTTGTGCCAATGGCTGAACTGTCACCGGTCTGTACCTGACCATTCGCTAGGGTTGTGCCAATGGCTGAACTATCATCGGTTATTACCAGACGATTCGCTGGGGTTGTGCCAACGACTGAACAGTCATCGATCATTACCCAACGCTTCGCTAGGGTTGTGCCAACGGCTAAACTATCATCTGTCAGTACCCGACGCTTCATTGGGGTTGTGTTAACGGCTGAACTATCATCGGTCAGTACTCGACGCTTCGTTGGGGTTGTGTCAACTGCGTAACTGTCATCGGTCATTACCCGACGCTTCATTGGGGTTGTGCCAACGGCTGAACTGTCATCGGTCACTACCCGACACTTCGCTGGAATTGTGCCAATGGCTGAACGGTCATCGGTCAGTACTCGATGCTTCGCTGGGGTTGTGCCAACGACTGAACTGTCATAGGTCAGTACCCGACGCTTCGCTGAGGTTGTGCCAACAGCTGAACTGTTATGGATCAGTACTTGACGCTTCGCTGGGGTTTTGCTAATAGCTGAACTGTCATCGGTCAGTACCCAATGCTTCGCTGGGGTTATGCAAACAGGTAAACTGTTATCGCTTAATACCTGACGATTAGCTAGGGTTGTGCCAACGGCTGAACTGTCATCGGTCAGAACCCGATGATTCGATGGGGTTGTGACAACTGCAGAACTGTCACCGGTCTGTACCTGACCCTTTGCTGGGGTTGTGCCAACGGCTGAACTATCATTGGTCATTACCCGACGCTTCGGTAGGGTTGTGCCAACGGCTGAACTGTCATCGGTCAGTACCCGACGCTTCGCTGGGGTTGTTCCAATGGATGAACTGTCATCGGTCATTACCCGACACTTCGCTGGGGTTGTGCCAACGGCTTAACTATCATCGGTCATTACCCGACGCTTAGTTGGGGTTGTGCTAACGGCTGAACTGTCATCGGTCAGTACCCAATGCTTTGCTGGGATTATGCCAACGGTTGAACTGTCATCAGTCAGTACCCGACGCTTCGCTGGGGTTGTGCCAACGAATGAACTGTCATCGGTCAGTACCTAAAGCTTTGCTGGGGTTGTGCTAACGGCTGAACAGTCATCGATCATTACCTGACGCTTCGCTGGGGTTGTGCCAACGGCTGACCTATCATCGGTCAGTACCCGATGCTTCGTTGGGGATGTGTCAACGGCTAAACTATAATCGGTCAGTACCCGGCGCTTCACTGTGGTTGTGCCAACGGCTTAACTGTCATAGGTCATTAACCGACGCTTCGCTGGGGTTGTGCCAATGGTTGAACTGTCATCGATCAGTACTCGAAGCTTCCATGGGGTTTTGCCAACGGCTGAACTATCACCGGTCTGTACCTGGCCTTTCCCTGGGGTTATGCCAATGGCAGAACTGTCATCGGTCATTACCAGACGATTCACTGGGGTTGTGCCAACGGCTGAACAGTCATCGATCATTACCTAACGCTTCGCTGGGGTTGTGCCAACGGCTGAACTGTCATCGGTCAGTACCCGACGCTTCGTTGGGGTTATTGTAACGGCTGAACTATCATCGGTCAGTACCCAACGCTTCGCTGGGGTTGTGCCAACGGCTTAACTGTCATCGGTCATTACCCGACGCTTAGCTGGGGTTGTGCCAACGGCTAAACTGTCATCGGTCATTACCCGACACTTCGCTGGAATTATGCCAACGGTTGAACGGTCATCGGTCAGTACTCGATGCTTCGCTGGGGTTGTGCCAACGACTGAACTATCAAAGGTCAGTACCCGACGCTTCGCTGGGGTTGTGCCAACAGCTGAACTATTATCGATCAGTACTTGACGCTTCACTGTGGTTTTGCCAATAGCTGAACTGTCATCGGTCAGTACCCGATGCTTCGCTGGGGTTATGCCAACAGCTAAACTGTTATCGCTTAATACCCGACGATTAGCTGGGGTTGTGCCAACGGCTGAACTATCATCGGTCAGTACCCGAAGCTTTGATGGGGTTGTGCCAACGGCTGAATTGTCACCGGTCTGTACCTGACCCTTCGCTGGGGTTGTGCCAACGGCTGAACTATAATCGATCAGTACCCGACGCTTCGCTGGGGTTGTGCCAACGGCTTAACTGTCATAGGTCATTAACCGATGCTTCGCTGGGGTTGTGCCAACGGTTGAATTATCATCGGTCATTACCCGACACTTCGCTGGAATTATGCCAACGGCTGAACGGTCATCGGTCAATACCCGATGCTTTGCTGGGGTTGTGCCAACGACTAAACTATCATCGGTCAGTACCCGACGCTTCGCTGGGGTTGTGCCAACAGCTGAACTGTTATCAATCAGTACCTGACGCTTTACTGGGGTTTTGCCATTAGCTGAACTGTCATTTGTCAGTACCCGATGCTTCGCTGGGGTTATGCCAACAGCTAAACTGTTATCGCTTAATACCCGACGATTAGCTGGGGTTGTGCCAACGGCTAAACTGTCATCGGTCAGTACTCGAAGCTTCGATGGGGTTGTGCCAACGGCTGAACTGTCACCGGTCTGTACCTGACCATTCGCTAGGGTTGTGCCAATGGCTGAACTATCATCGGTTATTACCCGACGATTCGCTGGGGTTGTGCCAACGACTGAACAGTCATCGATCATTACCCAACGCTTCGCTAGGGTTGTGCCAACGGCTGAACTATCATCTGTCAGTACCCGACGCTTCATTGGGGTTGTGTTAACGGCTGAACTATCATCGGTCAGTACTCGACGCTTCGTTGGGGTTGTGTCAACTGCGTAACTGTCATCGGTCATTACCCGACGCTTCATTGGGGTTGTGCCAACGGCTGAACTGTCATCGGTCACTACCCGACACTTCGCTGGAATTGTGCCAATGGCTGAACGGTCATCGGTCAGTACTCGATACTTCGCTGGGGTTGTGCCAACGACTGAACTGTCATAGGTCAGTACCCGACGCTTCGCTGAGGTTGTGCCAACAGCTGAACTGTTATGGATCAGTACTTGACGCTTCGCTGGGGTTTTGCTAATAGCTGAACTGTCATCGGTCAGTACCCAATGCTTCGCTGGGGTTATGCAAACAGGTAAACTGTTATCGCTTAATACCTGACGATTAGCTAGGGTTGTGCCAACGGCTGAACTGTCATCGGTCAGAACCCGATGATTCGATGGGGTTGTGACAACTGCAGAACTGTCACCGGTCTGTACCTGACCCTTCGCTGGGGTTGTGCCAACGGCTGAACTATCATTGGTCATTACCCGACGCTTCGGTAGGGTTGTGCCAACGGCTGAACTGTCATCGGTCAGTACCCGACGCTTCGCTGGGGTTGTTCCAATGGATGAACTGTCATCGGTCATTACCCGACACTTCGCTGGGGTTGTGCCAACGGCTTAACTATCATCGGTCATTACCCGACGCTTAGTTGGGGTTGTGCTAACGGCTGAACTGTCATCGGTCAGTACCCAATGCATTGCTGGGATTATGCCAACGGTTGAACTGTCATCAGTCAGTACCCGACGCTTCGCTGGGGTTGTGCCAACGAATGAACTGTCATCGGTCAGTACCTAAAGCTTTGCTGGGGTTGTGCTAACGGCTGAACAGTCATCGATCATTACCTGACGCTTCGCTGGGGTTGTGCCAACGGCTGACCTATCATCGGTCAGTACCCGATGCTTCGTTGGGGATGTGTCAACGGCTAAACTATAATCGGTCAGTACCCGGCGCTTCACTGTGGTTGTGCCAACGGCTTAACTGTCATAGGTCATTAACCGACGCTTCGCTGGGGTTGTGCCAATGGTTGAACTATCATATGTCATTACCCGACACTTCGCTGTAATTATGCTAACGGCTGAACGGTCATCGGTCAGTACCCGTTGCTTCGCTGGGGTTGTGCCAACGACTGAACTATCATCGGTCAGTACCCGATGCGTCGCTGTGGTTGTGCCAACAGCTGAACTGTTATCAATCAGTTCCCGACGCTTTGCTAAGGTTTTGCCAATAGCTGAATTATCATCGGTCAGTACCCGATGCTTCGCTGGGGTTATGCCAACAGCTAAACTGTTATCGCTTAATACCCGACGATTAGCTGGGGTTGTGCCAACGGCTGAACTGTCATCGGTCAGTACCCGAAGCTTCGATGGGATTGTGCCAACGGCTGAACTGTCACCGGTTTGTACCTGACCTTTCGCTGGGGTTGTGCCAATGGCTGAACTGTCATCGGTCATTACCCGAGGATTCGCTGGGGTTGTGCCAACGGCTGAATAGTCATTGATCATTACCCAACGCTTTGCTGAGGTTGTTCCAACGGCTGAACTGTTATCGGTCAGTACCCGACGCTTCGTTGGGGTTGTGTTAACGGCTGAACTATCATCGGTCAGTACCCGACGCTTCGCTGGGGTTGTGCCAACGGCTTAACTGTCATCGGTTATTACCAGATGCTTCGCTGGGGTTGTGCCAACGGCTGAACTGTCGTCGGTCATTACCCGACACTTCGCTGGAATTATTGCAACGGCTGAACGGTCATCGGTCAGTACTCGATGCTTCGCTGGGGTTGTGCCAACGACTGAACTATCATAGGTCTGTACCCGACGCTTCGCTGGGGTTGTGCCAACTGCTGAACTATTATCGACCAGTACTTGACGCTTCACTGGGGTTTTGCCAATAGCTGAACTGTCATCGGTCAGTACCCGATTCTTCGCTGGGGTTATGCCAACAGCTAAACTGTTATCGCTTAATACCTGATGATTAGCTGGGGTTGTGCCAACGACTGAACGGTCATCGATCAGTACCCGAAGCTTCGATGGGGTTGTGCCAACGGCTGAACTGTCACCGGTCTGTACCTGACCCCTTCGCTGGGGTTGTGCCAACGGCTGAACTGTCATCGGTCATTACCAGACGCTTCGGTAGGGTTGTGCCAACGGCTGAACTGTCATCGATCAGTACCCGATGCTTCGCTGGGGTTGTTCCAATGGCTGAACTGTCATTGGTCATTACCCGACACTTCGCTGGGGTTGTGCCAACGGCTGAACTGTCATCAGTCATTACCCGATGCTTCGTTGGGGTTGTACCAATGGCTAAACTGTCATCGGTCAGTACCCAACGCTTCGCTGGGATTGTGCCAACGGTTGAACTGTCATCAGTTAGTACCCGACGCTTCACTGGGGTTGTGCCAACGGCTGAACTGTCATCGGTCAGTACCCGAAACTTCGCTGGGGTTGTGCTAACGGCTGAACTGTCATCGGTCATTACCCAACGCTTCGCTGGGGTTGTGCCAACGGCTGAACTATCATCAGTTTGTACGCGACGCTTCGCTGGGGTTGTGCCAATGGCTGAACTGTCATCGGTCAGTACCCGACGCTTCAAATGTGGCAATTGTCGGCAGTTTTGCGTAGTTTTTCTGTAATTTTTCAGCATTCTTCATCATTGGTCCCCGGACATGGCTTTGGGATGAATACCAATGGCTTTCATGAAGTTCCCCTTTATGTCAGGATTCAGCTGCTTAAACGCTGAATTTCAAGACAAACCGCTCAATCGCGTAGCGATTTTTTCTTAGATTTGACTTTTCAGCTCATATAAACTCTGTTTTACCTCAAACCGAACTGAGCCGGGGGGAGTAGAGCCCACCTTGGGGAGCCGCAGGTGGGCCCGCTTCTATTTGTGGCTTTATATTGTGCAGCGGGAGTCATTTGAAATCAATTTCATTTCGAATTTCAAACGAAATTCGATTTTCTTTTTCAGATCTACAGAGTTCGGGCAGCTTTTTTTAAATTTCGTCAGCTCCCACGCGTTCTGCACACTTCAGGTAACGTTTTACATTATTTTTTTGAAATTTTTGACCGTTAAAAGCATGTAAACCACGTAGGGTGCTTTTAGACGCAATGTATAAAAAATGTTTGCTTATATGACCTGCTAAAAATTTTCTGATTTCATAAGTATACATATTTCACTGTAATGAATGTTTTGACGTAAGAAAATTCAAATTCAGAGACATTCATATTTTGCTCTTTTTGATCAGTTTACTCAACCTTTTTGAGGCCTAGTGAGCCTGGATTTTTAACTAAAAATGTCCATGGTAATTTGGCTACCATGTGAAGTTTACTTTTGATTTTATTTCATTAATATGAACTGTTTCTGTTTTTGGGAAGGTGTGCTACTGAATGGCCACCTAGACATACCTGCGTGCATGCGGACAATCCATTTTACCAAGGAGACTCTGGCGATTTTTTTTAAAAACCCGAGCATTTAATAAACATGTAATTTTGACTCTACTGGGGATTTTTGACTGACCCATGCATGTTTTAGGACTTAGTTTTTTGAAAAACATGTAGTTTTGACTCTTTTGGGGATTTTTGACTGACCCATACATGTTTTTAGGATTTAGAAATGCATAAAATACTGATTTAAATTAATAAGCCACAGGTTTTAGGCTTACCGCACCCTTTCTGAGGTGATTTAGAGACTTTGTCCAGGTGATGGATCGAGACAGACCTAGCAGTGCTAGCCATGTAGTTTTAAGAGTTAAATGGAGGCGAGCTTCAGATGTTCCTCAGCCACGTCCAGCTCGACCGCCTCGCAGATTAGCAGAGTCGGTGATTCGTCCAGCCCAAGACGAGCTGTTGATTGATATAGATGATGAGGAGGCTCTTTTTGCTGCTTTCGTCCCAGGTCAGGCCCCACGTGCGGAGCTTCTGGGCATTGTTGTGCCATCCCAGGAGTTGCTGGAAGACTTGAGTCATCATCCATCGCGATTTCTTCATGCTAATGAGGTGACTTGAAGTTTTCTTCTCTCTGGATTCTCTTTCTTTCTTTTGCCATTCTCGGGGCATAGGTTTTTAACATGGATTAGTTTTGATGCAGGTTCTCGGCTTTACGCAGCTCAGAGGGAACTGGTTCAATGTGCACTCCCTCTACCATACTTTGCACCAGGAGTACAAGGATATCATTGACGGCTGGGGGTTTCAGGCCTTCTTCTTTATTCTTCCCCGCCGTTGCCCCTGGGGTTATATGAGGGCTTTGTTTGAGCGCTGGTTCCACCATATTCAGTCTCTTCACTTGTTGGACTGTGAGGTGATGATGACACCTATGGATTGGAGGTTTATCACATGCATAGAGTTCGAGGGTAAGCCCGTGCCTGTCGTGGCTGACATTATGCCCACTGCCGTTAGATCCCTGTTGGGAGTTCCTTTGTCAGCGCTCAAGGGTCAGACGATCTGATCTGGTCCTTTGAGCATAGATGCCCAGAGTGGGGCTTTACTTGAGCCTCTGCCTAATGATCAGAGGGTTAGGGATCGCATCTTGAGGCGATTGTTTCTGGTGATCATCAGGGGTTGTTTTCTGGCGGATAGCTCATCGACTATGTCCTTCGCTCTGGTCAGCGCTACCAGATATGTAGAGCACCTCAATGACTTTGATTGGGGTTCCTACACCTTTGCCTATTTTCTTTGAGGCATGCATATGCTTTCGAAGGGTTTGACGGAGGCTTGGTTACGGTTCTACCCATTTCTGCTGGTGAGTACATCTTTCTTGTACCTTTTTGATTTATGCATTTATATTTGTCAGTCTTTGTCACTAAGGACTTTTGATATTTACATGGTCAGTTATGGGCGTATGAGAGGTTTCCTTGCCTACGTCCCGCCACTGCTTTAGGTCTGGAGACCTATCCCCTGGGACGGCATTAGCATCACTCCACTCTGACGGAGGTCCCTGTTGCTGAGGGTTTTACTCATTCCCACCTGCAGTTGGAGCTTTTGACAGCCGGAGCGATCTCGTGGATCCCATATACCTCTGAGTTTTTTACTGTTGGATATGAGGGAGGCTTCCCCACTGGTCGGGAGTTTGCATTGTCGACCCGCAGAGTCCCGTTTTTTACAGAGGGAGGTTGGGAGCTCTAATTAGGAAAGCGTGGCATCCTGAGTATTACAGGGCAGATCCGTATTCCCATTGTTCCTCCTACTTGGCATCATTGGCCATTGATCCAGCCACTGACATATATCCATATGGAGGGCGTAGACGGCTTTGCCCTATCAGAGGGCCCTTACAGCTAGGAGGCATTCAGCAATTGGTGGAGTCCTCGCACGATTGGAGCTCAGACTCGGGCTACCCAGTTTATGGCAAATATGGTGCTTGGGTCTGTGATGATGACAGAATGGATAGCTTGCCGCATGGAGCCTACTCACTTGGACCAGATCACAAGGCTGACCCAGGAGTTGGAGAGAGCTCATTTGTTCATGAGGCATCTTAGCTGAGATCCGTCAGAGGCATCTTCTTTTGACCCTTCCGGCTTAGGAGCGGGCCCCTCATCAGGTCCATTTTCTAGTAGTTTTGTAGGGGCTGATCCTCCCTTGACCTCCCAGACATGCCTGATGACCGCAACTTTGTGTCCAAGGAGGAGATGGAGCAGGTTAACCACCTGAGTGTAGATGTTTTGGATCTTTTTAGATAGCTATTGTAGCTATATCTTTTGGTTGGCCACTAAGTTGGCTGTTGGGCGGCTGTGCCCCATTTTGATAGACCACTGTTAGTAGTTGGGTGGTGGTGCCCCATATTCCTGTACTTTTTATTTTATTTTTTATTATCAGATAGGGATGATGCTTGTAGTAAATAGTTTATTGTAGATATGCATTATATTTCCTATCTATCGCATCATGTTTATCATTTTCATTATATATGTATTATGCCATATGTATGCATTTAGACAGATGAGTTTAGATTTGACCCTAGATGGTCTTGTGATACGGTGATACAGATGTCATCGTCCACCATCAATCGTATTGAGCACTCACCACCATCTGTGGTGGCATCATACTTGAGATCATGGTATCAGAGTCTGCCCTTCCCAGCCAGAGGGATAGTGGATCAGATGCTAGGGCATTCATTGGCCCTCGTACACTTTCAGGTCTCATACGGGTTCGTAGATGGTCCCTTACCCTTTTGGATACCCGAGAGATAGGTTTTTCGCTTTGGGCAGCACAAGCTGACTCCGAGTTTAGAGGAGTATGATCGGTTCACTGGTTTGGCTTTAGACTTGCCCTGCGCTCGCACTGCGGTCAACGACATGAGGAGACCATTTCTTCGGATGTCTGGTCTACGTCAGAGTGTAGTTTCAGATGAGATCGTTTATGGACATGTGATCTCTATAGACTTTTTGATCGATCGTTTTAGCCGGCTGGACAACTACAATCGTCATGCTGGAGATTTTATTATCTCGGCAGAGGCATGGCATTTGACCAGGATAGATATTTTGTTGATGTGCATAGTAGCCTACGTCTATATGCCACTTCACTTGGACCACATGGATATCGGATTGTTGGTCGTGGCTCGGGCCCTTACATAAGGTAGCACCATTCTTTTGATGATATTGGCCGAGACGTTGAGAGCAGCCACCCACTAAGGTACCCACCCGGAGGGGTTTTTTAGAGGCAGTTCGATCTTGCTGTACGTATGGCTCATGTCCCATTTACGAACGATTGGATTTTTCAGACACCAAGGGTACTATTTCACCCATGAGATAGCCATGTCACACTCCTTCCAGCCCGCGGAGTGTACCGATGCAGAGACATAGTCATCATTTCTGTTTGATATTGTGCATCCCTTCTCGATTTTGCCTTGCTCAGTGCTAGTCTCCCCCTATAGCTTCATCACCCATGTATCTGGTATGGACTATCTGCCCCTAGCAGGCCTGAAGGGAGTGACTACTTACCATCCTCTGGCTGCTATGGGCCAGTTCGATAAGTTTCAGAGATTGCATCAGTTTGAGGGGGCTATTGATCAGAGGATGTCAGCTTCGTCTTATCATCTGCCGATTTGATCAGAGTGTACGAGTGTTGGACTCATAAAGAGAGGGCTGATTTCTCCAGTAGCCATCCGGATCATTCTCTATAGTACTCAGCGTGGTTAGAGGCAGATATCGCATCAGCTGCATTCATCCAGTCAGCTCTGATAGAGGATTCAGACGAGGAGGAGCCTATGGAGGATCCTGATTCTCCTACTGAGGATGAGTTGTTCATGGGTCTGACAGCAGCTGTGACGCCCCCAAATTCGGACCGCCACATCGTCTCAAATTTGATTCGTCACGTTCTAAATATCTAACGACTAATAAGATAATAATAATTCGCACAATGAAAATACACATAACGTACGAATAAATTACATTTATTTAATATAACCATTCATGTCCCAAGGTTTCGTAACTTAAACATCTTTTACATAGCTTAAACATAATTAAATATAGTAAAACGTAGCTAATACATAATCTTATTACATTATCATAATATGGCTATACAAAGCTACTCCGTAGCCTTGCCCTTGCCTTTGTGGTGCCCGAGGGTCTACCCAGCTCTGCCTTAACTGAAATGTTTTTAGGGGAAAAAGCAAGAATGAGCAACAAGTTTGCTCAGCAAGTAATATAGGAATAAGGGGACCAATATAGTTTTCAATTTCTCAAGGGTACAACAATAAGGATAGTTCAAATATAATATGAAGTATCAATAGTTCTCAATATTAGTCGCTAAGGACAGAAAGATATCAATAAGATTCAAGGTTTAACCTTATCACAGTTCAAGAGAAAGGAATACTGAGCAGTCACTAAGGATTATGAACTTCTACTAGAATTAACAGTAATATGCTGATAATCCAATAAAACAAGTACAACAGGTGATCAGCCTAAAGTACCCTACGTTATGCATATCATTCAATCGTACTTAAGTGCGCACTTCGGTCTCCCGACAAATATAGTTTCCCTTTAAAGAAGGTTGTTCATCTCAGTCAATACAAGATTTCTGCACCAACCAATTGGTTTGGTTCGCTTTCAAATTATGATTTAGGTTTAGCCGAATCAAATGGCATAGACCGCTATTTCAATGTATATAATAACAATTATAAGTTCAACACTCGAAGTGAAGGTTTGAAGAATATAAACAACTCTATTTTAACTATTATGTCATAAGACAAGAATCATACTTTCAATCGTTTACTTATACAACCAATAACAGTACAAGCTTAAGTAATGCTCAATAAAGAGTAGGGTTCGAGTACTTGCATTCAATACCAAAATCAAATGTAGTTATGAAACTTGCATCAAAGAGATAAGGTTTAAATACTTGCACAACAAAAGAGTGTAAGTCAAGGAACTTTTCTTAAGCGTAGTTTACCAATGTAAAGCTTATCAACACTTCAAATTCCTATCATAATATATTTACATGTATAGGATATTCATTAGCTAAGTATATTCGGTACACAAGCTCGATATGTAAGTTAATTATACACATATGATTCTACTTTGGTCATATAACTTTATACGTACGTCATTACGTACTTGTACACATGTAGCACGAAATCAGTATATGAAATCAAGTAACATAGTTATACCACGCATGACATTATATTTAATCACTACTCTTTAATCGATTTCATCTTTGCTATCTTTAGAATTCCTTTTATAAGTTAAATATCTTCATATTACATCATTGTCACATATCAGTACCAATCATCCTTTGTTTAGCAGCTTAAAGTAGTTCTACGAATAAACTGTCAACATCAGAACTAAGCAAAACTGTCCAGACCAGAATTCAGCCTGGCACAGCTGCGCTCTGGTTAGGCCTAGGGATGGCGCAGCTGCGCTGTCCCCTAGCCAGACCAGAGTTGTGTTTTTGTTTCCTCGGTTTCATTCTATTTTTTAGCGTAACCGAGTGTTAACACAGAACAATCATACATATTAAGAGGTCTTGGACTATCATAGGGTCATTTCAAGTTCATGCTTATATATTATACTTCTAGTTAAAATTTCTAAAGGATTAAGGCCAAATAAGGTCACGAAGTCACAAGAACTCTTATGTTTGCCATTCATACACATAAGGTGGTTGCAAAATCTGTAATATATATGCCTACACATGTCCATATCATTTACGCCTGGCTAGCATCATTCGTTACTTTAAAACATGTCAAATTCATGCTTGACTAACTTCCATAGTGTTTATCAAGGTGTGTGCACATATATGCCATCTAAGTGATGTTAAAAGCACTAGTATGTGTGTTCAAAAATATTAGAATATAGATACCCATGTTCATGCAACTTAGTTTTCAAAAAGTTTGAGTTTTGCTTTTGAAATCACTTTGATCTTAAACCATGTCTTTTTGTGATATCAAGACTTCTTAGAATCATAACTCATGCATCCTTAGCATATATTTACAAGTCCACAAAGTCAGAATCGAAACATCACTACTTCTATCAAAGTTTTTCTTTAAAACTCTAAGTCTTCGTTAAGAACGCATACTAAAGAAAGTTATGTTCTCATGATATACAAAAGGGACTTAAGTTCACAAAAAAGATTTTTTTTAATGTATATCTAGATCATACAAACATGCTTAAAAAGTCAGAACGTATATACCAAAGTCCATTTCAAAAACTATAAGTTTTCCTTCAATAATGTATATTAACATAATTACGAATATGCATGATGGGAATTGCATATTCATATTTGATATTGAAAGTAAATATAAATGCTTAAGTGTAAAGTTCTTCAAAGATCATATGTACAAGGACTTAGATAATAGATCAAAATGTTAGGTTGATCTGAGCTTTAATGTTTATCATTTATGTAAATAAATGTATAGAAGAAAAGATCAAAACTGTTAGGTTGATCTATTTGAGTTGTAAAAGATAAAACCTTGACAGAATCATAGTCTGTCAAAGGCAGCATACAGAAGACATGGCAGAATCATGGAGTTTCAATGAAGATGTCTAGAATCGTAGTCTGCCTAAAGAACCAAGTCTGCAGAGGCCAAGGCAAGATTTGTGGAGCTTAAGTGAAAATAACAGAATTGTAGTCTGCCCTTGGAAGGCACACTGAGAATCGTGGAAAAGATCCGAGTGCCTGCCAAGCTAATAAAGAAACACAGTGTGCTCTCGGAAACGCGGAGTCTGCAAGACAAGCAAGAAGGAATCATAGTTTGCCAAAGAGCTTAAGAGAAATCGTACTGTTTTCTATGATCAAGTCTGAGTCAAGCCTGTGCAAGCCAACACACAACGATTATGGTACAATGACCATAATCGTAGTGTTCCTCTAGTCAGCATCAAAGATCGTAGTTCTGATGAAGGGAGGAAGAGCAACAAATGAAGAAAGGCTTATAGCCATTGACAATATGGTGGTCCCAATGATTCTATATTCATCCTTAGTTCAAATCGAAGAAGCGTATTGAAGAAGCTAAGGAAAGGACTAAACCGCCCGCTGAAAACATCTTTTCAGGTGTTAGGTGAGAATGCAGTCTACTGTGTTAGTGGGCCAGTCGGCAGTGCAGCAGGAAAGCAGGATGTCAACATCAACTGCACAGAAATGTCTGAAGCATTTAATGTTGCAACTGGGGCCCTCAAACGGAAACATTTTGAATGACACTTTTATAAGTAAATCAGACAAGGATTCAGACTAAGCAAGCAAGATAAGAAAAGAAAGAATACATTGAGAAAAGCTCAAGAACACTCAACGATCAACTCTACGATCCTGAAAGAGGAAAGCTTGCTTCGCTACTCAGTTCTTTAGAACTGATGCTTAATTGCAACTGAGTAGCACACAACAGAATACAACTCTCAATCCAAGGTGTTCCAAGTCAGAAGGACTTGAAGAGTTCTAAGTGAACTGAGAAGAGTACCAAGGCTACTGGCCTTGAAGAGTTCTAAGTGAACTAAGAGAAGAGTACCAAGGCTGCTGGCCTTGAAGAGTTCTAAGTGAACTAAGAGAAGTTCCAAGGCTGCTGGCCTTGAAGGAATTTAAGTGATTCAGTTGTAAGAGACATCTTAAGTGGATTTCCTACTCATGGAGTAGAAGAGTGGACTAGGAGCCTTGTGTGCTCTAAACCACTTAAAACCTTTGTGTCTCATTGTCTCACATTAACTGCTATATCTGTTATAACTACTTATCAAATCATAACTGCAATATCTTAAGGGGGAACAAAACATATATTTCGCTGCTGTCAGTATATTAAATACTGACAAAGTATTTTAAACTAAGAAATTTTAAAATATCTATTCAACCCCCCTTCTAGATAACTAACGTGCCTTTGGGAACTAATAATTGGTGTCAGAGTAGGTTCTCTCAACTAGCATACAAGCTTGAGTAGATCCAATGGCACATTTGATAAGCGAGACCAAGGCAAGTGGAGGAAGCAAGCCACCAATGTGCAACAGAGATAAGTTTGCCAACTGGAAAGTTCGGATGAAAGCATACATGGATTCAATAGATGATGATCTATTTGAAACTGTACTTAATGGGCCCTATATAACAACAAGGCTTGCACCAACTCCAGAAGAACCAAACAGAGTTGCGATCAAGGTTAAATCTGAATGGACTGATAACGAGAAGAAAGATGTACAGCTAGACAAATAGGCTAAAAACATCTTGTTCCAGTCCTTAGAAGACAATCTGTTTGAGAACGTGGTCAACTGCAAAACTGCTAAGGAAGTTTGGGAAGCATTTCTCATCATGCATGAAGGAACAGAAGAATTCAGAGAAAATAAACAGTCTTTACTGACTCAACAATATGAGATGTTTGCTCCTGTTCATGGAGAAAATGTCACTTCCACTTATGAAAGATTCACACTGCTGCTCAACCCTCTCAGAGCTTATGGAAAGACCTACCCAAAAGAAGATCTAGTCATCAAGTTTATGAGGTTCTTACCAAGAAGGTGGGATGCCAAGACCACTGCAATCAGAGAGTCAAAGAATCTGCATGAGATGACAGTTCAACAACTCTACGAAAACCTTCTTACCTACGAGCTAGAACTAACTTAACGAGCAGAAACTCTATCAGAAGGAAGAAAGAAGGATAAAAAAGTTGCTCTCAAAGCAAAAGAAGAGATCTCCAAAGCTCATGTTGAAGATGAATCTGACTCTGAGGAAGATGATGATGATAATGATGATGATGATGAAATTGCAATGCTGGCCAAAAGATTCAGAAGGCTCATGCTCAAAGGGAGAAGTAGCAAACCTAAAAGATTCAACAATAACAGCAGTAAGAACAGATCAGTGACCTAGTCATTTCATTGCCAACTGCAATAAGCCTATCAGAGAAGAGCTGAAAAGAAAGCCAAATCCAAAGAAGGAGCTCAAAGGCTACAAAAAGAATAAGAAGAAAGACAAAGGGCTTGTAGCTGGAAGCTTTTGGAGAGATTCAGACAACGACACCAATGTTGAGTCTGAAGAAGATGAAGCACCCCAAAAAGCCAACATATGCCTAATGGCCAAAGATGCACTCAGCAGGAAAAGTGCTGAAGCAGTCATAGATGAGGTATTTGATTTCAACTCTCCTGATATAGATATTGATGATTTAAGAGCTGGCATTCGTGACATGTCAACTGATCTATATCAAAATATGAGATGGTTAAGAGTTCTATCTAAAGACTATTCTGATCTTCAAAAGGAGAAAGAGAAGTTCAGAAAGAGCTGGAAGCAGCTCTACTAAGTTCTGACTCTTTCTCTAAGTTTGAAGCTGAGAATAAAATCTTGAGAGAGACCAATGAACTGAGCATACAAAGAGAGTCAAAGCTAACCTCTAAGATTGAGGAGTTAGAAAAGACTATCTCTACATGGAATAGGTCTTCTTCATTTATGGACTCCCTGATCTCCAGTAAGAAGAATATTTCTGAAAGAATAGGTTTAAGGTATGGGGAATCCACCCCAGAATCACGTGTGGAAAAGGCAAAGGAAACTAACATGAGTGGTACTTCTAATTTCAATAGAAGTATTACATTTATGAAGTCCACACAGAAGGATGAACTAGTGCAATCTTGTTCCTCTGACATAAGCCATGTCCTTGGACACAACGGATTTCATGCTGGCTTAGGATCCAGAAAATAGAAGAATAACTCAGTTACCACTGCCCAACCTCGAAGAATCGTAGAGTCACAAAAAATTGACTCCACGAATCAACTTGGAAGGAATCGTGATGTTGAGGTTCAGTCAGCACAAAACATGAATCCCAAGGCTGCATGGAACAAGAAGATGCAATATAAGGGTAAGGCTACCAAGCATCCATATAAGTCCCAATGGAGAAAGAATCCACACACACACGTAAACATGAATTATATTAGATGCTTTGCATGTGGAAGATTTGGTTATAAAGCTGCACTATGCTTTCATAATACTGTGCATGGGAGACCCAAAGTCAAGCAAATTTGGGTTCCTAAGGGTACTAACATTACAGGACCCATGCTAGTCTGGGTACCAACATGAAAGCTGAGTCTATTTGAAGGAAATGAGCACCACGATTATAACATGGTATCTGGACAGTGGTTGCTCAAGACATATGACCGGGAACAAAGCCCTTCTGTCTAATTTAGTAGAAAAGGAGAGACAATCAAGGCAATAAGGAGTGATCATGGCAGAGAGTTTGCCTTATCAGAAATGGATCAGTTCTGTTCAGACAATAGCATCAACCACAACTTCTCAGCACCACGAACTCCTCAGCAAAATGGAGTAGCTGAAAGAAAGAATAGAACACTTATAGAAGCCGGAAGAACTCTACTAGCAGTAACTCATCTGCCTGAATTCTTCTGGGCAGAAGCCATCAACACTGCGTGCTACACATAGAACAGATCTCTTGTACACTCTACGTTGAAAAAGACTCCCTACGAGCTGTGGAAAGGAAGAAAGCCAAATGTCAGTTACTTCCATGTGTTCGGCTGTTCATGCTACATTCTCAACAATGGGAAGCAATATCTGACTAAGTTCCAACCTAAGTCAGATGAAGAAATATCTGACATCAAAGCTTATAGAGTGTTCAAAAAGAAGACACTAAGTGTTGAAGTCTCGATCCACATCATCTTTAATGAAACATACTCGGACAAGTCTGCACCACAAGACACTACAATTAACGATACCGCCACTACGAATGAAGTGGTCGAGCCCAACACTATGACCATAGTTCCTGAAGGAGGAATTGTAGTGTTCGAAGAAGAAATTATAGAGAGAGCTGCACCAGACGACGATTCTGATCAACAAGAATCAGAAGTCAATCTTGAAGAGTTCAGACAAGAAGGCACCAGAACTGATGTTCCAATAGGGAGCAGATGGGCAAGAGATCACACTCAAGACCTGATCATTGGTGATCCAACTGCCAGAATCAGAACAAGGTCTACAACACAGAATGAATGTTTCTATTTAAGTTTTTTGTCTCAAATAAAACCCAAGAAGATTGAAGATGCAATGCTAGATGCAAGCTGGATTGAAGCCATGCAAGAGGAACTGAATCAATTTGAAAAAAGCCAAGTCTGGAGATTAGTTCAAAGACCAAAGAATCACCTAGTCATTGGCACTAAAGGGGTCTTCAAAAATAAGATGGATGAAGATGGGGTGATCACAAGGAACAAATCAAGACTAGTGGCTAAAGGTTATTCTCAAGAATAAGGCATAGACTACGATAAGACCTTTGCACCAGTTGCCAGAGTTGAAGCAATCTGAATATTCCTTACATTTGTTGCCCACATGAAGTTCAAAGTATTCGAGATGGACGTCAAGAGTGCATTCCTAAATGGTGAACTTCAAGAAGAAGTATATGTGGAACAACCCCCAGGTTTTGTCAATCCAACCCTCTCTAATTATGTCTATAGATTAGACAAAGCCTTATATGGACTTAAATAAGCACCTAGAGGAAGAGTAGACTCTACACTATTTCTTAGGAAACACAAAGATAAAGTTTTACTAGTGCAAATATATGTAGATGATATTATCTTTGGTTCTACTGATGAAAATCTATGCAAGAGATTTGCCAAGCTTATGCAGAGCAAGTTCGAAATGAGCATGATAGGTGAGCTAAATTTCTTCTTTGGACTGCAAGTGAAGCAAACTGATAAAGGTATCTTCATAAGCCAAGCCAAGTGTATCAAAGACTTACTTAAAAAGTACGGCATGGAATCAGCCTCTCCCATGAAAACACCAATTGCTCCAGCTACTAAGCTTGACAAAGATGAGAAAGGTAAAAGTATTGACATCACTCAATACAGAGGTATGATAGGCTCCCTTCTCTACTTAACTGCCAGTAGACCAGATATAATGTTTATAACATGTATATGTGCTAGATTTCAAGCTAATCCTAAGGAATCTCACTTAACTACTGTAAAAAGGATTTTTAGGTATCTTAAAGGTACACCCAACTTGGGACTATGGTATCACAAGGAGTCTTCATTTGAACTGATAGGATATTTAGATGCTGACTTTGTAGGATGCAAAGTAGATAGAAAGAGTACCAGTGGCACTTGTCAACTGCTAGGAAATAGACTAGTGTCCTGGTTCAGCAAGAAGCAAAACTCAGTATCAACTTCAACAGCAGAAGCTGAATATATTGCTGCAGGCAGCTGCTGTGCTCAAATCCTATGGATGAAGAACCAGCTAGCAGATTATGGGTTTGATTTCAAATCTATACCTATACACTGTGATAACACAAGTGCCATAGCAATAACAAATAATCATGTCATGCATTCTAGGACCAAGCACATAGAAATAAGATATCATTTTATTAGGGATCATGTTAAAAATGGAACAATATCTTTGCAATACATCCCTACTAAAAATCAACTTGCTGATGTGTTTACAAAACCTTTAGATGAATCCAGATTTAATAAGCTGTTAAGTGAGTTAGGGATGTTAAATCTGCAACCATAAAATTCTATGCTCTAGATTGGTGCTAACCATGCAGATATAAAGACTAAGTCAAAATCGTAGAGATGATTAAGAGAGACTACGATCATGGAGCGATCCAGACAAAGGAGGAAAGCTCACTATGATGATAGCACTACAAAGACCAAGTAACCCTTCTGATAAGTGCCTTAGGGACAAACCTGACCCTTAGCGTATGTATAAGAGGTTGGCCCTTCTTAAGCTACCTTAACTAAGAAGGGATGCTATCTCAGATTTCTTCAGAAATCGTAGAGTCATCGTTTATGGAGCAGATCCAGCTAAAGAACTCTATAATCGTGGAGTGGTTCTCGGCATTCGTAGTCTTCTCTCAAGGACACACTAGCTCGGGGGTAGCTAAGGACAAAACAGTGTTTCTATATGATTAAAATAGTGGAGTCCTGCAGAACTCAACACGTGTCCCACGATGCAGAACATATGGAGGGAAGTTAAATTCATTTTGAACTATTTTTTTTCAGTCAGTTTACCTTTGAATTTCAAAAGACTATCTATCTTTCATTATCTCTCAAACAAAACCCTAAGTTTCAGAAAGCTAAGCCAAATCCGTTCATTACAGGGAAATCAATTTACATCAATGGATGCTTCCAAAGTTGTTTCGAGTTACCAGCTATTCTTTGACTGGTTTGGAGATGCTAGCCCATAAATTCACAAAGTTATTTCACTACTGAAGAAAGCTGGACTCGAAGAAGCTCTAAGCACCAGCACCCTGATCCATTCGAAGCTGGTAAAGGAATTCTATCACAATAGAGTCGTTGATGGAGATTCCATCCTCACCAAAGTCAAGGGCATGCAGATTCAATTTAACTTCAAAAGCATAAACCTAGCCCTAGGTTTCATCAATGAAGGCCTTCCGTCATTAGAGAGAATCGACTTCCATGAAGGTCTGAAAAAGTTACACTACTCAAAGACTGAAGGAGAGAGTGGCTACGAGAAGAAAAAGTTTCCCCAAGACTATGAGTTCCTTGCTGATATTATTGGAAAATGCATATGTTGCAAATGCTCTGGCCACAATTCTGTCAATGAGAAGCAACTGAAGCTCATAACAGCCATCCGGTACAGAGTTCAACTCAACTATGGAGCTCTACTAATGGAATGGTTTGGGAAATGGATGGAAAGCCCCAAAAAGACCAAGAGCACTGCAAAGATGCCCTATGGAAGGTTTATCAGCATCATTCTAGAGGCTAATCTGGGGGACAGGATTGAAGACAAAGAAGGTGTTTCTATCATTCCCAACAGAAAAATAACCCAACAATTGTTCCAAAACTGGAAGAGAAACCCAGCAGAAAATGTAAAGATGATATCTGCAACTTCATCTGCTGTGAGGGAAGCCAAGGAAGAAGAAGAAGAAGAAGTCAACCAAAAAAAGGCTGTGGCTCTGGTCAGAAAGAGAAAAGGGAAGAAGAAAGTGAATGAAGGAGTGCAAGTTGCTGAGGAGCCCCAAGGCTCAACCACTGATGCACCTCAAGGAGGTACAAATACTGAGCTTGAGTTTCAATGCCCTACCACTGAAAGAATTATTACTGTTAAAGCAACTCAATCACCAGAGGATATTTAGAACGAGAATAAGAAGAAGAAGAAGAGGGCCGATGAGTGAGGACAGGGCTGAAGGTAGTTCTGAGCCTCAAAAAAGGAAGAAATGCAGCCACAAAACAAGGAAGTCTACACTAACTACGATTGTGAAGTCTTCACCAATCGTAGAGTCTAGGCTAGTCACCTCTATAGAAGGAGATGCTGCAACAGCCTCTCAGCCTGAACAACCTATAAGGGCTGAAGCTGAAGAAAATTCTAAGGTTGTGACCAGACCAAAGAGGAAGAAGACTCTGATAAAGAAATATATCCTTGAAAATGAAGAAACTTTAAAGGAAGAGGAAAGAAGAAGGGCTGCTGAGAAAGCTGAACAAACAACTAAGCCGCAAGCATCTGGTCTAAATTAAGAAGAGGATCAGACAACAATTAGTCAAGCAGAAACCACTGCTGCTCCTGATCAAGTCATGATCAATGCTGACGAGGAGTTGCCTGAAGAAATTATTCATTCTGAAGAGGTTCTGATGGAAGAAGAAATAACTCAGTCTGAGGTAAAAGTGCCAGAAGCACTTAAGCTAAGCCAAGACGAAGTGCTAAAAGAAACTCTGGAAGCTTAGGTTCAAAAAGGTGCTACAGCTGAGGGGGAGCTGTTAGAAGCACTAGATCCAGTGAATGCAAAAACTGAGGGGGAGCTACCAAAAGAAAATATTGAAGTCCCCCCAGTTTATGAAGAATTCGTAGAGTCTGCTGCTGCAGAAATGGTGAATATTGCTGATGATGATGTGATGAATGATGTGGTGGAAGTTCATGATGCAGAGAGTGATGAAGAAGAGGATGATGATCTTGAGATCCTGTATGTGGGACAAGATGGTGAAAGAACAGCAAACTACAATCAGCTGTTCAATTACTTGCCTATGATGCCATATCATAAAGCTATGATTCTCAACTCCTGGAATCACATATTCTGGACATTCAATGCATATCCAGAAATTTTAGTGCTTGCTTATAGATTCCCAAGAGAAAGGAGGTTTGCTCAGAAGCTGATCACAAATGAGTCAACTTCAGAAGCTGAGCCAGAGGTATACATCACTCCTCTCTCTTTCATTAACAACCACTCTCCATCATCTCATTTCAACCAATTCTACGAATTGCCCAAATGGTTGGAAGTGGTTCTGCATCCACTCAATCAGTTTCCAGTTACAGAGTCCCAAAACTCTGTGGCTGATGAACCAAACAACCAACTTGTTCTCGTAGAGCCAACTGTTAATAATCCAATGGTGATTGAGCATATTATAAGAGTAGTCGAAGAAATAATTGCAAGCTCAACCATTGAGACACCAATTCTGGACGACACACTACGATTTATGCATATTGATCAATCTGATGCGGAAATCGTAGTCTCCAGAACAGCTCAACGAAGCAGAAACACAGACTGTGACATCCCGGATTTTTAAGAATTAATAAATGAGAATTTAATAAATAAAATTCTTATTATCTGATGTTTTTAGTTTGAGTATGTGTATACGTGTCATATATTGTGAAATATGTGAATTGATGTGAAGAGAATTTTAGATATTAATTTTAATATTTATTGAATTAAAATAAATATTTTAATTGAATTATTTATTGAGTTAAATAAATAATGATGTGATTAATATGGAGTAATGTAATTAAGTGTATTATATTAATTAAATAATTATTTAATATTTAATTTAATTAATATGTAATGATTTTATGTTATAGTTCTAATTTAATGAGATAATTAAATTAGATGTAGTGATGTGGTAATTGTTACATGAAGTTATAATTAGCGAGGAATAATAATGTGATAATTTTATGTGATTAATTGATGTGAAATTTTTAATTAATTAAATTAATGTTCAGATTTAATTAATTAAAGCATAACATGAAGAATATGTGTTAAAGAATTTATTAAAAGAGTTAAAAAAAGTTTTTAAAATCGTTTTCCCAAACAAGGCCCTTACTTTTGTTTTAAATCCGTTTTGCCAAACGGGGCCTTAACTATTAAAACCTGTTTTTAAAATGATGTTATTTTGCCAAACAAGCCTTAGGGCTATTGATATTCTAAATGTGTAACCTATATTATTAATTGTGATAGTTGTATTTATTATAATTATTGTGGTCATTATGTTATAAGTTATATATGTATAATTATGTAATATATGTATATGTAAGATATATGTATATTATATTACGTTAGTGTAGAAGTTAGAAGGGTTAGACAAAGGTTAGTATGTGGTAAAAGAGATACAGAGAAAAGATAGAGAGAAAGGAAGAAGAGAGAAGAAGAAAGAAAGAAAGAGGAAGGAGTTTTGGGAGAAATCAAACTAGAAGCCTCATCGTCTCTTTCATCTTCTTCATCGCTAAAACTTAAGGGTATAATTTACTAACCCTTATAGTTAGAATTTTATGTTTATGTTTCATGAAATTACAAAGAACATGAATTGTATATTATATGCCATAAACGATTTTCAGGAATCGAATTTGTTGTAGAAACATGTTTTAAATGGAGAATCGTGTTCTTATGAAGTTTCATACATTAGTTGATTTTAGAATGGTAAATTGATGATTTAGTTATATGTTATGGTGTAGATTGAAAGGTGTTCATGATACTATCTTCAATAATGAAAATAATACATGTATTATGAATGAAATCGATTGAGAATAGAAATTATGGTGAATTGTTTTGTTAAAAGTATACGTTTTATGAAAATAGCAATTCATAATGAACTAACTAGAAAAATAGTTTCTTAAATATCAAAATTAGTGTTTGGTTGTGATATGTTATGTAAATTGATCATAGATTATAATAATATATCAAGAAACGAACAAAACATAATTTGAATCATGTGATTTGGGTTAAAAACGAACTTACAGTGTTAATTTTCGTTAAGAACGTTTAAGAATGTCGTTTTCTTTAAAAATCATGAAAATTAGGTGCTTTGATTATGTGTTGGGGTGTTATTGTATGTTAAAATCATGTTAGAAGTGTAGGATTTTGTTTGTATAAAGTTTCATGTACATTATGTTAGTTAAAATCGGACTTTGGTGTGAAGAAATAAGTCAAATTGGCTTATTACTTTGCACAGTTCGCGAGCTAGGAACCCACTAGCGGGGGGGCCCACCCCAGCGGGGCTTTTGGCCTTGGAACTCCCGCCCCAGCGGGGCTACAAGCTGTCCGGAGTTGTTTAAGTAGTGTAATGCAAAACTGCTTTGACCTCCTGTAGTAAAACGGCCATAACATTTTTATACAAACTCCGATTGAGGAGATTTAAGATGATCCGGAACGAGCACGAGTAGACCTACAACTTTTGTTTTTTAACTTTTTCGATTTGAGGTCGTTAGCAGTGGTCAAAATGGTAATATTTATGACTAATGCGTATTCGAAGGCAATCGAAGGGCATCGGACATGCACATACGCAAGTATAGTACTATCGACGATAATAGATGTTGTTCTAAGTTATAAAACATGAATATTAGTAAATATAATGATGCTTAACATTAATAAATGATGTATTAGATAAGTTATGTAAGCACACTAAGCATACACAAGAGAGACTATTCGGCATGTGACGAATGAATGTCGAAACGCCGTGCCAAGTGTTAATGTAAGTAAAAAGTGTTTCAATTCAACTGAAATGAACATTATAAGATATGGAAGGGGGTTAATATAAAACCAATAAGGAGTCTTAGCAAGACTTAAACACTTGAATGAGCTTCGACTATGACTAATAAGAAATATAGTGAGATATAAGTCGAAAGTTAACACAATCTAATTGAACATTGTGTATTAATTAACAGGAAGAATTATGAGATGTATAGTAGAGTTTACATTACAACTACTATATGTTGCTATGTGACTAATAGTTGATGTACATGATTATATAATTGTGTAGGGCACGTGAAGTACAGATAGCTGTAAACTATTAATCTGTTATTGGTAAACAACGATCAAGAAAAGTCTTTCAGTTCCTATTTTCTACGTGAGCTTGATGATGAACTATTTTAAATTGTTTTACAAAGAGCATGATATGCTATATATGTTGCAAGCATGCAATGTTAAAGTCAATTTATGACTACATTGATTGATTAAAGAATGTTGATTGAGTAAGAAACTCAATCTTTATATTTGTTATGTGAATTAAAGCATGTATACCATGTTACTTTGATGATTATGAGATGTATGTTGAGCATGTTATTATGTGCTATGTGATGCATGAAAACTGTTAGGTCTTGCTGAGCTGTCGAGCTCACTCTTGCAAATAACCACTTTTGCAGGTCAAGGATGCAAGGTAATGATGCGTGCTAATTGAATGTTAAGATCAATAGCGATGCAAGAAATTATTTATTATAGATGAGTAATGTGTTTGTTTTGGATGTATTATACTTGTTAAAGTTGTAAAGTTGAGCTATCCGATGTATAGTGGATATTGCTTGTGATGTAATACTTTGTATAGTAACCTAGAGGAAGCGATTCATGTAATAGAATTTAATCAAATATTTGTAATGTAAAGGTTGCGATTCATGGCAATAAAGAAAGATTGTATAAAGGTTTTAAATATCCTGCATTTTTAGTGATTTTAATATCAAATAATGATGTAAAGATAGATTAAAGTTGTATTGTTAACGATCGAGAATGAGAATTATATTGTAAGAATTTTGGGGTCGTTACAGTTAGTATCAGAGCTGATAGGTTATACACCTTAGATAAAAGTACCTTAAGCTATGACCTTAGAGAATAAGAAGTTAAATTTAAGTTATGTATAATGAAAAGGTGATTCTTTCCACATACGTAGATGTATAGGATAAGTTAAGTCCTAGAAATATTATAAGAAGAAGATTAGAATGACGAGGAATAAACCCGAATAAAATTATGAGCAATATGAATAAAGTTAGACAGTTCTTAAAGGAAGAATTGATAAATAAACAAGAAGATTCAAAGAAGAATCTTGAAGAGATATATAGATAAGAATCAGGAGTTGTCTAACTCCAATAATAAAGATGACGAATAACGATGAATTGACAAAGTTTATAAGATTAAAAGCACAAATGAAATCTTAGTATGATATGATGAAAGGTAAGATAAGAAGTTTTTAAAACAAAATGATAATGGGATAAGAAAAGAATTATAAGAAGATGACTATAGAATAAGATCACGGCGTGATCTTTTAAAGTTGTAAAAGACAGATGGTCTGTAATGATTAAATAGTTATAGTTTGATGCTATAACGAGAATGTACTATGATATAATACGAGATAAACTCACGAGGAGTTATAAATAATGAGATACAGAAGTCTGTATCGAGTATAGAGCGAGAAGTTATAAGTAAGATAGAGTTCAGTGGGATTTCAACTGAGGACTCATGTGATGGCTGAGTTGTACAAACCTCTGTATAGGCAGGAATTTTGTGCGTACACTTGGTTAATCATATTGATAATCATTGGAATGTTGGTGTCGCGCTATCGATATATATATGGTGAGAAAGTGATTCTTGTCCCATCTTTATATTTGATAGTTAGAGTCAATAGAGATTAGATTAGATGATATTAAGATTACATTAGATGATCTTAAGGTTAGGCGAGTTCTTAAAACTCATACTTATGGTAAGTTCGTGACTCAGAATCGTATGTATGTTTTTGAACCCCTAATCATATGGACAGTCTCTGATCAGTTCTTTGACTACGTATTGCTAGGACAAGTTTTTAAACTCGTATTATTGTGGCAAGTTCCTGAACTTCAAAAGTGTGGTAAAATCGATGAACTATACTGGATATAGAAAGTTTATAGTATAGAAAACATTGATGTTGTTTAAGATTGATAGAATGATTCAGTAATGAGGGAGTAAAGATTTTAATTGATGGAAAAAGTTTTTATATTCTAAATCTCCTAGCTTTGCTAGATTTTCAAAATTTATTGACTTCGTGCTGATGTTGCACTTCTGTTTTCTTGAAAAATATTGGATCAAATGATGGAACCAATGAAATTTTAAAATAGTGCTATTATTCACATGTCTATGCTAATTGCTTCAGCTAGACAAAAATAATTTTTTTTATTTTCAAAATGTATTTTATACATTCTATACATCATTAGATATAATGTAGAAACAATAATCGAGGAAGTTATCAATGCAGTTAAACCTAGTGTTGGGTATGATCGTATGATCGTCAGCCCATTATGGTATGATGTAGTATGACGACGTCATGTAATGACGAAATTCTCAACGTACCATTACTACGGTACGGTATCAGGATATTATGAAAAGATTTACTTATTATTTTTAGTTTCCTTAAAGTATATAAAAAATTATTTTATTGAGTTGGTTAAATATATATATATATATATATATATATTTCGATTGATGTTCGAATTGTTGCTAGAAGTCTATGCTACTTGATTCAGCTAGACAAATATTGAAAGATTTTTATAAAATTCGAGCATTCTTGGTCAAACTATGCCAAACCAAATTATTTTGGTGCGGATTCAGATGTTAAGAAGTTGAGGTGAACAACCCTATAAATGGAGACATGTTATCTGAGATAATAGTTTCGAGTGTATAGTCATATAGTCGTTACGATGTACTATGTTTGGGTCCGACGTAGGGGTACGATAGGCTGGCCACCTAGAGTACTGATGCGGTTTATAGTGTGAAGTATCGGGGGTGAAGTACTATTAAACCTAAAAATAAGTTCAAGGTCTTGTGACCACTCAGCATGATTTGGAATCTTTTAAATTCCTGAGTTATTTATATCGCTTCCCAATTATTGAGCAATTGTGGAAGATTCTTATTATTCTAAAGATGAATGTACCGAGAAGGATATTCCTTAGAAAGAAGTAGTGGTAGAATGCTTTAATCCAGTGAATTAAAATATTAAAATTTTGAGGACGAAATTCTTAGAAGAATGGGTGAATGTCATAACCCGAACAATTATAGATGGTGAATTATGTAGTATATGAAGTCTACGAGTAGAGTATATAGTAATGATCCTTAGAAAGGAAATGAACGAGTTAAAGAATATATAATATTTGATATATGATTGTGTTTAATTGAAGGTTATGTAATAAAACCTAAAAGTTGTTAAAGAAATAAATGGAGAAAGATATATACAAATGTTGTTAAGTTAACGTGTTAAAGTTATTCAACAATAAAATTGTGAAAGAGAATTTGTGAAAACTGAGTAAGGGAGGTTTCGTTGACTCCGAGGACGGAATCCTTATAAGGAGGGAAGGATGTGACATCCCGGATTTTTAAGAATTAATAAATGAGAATTTAATAAATAAAATCTTTATTATCTGATGTTTTGAGTTTGAGTATGTGTATACGTGTCATATATTGTGAAATATGTGAATTGATGAGAAGAGAATTTTAGATATTAATTTTAATATTTATTGAATTATAATAAATATTTTAATTGAATTATTTATTGAGTTAAATAAATTATTATGTGATTAATACGGAGTAATATAATTAAGTGTATTATATTAATTAAATAATTATTTAATATTTAATTTAATTAATATGTAATAATTTTATGTTATAGTTCTAATTTAATTGAGATAATTAAATTAGATATAGTGATGTGGTAATTGTTACATGAAGTTATAATTAGCGAGTAATTAGAATGTAATAATTTTATGTGATTAATTGATGCTAAACTTTTAATTAATTAAATTAATTTTAAGATTTAATTAATTAAAGGATAACATTAAGAATATGTGTTAAAGGATTTATTAAAAGAGTTTTTAAAATCATTTTCCCAAACAAGGCCCTTACTTTTGTTTTAAATTCGTTTTGCTAAACGGGGCCTTAACTATTAAAACCTGTTTTTAAAATGATGTTGTTTTGCCAAACAAGCCTTAGGACTTTTGATATTCTAAATGTGTAACCTATATTATTAATTGTGATAATTGTATTTATTATAGTTATTGTGGTCATTATGTTATAAGTTATATATGTATAATTATGTAATATATGTATATGTAAGATATATGTATATTATATTACGTTAGTGCAGAAGTTAGAAGGGTGACAAAGGTTAGTATGTGTTAAAAGAGATACAGAGAAAAGATAGAGAGAAAGGAAGAAGAGAGAAGAAGAAAGAAAGAAAGAGGACGGAGTTTTGGGAGAAATCAAACTAGAAGCCTCATCGTCTCTTTCATCTTCTTCATCGCTAAAACTTTAGGGTATAATTCCTAACCCTTATAGTTAGAATTTTATGTTTATGTTTCATGAAATTACAAAGAACATGAATTGTATATTATATGCCATAAACGATTTTTAGGAATCGAATTTGTTGTAGAAACATGTTTTAAATGGAGAATCGTGTTCTTATGAAGTTTCATACATTAGTTGATTTTAGAATGGTAAATTGATGATTTAGTTATATGTTATGATGTAAATTGAAAGATGTTCATGATACTATCTTTAATAACAAAAATAATACATGTATTATGAACGGAATCGATTGAGAATTGAAATTATGGTGAATTATTTTGTTAAAAGTATAAGTTTTATGAAAATAATAATTTATAATGAACTAACTGAAAAAATAGTTTCTTAAAGATCAAAATTAATGTTTGGTTGTGATATGTTATGTAAATTGATCTTAGATTATAATAATATATCAGGAAACGAATAAAACATGATTTGAATCATGTGATTTGGGTTAAAAACGAACTCACAGTGTTAATTTTCGTTAAGAACGCTTAAGAATGTCATTTTCTCCAAAAATCATGAAAATTAGGTGCTTTGATTATGTGTTGGGGTGTTATTGTATGTTAAAATCATGTTAGAAGTATAGAATTTTGTTTGCATAAAGTTTTATGTACATTATGTTAGTTAAAATCGGACTTTAGTTGGCTTATTTCTCTGCACAGTTCGTGAGCTAGGAACCCACCAGCAGTGGGCCCCGCCCTAGCCTGGCTTTTGGCCTTGGAACTCCTGCCCCAGCGGGGCTACAAGCTGTCCGGAGTTGTTTAAGTAGTGTAATGCAAAACCTCTTTGACCTCCTGTAGTAAAACGGCCATAACGTTTTTATACAAACTCCGATTGAGGAGATTAAAGATGATCCGGAACGAGCACGAGCAGACCTACAACTTTTGTTTTTTAACTTTTTCGATTTGAGGTCGTTAGCAGTGGTCAAAATTGTAATCTTTATGACTGATGCATATTCGAAGGCAATCGGAGGACATCGGACATGCACATACGCAAGTATAGTGCTGTCGACGATAATAGATGTTGTTCTAAGTTATAAAACATGAATATTCGTAAATATAATGATGCTTAACATTAATAAATGATGTATTAGATAAGTTATGTAAGCACACTAAGCATACACAAGAGAGACTATTCGGGCATGTGACGAATGAACGTCGAAACGCCGTGACAAATGTTAATGTACGTAAAAAGTGTTTCAATTCAACTGAAATGAACATTATAAGATATGGAAGGGGGTTAATATAAAATCAATAAGGAGTCTTAGCAAGACTTAAACACTTGAATGAACTTCGACTATGACTAATAAGAAATATAGAGAGATATAAGTCGAAAGTTAACACAATCTAATTGAACATTGTGTATTAATTAATAGGAAGGATTATGAGCTATAGAGTAAAGATTACATTACAACTACTATGCGTTGCTATGTGACTAAAAGTTGATATGCATGATTATATAATTGTGTAGGGCACGTGAAGTGCAGATAGCTGTAAGTTATTAATCTGTTATTGGTAAACAATGATCAAGGCAAGTCTTTCAGTTCCTATTTTCTACGTGAGATTGATGATGAACTATTTTAAATTGTTTTGCAAAGAGCATGATATGCTATATATGTTGCAAGCATGAAATGTTAAAGTCAATTTATGACTACATTTATTGATTAAAGAATGTTGATTGAGTAAGGAACTCAATCTTTATATTTGTTATGTGAATTAAAGCATGTATGCCATGTTACTTGGATGATTATGAGATGTATGTTGAGCATGTTTGTAATACCCAAAAATTCCCGAATATTATTAAATGAATATATTAATGACAATGAATATTTATTTGAATATAAATGATTATGTGTTATGAGATAAGTTAACTCAATTGTTTCAAATTGAATATATATAATAATTGAGAAAAATATGGAGTTTATGATAAGCTCGTTGAAATGCCTTGTGTGGCACGAGAATAGATTCGATGATGAGTTAATTAATTCGAGGATGAAGGAATTATTAAGTGAGCAATTGATCTACATTAATTGTTAATAGTTATTATGAGAAATATAATAATAGTATGTTGATTTATTATTATTGCAAGTAATAGTATAATGATAAGTAAATTATTTATAAATATAATAAGATTTATATTTATTAAATTGTTGAGGAATGTGATAATTTATCGTATAATTATGTTAATAATTATTGTTAAGGGTAAATTAATGAGGGATGGATTAATTACTATTATTAATTAATTAATTGAAAAGGTGAGTAATTAATTATTAGTGATTAATTGACATTGTGAATAATAAAACAAACGAGTAAGTTATTAATATAATAAAATTATATTAATTATGTTGTGTAATGTTATGAGATATTAAACATATAATATATCGACGCTACGACTATATTATATAGTGCAATGTGACGCCTTAATGTGACTATACTATATATAGAAACTATATGTTATGACTAATTAAATAAGTATATGAATAGATCATGAGACTGTGTGACAATTTGGTGTGTGGACATTAATAGAGTACCTCTTGAATATATAGTAAACAATTGTTAATTGATAATGATTGCAACAATTTATTGAATAAATAGAGGTGAGATAATGATAATACCCAATTGAATTATATTCGGTGTTGACAAAATGTACATGGATTATATATGTGTAAAGTAAATTTACTACATTGAAATATTACTTATTCAATTGAATTACGTTGTGACACTAACTTATAACCTAAGTACACGATTATAACCTATGTATATATAATATGTAAATATACATAGCCTATGTATTACTACTCTTCATTTGCAAATGCTGAAGATATGTTGCTTTGTCCCACAATAAGAGTCCCATTTCTCCCTCACGTGCATGACAAAAGGCTAGAAGCTTATTCCCCTTTCTTCTCCCAAGCTCATTCTAGCTCATGATCAATAGGGGAGTGGTTTTAATGATGAAATTCACCAACTAACTACCAACTCTTCCATAACTAACATACAATTCATAATCCCATTGATTTATTTTAGAGTGCAAAAGCTTTGTCTGAGTATTGTTTTCTCTATAAATATAGCCTCTTCTCCTTCTAATTTGTTTTGCTGAGATATTGCTTAGAGAATTTAGAATAATATTGTGAGTTTGCTAGCAAGATAGTTTACAGAGAGAGGAACTTCAATTAACAGCTCATTCATATATTGTAGAGGTATAATTTTCATTATTGTTCTTCATTCTAAAATTTCTTCAATTCTTGATTTTGGTTGGAATTCATGATTATGTGATTTGGTATTGTTTGATAGTTGTTGTATTAGCTTACTAGCATAATAGAACTGTAATGTGGCATGATTACAATCAATTTCGTGAAGTAAATTGAGTTTGGGTTTGCATTCTGCTGAATCAGAGGCCTGCCTGCTGCTGGCCGAGACCCGGCGCAGCTGCGCCAGTATTGAACTAGGGCGCAGCGCAACTGCGCCAGTCCTTGGTTCAAGATTCTGAATTATGCTAAAACCTGTTATAGGCTAAAGTGTTCATACTACCTAGAAAAACATACTAAAAGGCTTGACGTGCATCCATGAGAACCTTGATATCACATGCATGTTCAAATATATGTTAGTACACGTTATTAACGGAAAGACTTATGGGTTGAGAAGGAACTTATAGTTTTTAAATGAACTTTGATATATATATGCATACCATGTTTGCATTCTGATTTCCGAACATGATAGTGTACACGTATAACTGATTTTGAACAATAATAAGCATGAGTTGTGATTTAATGTTCCTTTGTTTATGGCCAACTTGCTTGGGCTTTGAGCTAAAAGACTTCTTCAAAGAGAACTTGACGTATACGAACCATGTGTATATTCTAATCTTGAACATGTTTATATGGCCTAGAAATGCATGATGAACATGTTAACGTATGTATATATAGCATGAACATATTAGACCTTATTAGTGAACGATACTAACGAAATATGAGCTTTGAACGTGAACGTTGGCATGTTATATTGAGATTTAGATTCTGATTTTTCCAACATGTTTGATAGTGCTCATAACCTCACTAAATATATCATATAGGTATACATACCATGATAGATGTCATGAAAACAAGTTAAGCACAAATGAGGCATGAATTTAGCTTGTAACGATGCTAGTTATATGTGTATGATATAGATACTTGTAAGCATGCCTAAAACAAGCTATGTGATCACCTCATATGTTTAAATGACCAACATGATGGACTATGTGATTTCATGACAACGAATGACCTTAAGTTATTAAAGGTATTAAACTTGGAACCATTAGATGAAACATGGAACTTTGATTGACTTGGTAAACATAAAAAGACTCTTAGACATAAGTATATACTATGTGTAGATGTTTGCATACGTACCGGACAGAATCTGCAGGCAGCAGCCCATCATTGGCCTGGCCAAGGGGCAGCGCAGCTGCCCCGGCCCTAGGCTTTGCCATGGCGCAGCTGCGCCAGTCTGGAAACAAAATTGATGATTCTGCTGGGTCTCTGATTATGATAGTTAGCTTATATTGATGCTTGAACTATTAATTATGGTCTGAACCCTACTGATATATGTTTACAATGGGTGATGGAGTAATATGACAACAATTAACTTATAAAAGGGATTCCAAAGTTAGTAAAGACAATGTTAAATAAAGTGTTATGGTACCATACGTGGTATAACTGTATACTTAATTTCGTAATAACAAATATACTGATTTTGTGTGCAAGTGCGTAATGTCAAATGTATAAGAGATTATATAACTAAAGAAGAACCTTAAGTATAGTTAACTTATATATCAAGCTTGTATACCGAATGTGTTTAGCTAATGAACATCCTATACATGTAATATATTATAAATAGGACTCGAAAGTGTTGATTTACTTTACATGGATAGACTACGCTTGAGGCAAGTATCCTAAACCCTTGCCTTACTTTATTCAACGGATATTGTAAGCAAGTTTTCTCTGACTTACACTCTTTTATTGTGCAAGTTTCCTTGAACTTGTTCTTGTATTGTTAATTACAAGTATTGTGACGCCCCCAAATTCCAGGACCGCCACTTGGTCTCTCGAATTCGGTTCATCACGTGCTCATGGTAATACATCACAATAATAATAATTAAATATCATACGATCACAGCGGAAAATCTATTCTAGAATAATTTACAATGATTTATTATAATTATTCCCCCAAGTCTCGCAACCTACAGTACTTAATAGATTTCATAATAATATCAGTTAACGACTTATTACATAATCTAACTTAAGCTTAAACATAATCAAATCCAGTCTTACTACATCATCTTCATACAATATTAATATATTTAAAACATAACAGACATAAGCTAGTTGGTAGCTTTGCCCTTGCCCTTATCAACGCCCGAAGGTTCACCATGCTCTGCCTTAACTGAAATGTTTTAGGGAAAGCAAGAATGAGCACAAATTGCCCAGCAAGTAATATACAATAAGGGTGAGTAATAAGATTCTCAATTCTCGAAAGGGTATAACAAGATTTGATAGTTCAAGAATAACAAGAATATCAACAGTTCTCAATATCAGTCGCTAAGGACAGGATAATATCAATATGATTCAATAATAAGTCAATTCAAGATTTCAAATAATTGAATACTGAGTAGTCACTACGGACTATGAACTTCTACTAGAATTGACAGTAATAAACTGAAAATCCAACAAAAACAGGTACAACAGGTGATCAGCCTAAAGTACCCTTGTTATGCATAACAATCAATCATACTCAAGTGTGCACGTCGGTTCTCCGACAATTATATATTCCCTTCAAAGAAGGTTGTTCTTCTCAGTCAAATACAAGATCCCGCACCAATCAATTAGTTTGGGTTGCTTTTCAATAACATAAGTCCAGCCGAATCAAATGGCATAGACACTTTCACAATATTCAAGAACAATACTAAGTTCAACATGAATAATAGCTTTAATGAAATAAGAGTTCAAGTATGCTAATTCAATTCAACCGATTAAATAGGAAACTAGTTCGCAATACACAAGATAGGATACTTGCATAGTAAAAGAGTATAAGTTAGGAAACTTTCACAATCATAGCTTTCCTTGCATAAAGTAAATGCGTCGGTTAGGATACTTGCACTTTAAAAGAGTGTAAGTAAGAGAACTTGCCTTTAGCGTAGTTTATCCACGAAAAGCAAATCAACACTTTCGAATTCCTATCGTAATACAGTTACGTATATATATGATATTCATTAGTCATATAATTTAACTTCACATTTTCTCTTTGAATATACGATCAACACATAAGCTAAGTTTTACCTAGCTACACAGTTATATAGAATATAATTTCTATCCTTAACGTTCCTTCTTTAGAGTTTAAACGCATTCTCATATTATATAAGATCTCAACAATTTGCAAACATGCTTGCATATTATTAATATCACATAAGACCACAATCAATACTAAATATATTTCATTTTAGCAAGTTACGGCATCTCCTTAAGTTAACCGTCAAAATCGGGTTCAAGTAACATCATATAATATCACGTAGCATGTATTCATATTTAAAGGATACTTTCATGCTTGTATAACTTTTCCAAATCCAATCGTACATGGTATAGGTTCTTAAGTTAATACTTAAAGCCATTCAAGGACACGAACTCATATGGTCTAACATGGTCGCTTTTAAACACATAAGATATTCATATAACTTGTATTAGTCATGCTCATGAGTACTCGTATTGCATATATGTAGCTAGCATTGTTATTATCTTGAAAACATGCTTTGTTCATGCTAAACTTTAATCATGGCAACTAATCATGGTATATATATATGCATGACACATGAATGAGTCTAAGAGTACTATCACATGTGTCCATAAATGTCAAATTCTAATTCTCGTCATAACATACCAACGTTCACGTTCAAAGCTTATACTTTGTTAGTATAGTTCATTAATAAGGTCTATCATGTTCATGCTTCCTTATGAAACCTATATATGTAAGTTAAGGCTTCATTTATATATTTCAAAGTTATCTAAACATGCTCATAACATCAAAATGACTATATAGCATTTACATGATCATATCCACCTTCAAACTTCTATTCTTGTTAGGAATGAGCACTAGTTAGGTTCACATGTTCATATTTTATTACGGAACCAATATAGATAAGTTAACATGCACTTCATGTGTCTCTAGGTGGTACTAACGTGCTTGCAAGGTCAGTATGTAAACATGCTTCATATATGTTAACTGTCGTTTATGAAACTTTAAATTCGTTTCCAAACTATATGTCGTTTGGTTAATCATGCATGCTAATATACTAAAACATGCTCACATTGCCTCATTAGGTTTATATATATGTATTAATCATGCTCCCATGCTTGTTTAAACAAAAATCAAACAATTGGTACATAACAGTTTTGTTGCAGAATGCAGAAAACTGAACACAGAGGCTGGCGCTGCGGCGCGGCACAGCAGCTCACTACTGGCGCTGCGGCGCGAGTGGCGCTGCGTGCGGCGCTGCGGCGCGGGCTGCGGCGCGTGTGGCGCTGCGGCGCGGGCTGCGGCGCTGCGGCGTCGAGGCAGTTTTCTGCAGTTCAGACTGCAGCGAGATCCGACCAAAAACCTCCCATTTCATCGATTTCAACATACCCAAATGCTATTAGACTTGTTTAACTTACTAACACATACATATATGCTTATATAACAGTCAATAGCAATTATCAATTCCCAATTTCATGAACTCTAACTAATTTACGAATTTTATGTATTCACATAAATTAAGAGGAACAATGGAAATGAAAGACTATTCAGTGGTTCTATCATGTGTGTATGTTCATATAACAACAATATAAGGGTTCTACAACCCAATTATGAACCAATTTAGCATAATCAAGAATTTCAAGGAAACTTCGGAAACAGAAAACGGAAATGAAAAACACAGGAAGAGGAATTATACCTCTGTAAATGATTTAAGCTTGCTGATTTCTCAATAACACTGATATATATATATATATATATATGCTCTCTAGTCTCACTTAGCCAAAATGCTCAGCAAAAGAACTGAAGAAGGAGGAGAGCTTATTTATAGAGAAATTCATTATTCAGTCCATAGCTTTGCTCATCATTTTGAACTAACGGAAGAGAGGATTGCATGCTGGTTATGGGAGAGTTGGTATTTAGCAGTTGGCTTACACTATTGAGGCCACTCCCCTTGCAATGATCATTGCTATTTTGCTGAGTTTGAGAAGGTAGGAGTAGGCTAGCTTCATGATGCATTTCACGTGTGAAGAGATAGTGACTATCATATTGGGACAAGCCAAACAAATCTCAGCATTCTTACAAATGGACTATATGCTACACTTATGTTATATATTATATGTACTCTTAGGTTATAATTACAATGTTCTCCCCATAATGTAATAAATGCAATTTGAATACATATAATCTATGTACATTTTATCTTACCGATATAATACAATCGGATACTACCACATTACATTATATCATATATTATTAAATTGTATTACTCAACAATTATTTATAATAGATCCATGATACATTATTTTAATGTATATCCACACATCATTTGTCACCTACACATATCATAACATATAGTTACTATACATTTAATTCGCATGCTTGCACGTATAATTTCTCATCTTATAAATTGAATATTAATTAATAATATACACATATCCTACATCAATCAATATAATTGTTAACCTCCATAACAATTTAATTAACCCTTATATGATTAATTATCACTTTGATATAAATCTTATTGTATTTATAAACACGTTGCTCATTATTATTATGTTTCTTGCAATAATAATAATCACATATTATTAATCAATCCTCATTAGTATTTTATAATAGTTAATTAATATTCTTCGATTAACAATTAATATAGATTAATTGTTCGCTTAAATTAATATAATCATTCTTATATTACGTCACTGTGCCACACAAGGCAATCAACGAGTTTATCACAAACTCCACCAATTTCTCAATAATTATTCAATTATATATAATTGAATTAATTCATCTCATAACACAAAATCATTTATATTCAAATAAATTCTCATTTCCATTAATATATTTATTTAATAATATATGGAAATCCTCGGGTATTACATCCTCCCCCCCTTATAAAAATTCCGTCCCGGAATTGCTACAAGGTTAAACAAATAGATGGGGATAGTCCCTCATCATCCTATCTTCTAACTCCCACGTTGCCTCCTCGACATCGTGGTTCCGCCAAAGTACTTTTACAGACGAAATAATTTTATTTCTCAAAGTTTGTTCTTTCCTATCTAATATTTGGACAGGAATTTCTTCATACGCCAAGTTCTTCTCCACTTGAATGGGCTCGTAAGAAATCACGTGCTTGTAGTCGGCCTTGTACGGTCGCAACACGGAAATGTGGAACACGTTGTGGATATGCTCCAACTCGGGTGGTAACGCAACTTTGTATGCCACTTCGCCCACTCGCTTCAGTATCTCGAACGGTCCTACGAATCTTGGACTCAATTTTCCTTTCTTGCCGAAACGGATTTTTCCCTTCCATGGAGATACCTTCAAGAATACGAAACTGCCGACTTTGAAGTCTCGGTCCTGCCGATGCAAATCTGCGTATTTCTTTTGGCGATCTTGAGCTGCTACAAGTCTGGCTCTTATCACTGTCACCACGTCTGCGGTTTGTTGAACTAACTCTGGTCCGAGTATTCGTCGTTCTCCGACTTCGTCCCAACATAACGGCGTTCTGCACTTTCTCCCGTAAAGAGCTTCGTACGGTGGCATGCCAATACTCGTATGGTAGCTATTATTATATGCGAATTCTACTAAGGGTAGGTGGTCGTCCCAATTTCCCTTAAAATCCATTACGCAAGTCCTAAGCATGTCTTCTAGCGTTTGTATTGTTCGCTCACTTTGTCCGTCTGTTTGAGGATGATAAGCTGTACTCAACCTCAACTGCGTTCCCATTCTTTCCTGCAAACTCTTCCAAAAATTGGACGTGAAGCGCGGATCTCGATCAGAGACAATTGACACCGGCACTCCATGTCGTGAAATAATTTCTTTTACATATAGGCTTGCTAATTGGTTCAAACTGTAGCGGATCTTGATTGGTAGAAAGTGTGCGGTCTTCGTTAGTCGATCCACGATAACCCAAATAGCATCATAACTTTTCTGTGTAACTGGAAGTCCTACCACGAAGTCCATGGTAATATGCTCCCATTTCCACTCTGGTATTTCTAACGGTTGTAGTAAACCACTTGGCCGCTGATGCTCTGCTTTAACGCGTTGGCAAGTCAAGCATTTACTGACGCACTCTGCGACTTCCAGTTTCAAATTAGGCCACCAAAAATGTTGCCTTAGATCTCGGTACATCTTTGTGCCTCCCGGATGAACGGAATATGTCGTATTGTGTGCCTCGTGCAAAATCTCTTCCCTCAACTCGGTTACCGCTGGTACCCACACTCTTCCTTCAAATCTCAAAATACCATCTTTATCCATTCGAAATTTTTCTTCCTCATTTTCCGTGATCCTCTTTCGGATTTTCTCACACTCTTCATCCTTTTCCTGAGCTTCCTTTACTCTATTCAACAACGTCGGACAAGCTTCCATTACAATTAACTTCTCACCAGACTTTTCTGGTCCTTTTACTTCTAACTCCAATTTCTCCATCTCTCTTATCAACTCTTCCTGAGTCGTCAAATTAAACAACTTCTCCCTTCCTTTCCTGCTCAGAGCGTCGGCAACCACATTTGCCTTTCCCGGGTGATAAAGAATATCGCAGTCATAGTCTTTGATTAATTCTAACCACCTTCTCTGCCGCATGTTTAACTCCTTCTGTGTGAAGATATATTTCAGACTTTTGTGGTCCGTGTATATCTCACATTTTTCTCCGTATAGATAATGCCTCCATATCTTTAACGCAAAAACTACTGCCGCTAACTCTAAGTCGTGAGTAGGGTATCGTTTTTCGTAATCCTTCAATTGTCGTGACGCATATGCAATAACCTTGCCATGTTGCATAAGCACACAGCCAAGCCCCTTGTGCGATGCATCACTATACACCACAAAATTTCCCGCATCATCTGGTAATGATAATATAGGTGCTTCGCTCAATCTCTTCTTCAACTCCTGAAAACTCTCTTCACATTTGTCGGTCCATACAAATTTCACCGTCTTTCTAGTCAAATTGGTCAGCGGGGTTGCTATCTTAGAAAAATCTTAGATGAATCTTCGATAGTACCCAGCTAACCCTAAAAACTTCTTACCTCCGTCGGTGTTCTCGGTTGTTCCCAATTACTTACTGCTTCGACCTTCGCAGGGTCTACAGAGATTCCATTCTTATCCACCACGTGGCCTAAGAATTGAACCTTCTCCATCCAAAATTCGCACTTAGAAAATTTTGCATACATCTTCTCCTCCCTTAGTGCCTCCAAAATAATCTTTAGATGTTCGGCGTGTTCTTCCTCTGTCTTTGAGTAGATCAAAATGTCGTCGATAAAAACCACTACAAATTTATCCAAGTATGGCTTGAAAACTCGGTTCATCAAGTCCATAAATGCTGCCGGAGCATTAGTCAATCCAAATGACATTACCAAAAACTCGTAGTGTCCATAACGGGTTCGAAACGCAGTCTTTGGTATGTCCTCATCCCTCACTTTCAGTTGATGATATCCTGTTCGTAGGTCAATCTTCGAGAAACACTTTGCTCCCTTCAGTTGATCAAACAAGTCGTCTATCCTCGGTAGCGGATACCGGTTCTTTATCGTTACTCTATTCAATTCTCGATAATCGATACAGAGCCTCATCGATCCGTCCTTCTTCTTAACGAATAGTACTGGTGCTCCCCAAGGAGAAACACTCGGTCGAATGTAACCCTTATCCAACAACTCTTGCAATTGTATCATCAATTCCTTCATTTCTACTGACGCCATACGATATGGAGCTTTCGAAATCGGTGCCGTTCCCGGTGCTAAGTCTATTACGAATTCGATTTCTCTGTCTGGCGGAAGACCAGGCAGATCGTCCGGAAACACGTCTTGAAATTCATTAACTACGTATATATCCTTAATTTCTACTCCCTTTTTTCGAGTATCAACGATGTAAGCTAAATAACCTACACATCCTTTCCTTAACAATTTCTTGGCCTGCATCATCGTAACGCAACACGATTGCTTAAGCGATGAGCTACCATAAAACACTACCTTAGACTTACTCGGAGTCTGAAGGTTCACACATTTGTTCTGACAGTCAATTATCGCAGCATGGTTATACAACCAATCCATTCCCAGTATTACGTCAAATTCTCCCAGTCTAATAGGAATCAAGTCTACGCTCAGTTCATGTTTACTAATATTTGCGCGACAATTTCGATAAACGTATTCTACAGGGATCACTTCCTTATTAGCAACTTCTATGATCAAAGGATTTTCTAATAGTTCTCGAGGTGTACTAAGTCTACTAGCAAATTCTTCAGATACAAAGGAACAGGTGGCACCCGAATCAAATAATACATAAGCATTTATATCATTGATTGGGATTATACCTGACACCACATCCTTCGCAGCCACTGCGTCTTGGACGGTCATGTTAAAGGTTCTGGCGGTTGGGCGGTTGGATTGTGCCGGTCCACCTATCATCAGCTTGTTGCCTCCTTGCTGATTACTACCCCCACCACTTCCCTTCTTTGGGCAGTCCTTAATTCGGTGCTCCGTCGAGCCACAAGCAAAGCATCCTTGTATCTTCTTTGGTTTCGGACAGTTGGGCGAGATGTGCCCTTCCTGTCCGCAGTTGTAGCAAGTGCCACGTCCCTTCCAGCACTCGCCCTGGTGATTCTTCCCACACTTCGGGCATCCTTCAGCCCTCTTCTTGAAACCTCCACGAAAATTCCCTGATTGATTATTATTGTTGTTTTTGTTGTTGTTATTGTTCTCCCACTTTCTCTTTCCCAAGTTGCTTCCTCCGCTACTGCTTCCTCCCGTACGATTCTCTCCTCCAGTATTCTTTCCTTTCTTTTCTTTGTTATACAGACTTAAGGCCTCACTGCCGCCTTCCGCAATGATTGCCTTCTCCAGTAATGTTGCAAAGGAATCAATTTGAAGAACTGATACCTTATTGAACAGCCATGGCTTCAACCCTTGTTCAAAGCGTCTAGCCTTCCTTTCTTCATCACCAACTTGGTGCTCCGCAAATCGCGCTAGTTCGTTAAACCTAGCCGCGTATTGCGCCACCGTCATCTCACCTTGTTTTAACTCTAGGAATTTCACCTCCATCCTATTCTTCATACTTTTCGGAAAGTAATTCTCGAAGAACAGCGTCTTAAACTTGTCCCAAGCTATTATCCCTTCTCCAGCTCTTTGTTGATTAGCCTCCCACCAGTAGTTCGCTTCTCCCCTCATCATGTACGTGGCAAACACCGTCTTCTGATCTTCGCCTACGCTAGCTATAGTGAAAGCTTTTTCGATCTCTTTGATCCACGTTTGTGCGACGATTGGGTCGGTAGTTCCCTCGAACTCCGGGGGTCCTACACTCTTAAAGTCTTTAAAGGTTGTTACTGGCACAGTTTGAGGGTTCGGGCGAACAGGTTCATTGTTCCTTCCCCTTAAGGCTTCTCCTAACAAGTCTACCAGTTTCTGGATCGGGTCTACTTGTTCTCTCTCATTGTTAACGGATTCTTCGGGTGCAGTCAATCTACGTCTGGGCGGCATTATCTGCATTATTATTCAAGTATATTACTTAAGTATTTCTTTTAATACTCCAAGAATAAATTTATAACACGTTTCTAAAATCAACTCCATTTATATTCATATGCCAAATCGTTTCATTACATGATTTCCCTAGCATACTGCTATAAATGTTATCACATATATCCCCTAATATCACAAAAGACGGGGAATATACCAACCTACTACCATACTACCCCTCTAACAAAAGCTAACTCGGGGTTTACATCATCATCCCACATCTTACATAAAAGATCGGGATTACAACATAGTATATACAATACATAAAGACACAACTAGTACTGCCACTAGACTGGCTAAGGAAATCTCATCCCATCATCCCGCGTTCCACTGCGCTCTTGTACTCCAACTGTGCTATATACGCAACCAGCTCTCGGCTCAAGGTATGTAGAGTCTGTCCCTGTTCTGCCGGGTAGTGGTACACACCATCAATCACCCTTTCAAAAGCTGAACGGAACACATACCCCATCTTGTTCATCTTTCTCTTCTTGCACCTGACCTCGTCCTCAAGGTCGTCAGCTCTCTCATTGGATGCTTCCCACTTCTCCTCGAAGTGTAACCTATCCATCACCTCCAACTCTAGCTGAGTACGGAGTGCCTCTTTCTCAGTCTTCTCACTCAGTTCCCTCTGCTCAACCTCTTCTAGCTTCTCTGCCAAATCTGCATTCCTAGCCACTGACCTGTGAAATAGAGTCCCCATCTGGATCCCTGCCTCCCTACGGTAGGCAATCTCCACCTCTAACTCTTGCATAGCCAGCTTCCTCTGGTGGTCCTCTTCCCTCAGCTTCTGGAACTCGGACTCTCTCTCTTGGGCCTCTGCCTCCAGCTCCTGGACTCTACAGTCTAACTCTAGAATACGCTCCTCGTACTCGCCTAACATCTGTTCCTCTATAGTAGCCTCATCAGAGTCCTCTACTGGCTCATCCTCCATCGGCTCCTCCTCTGGATCAGACTCTATCTCAATCTCGTCCTCGTCGTCAGACTCGAATGGTGCAACAGCCTGCACTGGTGTAGCCTCTAGAGGTGCCTCGTATACTACGTGTATATCCCTGGGCTCCTCCTCTGCAACTCTACTAGGTACCCCTGTGTCTGTCATCCTATACTCACAAACACAAGACAAGAAATAGCATCTCCATTAGAATGTTCAATAAAATATAAGTTCATTGTATAGAATGAAGTTACATTTCATAACAGACTAAGTCTCTCAAGGAAAACTCTACATGAGTTTTATCTCCTTCCTAACTTCTAAGTTCACCTAAGTTATAGTCTAAGGACACTCGTTCCTAAGGTTTATAACTACGGCTTTGATACCAACCTGTGACGCCCCCAAATTCCAGGACCGCCACTTGGTCTCTCGAATTCGGTTCATCACGTGCTCATGGTAATACATCACAATAATAATAATTAAATATCATACGATCACAGCGGAAAATCTATTCTAGAATAATTTACAATGATTTATTATAATTATTCCCCCAAGTCTCGCAACCTACAGTACTTAATAGATTTCATAATAATATCAGTTAACGACTTATTACATAATCTAACTTAAGCTTAAACATAATCAAATCCAGTCTTACTACATCATCTTCATACAATATTAATATATTTAAAACATAACAGACATAAGCTAGTTGGTAGCTTTTCCCTTGCCCTTATCAACGCCCGAAGGTTCACCATGCTCTGCCTTAACTGAAATGTTTTAGGGAAAGCAAGAATGAGCACAAATTGCCCAGCAAGTAATATACAATAAGGGTGAGTAATAAGATTCTCAATTCTCGAAAGGGTATAACAAGATTTGATAGTTCAAGAATAACAAGAATATCAACAGTTCTCAATATCAGTCGCTAAGGACAGGATAATATCAATATGATTCAATAATAAGTCAATTCAAGATTTCAAATAATTGAATACTGAGTAGTCACTACGGACTATGAACTTCTACTAGAATTGACAGTAATAAACTGAAAATCCAACAAAAACAGGTACAACAGGTGATCAGCCTAAAGTACCCTTGTTATGCATAACAATCAATCATACTCAAGTGTGCACGTCGGTTCTCCGACAATTATATATTCCCTTCAAAGAAGGTTGTTCTTCTCAGTCAAATACAAGATCCCGCACCAATCAATTAGTTTGGGTTGCTTTTCAATAACATAAGTCCAGCCGAATCAAATGGCATAGACACTTTCACAATATTCAAGAACAATACTAAGTTCAACATGAATAATAGCTTTAATGAAATAAGAGTTCAAGTATGCTAATTCAATTCAACCGATTAAATAGGAAACTAGTTCGCAATACACAAGATAGGATACTTGCATAGTAAAAGAGTATAAGTTAGGAAACTTTCACAATCATAGCTTTCCTTGCATAAAGTAAATGCGTCGGTTAGGATACTTGCACTTTAAAAGAGTGTAAGTAAGAGAACTTGCCTTTAGCGTAGTTTATCCACGAAAAGCAAATCAACACTTTCGAATTCCTATCGTAATACAGTTACGTATATATATGATATTCATTAGTCATATAATTTAACTTCACATTTTCTCTTTGAATATACGATCAACACATAAGCTAAGTTTTACCTAGCTACACAGTTATATAGAATATAATTTCTATCCTTAACGTTCCTTCTTTAGAGTTTAAACGCATTCTCATATTATATAAGATCTCAACAATTTGCAAACATGCTTGCATATTATTAATATCACATAAGACCACAATCAATACTAAATATATTTCATTTTAGCAAGTTACGGCATCTCCTTAAGTTAACCGTCAAAATCGGGTTCAAGTAACATCATATAATATCACGTAGCATGTATTCATATTTAAAGGATACTTTCATGCTTGTATAACTTTTCCAAATCCAATCGTACATAGTATAGGTTCTTAAGTTAATACTTAAAGCCATTCAAGGACACGAACTCATATGGTCTAACATGGTCGCTTTTAAACACATAAGATATTCATATAACTTGTATTAGTCATGCTCATGAGTACTCGTATTGCATATATGTAGCTAGCATTGTTATTATCTTGAAAACATGCTTTGTTCATGCTAAACTTTAATCATGGCAACTAATCATGGTATATATATATGCATGACACATGAATGAGTCTAAGAGTACTATCACATGTGTCCATAAATGTCAAATTCTAATTCTCGTCATAACATACCAACGTTCACGTTCAAAGCTTATACTTTGTTAGTATAGTTCATTAATAAGGTCTATCATGTTCATGCTTCCTTATGAAACCTATATATGTAAGTTAAGGCTTCATTTATATATTTCAAAGTTATCTAAACATGCTCATAACATCAAAATGACTATATAGCATTTACATGATCATATCCACCTTCAAACTTCTATTCTTGTTAGGAATGAGCACTAGTTAGGTTCACATGTTCATATTTTATTACGAAACCAATATAGATAAGTTAACATGCACTTCATGTGTCTCTAGGTGGTACTAACGTGCTTGCAAGGTCAGTATGTAAACATGCTTCATATATGTTAACGTCGTTTATGAAACTTTAAATTCGTTTCCAAACTATATGTCGTTTGGTTAATCATGCATGCTAATATACTAAAACATGCTCACATTGCCTCATTAGGTTTATATATATGTATTAATCATGCTCCCATGCTTGTTTAAACAAAAATCAAACAATTGGTACATAACAGTTTTGTTGCAGAATGCAGAAAACTGAACACAGAGGCTGGCGCTGCGGCGCGGCACAGCAGCTCACTACTGGCGCTGCGGCGCGAGTGGCGCTGCGTGCGGCGCTGCGGCGCGGGCTGCGGCGCGTGTGGCGCTGCGGCGCGGGCTGCGGCGCTGCGGCGTCGAGGCAGTTTTCTGCAGTTCAGACTGCAGCGAGATCCGACCAAAAACCTCCCATTTCATCGATTTCAACATACCCAAATGCTATTAGACTTGTTTAACTTACTAACACATACATATATGCTTATATAACAGTCAATAGCAATTATCAATTCCCAATTTCATGAACTCTAACTAATTTACGAATTTTATGTATTCACATAAATTAAAGAGGAACAATGGAAATGAAAGACTATTCAGTGGTTCTATAATGTGTGTATGTTCATATAACAACAATATAAGGGTTCTACAACCCAATCATGAACCAATTTAGCATAATCAAGAATTTCAAGGAAACTTCGGAAACAGAAAACGGAAATGAAAAACACAGGAAGAGGAATTATACCTCTGTAAATGATTTAAGCTTGCTGCTATCTCAATAACACTGATATATATATATATATATGCTCTCTAGTCTCACTTAGCCAAAATGCTCAGCAAAAGAACTGAAGAAGGAGGAGAGCTTATTATAGAGAAATTCATTATTCAGTCCATAGCTTTGCTCATCATTTTGAACTAACGGAAGAGAGGATTGCATGCTGGTTATGGGAGAGTTGGTATTTAGCAGTTGGCTTACACTATTGAGGCCACTCCCCTTGCAATGATCATTGCTATTTTGCTGAGTTTGAGAAGGTAGGAGTAGGCTAGCTTCATGATGCATTTCACGTGTGAAGAGATAGTGACTATCATATTGGGACAAGCCAAACAAATCTCAGCATTCTTACAAATGGACTATATGCTACACTTATGTTATATATTATATGTACTCTTAGGTTATAATTACAATGTTCTCCCCATAATGTAATAAATGCAATTTGAATACATATAATCTATGTACATTTTATCTTACCGATATAATACAATCGGATACTACCACATTACATTATATCATATATTATTAAATTGTATTACTCAACAATTATTTATAATAGATCCATGATACATTATTTTAATGTATATCCACACATCATTTGTCACCTACACATATCATAACATATAGTTACTATACATTTAATTCGCATGCTTGCACGTATAATTTCTCATCTTATAAATTGAATATTAATTAATAATATACACATATCCTACATCAATCAATATAATTGTTAACCTCCATAACAATTTAATTAACCCTTATATGATTAATTATCACTTTGATATAAATCTTATTGTATTTATAAACACGTTGCTCATTATTATTATGTTTCTTGCAATAATAATAATCACATATTATTAATCAATCCTCATTAGTATTTTATAACTAGTTAATTAATATTCTTCGATTAACAATTAATATAGATTAATTGTTCGCTTAAATTAATATAATCATTCTTATATTACGTCACTGTGCCACACAAGGCAATCAACGAGTTTATCACAAACTCCACCAATTTCTCAATAATTATTCAATTATATATAATTGAATTAATTCATCTCATAACACAAAATCATTTATATTCAAATAAATTCTCATTTCCATTAATATATTTATTTAATAATATATGGAAATCCTCGGGTATTACAAGTATCCTAACCTTTGAAATGGATCCTTGTGAAAACAAGTTGTCTTACTTACTCGTTTAAATTGAGTTAGTATGCTTATTGAATAAACACTTGTTTCATTTGAGCTATTATTCATGTTGAACTTAGCATTGTTCTTAAATATTGTGAAAGTGTCTATGCCATTTGATTCGGCTAGACTATATGCATATTTAAAAAACTATCCAAACCATTTGACTGGTGCGGAAATCTTGAAAACTGAGTTGAACAACCCTTATGGTAAGGGGAGTGTATATTGTTGGAAGCCCCAACACACGTGTGAAAATTATTGTAGTGTTATACATAACATAGAGTATTGTAGACTGATCATCTATTATACTTATTTCTTTGGGTTATCAGTTTAAAATTGATAATTCTAGTAGATGTTCAATAGTCCGTAGTGACTGCTCAGTATAAATTATTTTATCAAGTTGGATACGTTGATTGCCCTTGAATTCATATATATATATATATATCTGTTGATCTATATTGAGCTATCATTTCATATTCCAAGGATTTGATTTGAGAATTGTTGATACTCGTTATTCATGACATTATTCTTCTGGATTATCATTGAGATTATACCTTGGTATTTCAAACTCATAAAACTCCTTACCCTTATCGTAGATTACTTGTTGGGCAATTTGTGCTCATTCTTGCTTATTTAAAACCTTTCAGTTAAGGCGGAACAGGGAGGTGTCTCTAGGAAAGATAAGGACAAAGGCAAGGCTACCAACTAGCTAACCCCTTTATGTTTTAAAAATTTTGGTGTTGTATTAAGACTGTGTCAGAACTATGTTTAAGCTTATGTAGAGTTATGTAATAAGTCTTTATTAGATACTAGTATGTAATCTATTAAGTATTGTAGGTTGAGACACTTGGGGGAATAAATATAATAAATCATTGTATATTATTCTAGATCTTTCGCTGTGGTTGAATGATTTTAGTTATTATTGTATTATCGTGAGAACGTGACGAACCAAATTCGAGAGACCAGTGGTGGTCCGAATTTGGGGGCGTCACACGTTGGTATCAGAGCTGTAGTTATAAACCTTAGGAGCGAGTGTCCTTAGATTATAACTTAGGAGAACTTACAAAGTTAGAAGGAGATAAAACTCATGTAGAATTTTCTTAGAAAGACTTAGTGTGTTATGAAATGTAACTTCATTCTATACAATAAACTTATGTTTTATTTAACATTCTAATGGAGTTGCTGCTTGTTTGTCTTGTGTTTGTGATTGTAGGATGACAGACATAGGAGTACCTAGTATAGTGGCAGAGGAGGAGCCCAGAGATATACATGTGGTATATGAGGCACCTCTAGAGGATGTGCCTGTGCAGGCTATTGCACCGTTCGAGTCTGACAACGAGGATGAGATTGAGGTAGAGTTCGATCTAGAGGAGGAGCCGATGGAGGACGAGCCGATGGAGGACTCTGATGAGGCTACTGTAGAGGAGCAGATGCTGGGAGAGTACGAGGAGCGTATTCTAGAGTTGGACTGGAGAGTGCAGGAGCTGGAGGCTGAGGCTGAGAAGAGAGAGTCCGAGTTCCAGAAGCTGAGGGACGAGGACCATCAGAGGAAGCTAGTGATGCAGGAGTTAGAGGTGGAGATTGCCTACCGCAAGGAGGCAGGGATCCAGTTGGGGACCTTGTTTCACAAGTCGGTAGCTAAGAATGTGGTTCTGACAGGAAAGCTGGGAGAGGTAGAGCAGAGGGAACTGAGTGAGAAGACCGAGAAGGAAGCGCTTCGTACTTAGCTAGAGTTAGAGGTTATGGATAGGATACATTTTGAGGATAAGTTGGAAGCGGCTAACGAGAGGGCTGACGACCTAGAGGACGAGGACAGATGCAAGAAGAGGAAGATGAACAAGATGGGGTATGTATTCCGTTCAGCTTTTGAGAGGGTGATCAATGGTGTATACCACTACCCAGCGGAGCAAGGACAAACCCTACATACTATGAGCCAAGAGTTGGTGGCGTACATAGCACAGATCAAGTGCAAGAGCGCTGTGGAGCATGGGATAATGGGATGAGACTCTTAGGTAGACTAGCAGTAGCTTTAGTGGTTTTCTTTTGTGATGTACATGTTGTGTTGAAATCTCAACTTTTTGTGTAAAGTGTGAGATAGTTATGTAAACCCCGAGTAAGCTTTTATTAGAGGGGTAGTATGGTAGTATGTTAGTGTTCCCTGTCTTTTGTGATATTAGGGGATATGTGACAATATTTATAGAAATATGCTTAGGGATAATCATGTAATGAAATGATTTGGCATATGAATATAAATGAAGCTTATTTCAGAGACGTGTTATGAAATTTTATTCTTTTAGTATTAAAGAAATACTTAAGTAATATAATTGAGTAATAATAAAATAAAAATTTGTTATGCAGATAATGGCACCAAGACGTAGATTGACTGCACCTGAGGAGTCAGTAAATAATGAGAGGGAACAAGTAGACCTGATCCAGAAGTTAGTAGATTTGCTAGGAGAGGCTCTTAGGGGAAGGAACAACGAACCCGTTTGCCCCAACCCTTAAGCTGTTCCAGTGACAAACTTCAAAGATTTTAGGAGTGTAGGACCCCTAGAGTTTGAGGGTACTACCGACCCGATCATTGCACAGACTTGTATAAAAGAGATTGAGAAGGCTTTCACCATCGCCCGAGTGAGTGAAGACCAGAAGACGGTATTTTCTACATACATGATGAGAGGCAAAGCGAACTACTGGTGGGAGGCAAATCACCAGATAGCTGGAGAAGGAACGATAGCATTGGAGAGATTTAAGACGCTGTTCTTCGAGAACTACTTCCCAAAGAGCATGAAGAACCGAATGGAGGTGAAGTTCTTAGAACTGAAACAAGGTGATATGACGGTGGCGAGTACGCAGCTAAGTTCAATGAACTAGCGCGATTTGCAGAACACCAAGTTGGAGATGAAGAGAGGAAGGCGAGACGATTCGAACAAGGGCTGAAGCCATGGCTATTTAACAAGGTATCAGTTCTTCAAATTGATTCTTTTGCAACATTGCTGGAGAAGGCGATCATTGCGGAAGGTGGCAGTGAGGCCTTAAGACTGTACAACAAGGAGAAGAAAAGAAAGAATACCGAAGGAGAAAACCGCGGAGGAGGAAGCAGTAGTGGAGGAAGCAACTTGGGAAAGAGGAAGTGGGAGAACAATAACAACAAAAACAACAACAATTAGTCGGGAAACTTTCATGGAGGATTTAAGAAAAGGAGTGAAGCTTGTAATAAGTGTGGGAGAAGTCATCAGGGGGAGTGCTAGAAAGGAAAGAGCACGTGCTATAACTGCGGCCAGGAAGGGCACATATCGCCGAATTGCCCAAAACCAAAGAAGATCAGGGGATGTTTTTCTTGCTGATCAACGGAGCACCAGATTAAGGATTGCCCAAAGAAAGGAAATGTGGGAACTAGCAGAGGCCAGGGAGGAGGTAGCAAGTTAATGATTGGTGGACCCGCGTAGCCCAACCGATCAACCGCCCGAACCTTTAACATGACCGTCCAGGACGCAGTAGCTGCGAAGGACGTGGTGCCACCTGTTCTTTTGTATCTAAAGAAATTGTTAGTAGACTTAATACACCCCGAGAACGATTAGAAGATCCCTTGAACATAGAAGTTGCAAATAAGAAAGTAATCCCTATAGAATACGTTTATCGAAATTGTCGTGCAAACATTAGAGATCATAAACTGAGCGTAGACTTGATCCCTATTAGATTGGGAGAATTTGACGTAATAATGGGAATGAATTGGTTGTATAACTATGCATCAATAATTGACTGTCAGAATAAATGTGTGAACCTTCAGACTTCGAGTATGTTTAAGGTAGTGTTTTATGGTAGCTCATCGCTTAAGCAATCGTGTTGTCTTACGATAATGCAGGTCAGGAAATTGTTAAGGAAAGGATGAGTAGGTTACTTAGCTTACATTGTAGATACTCGGAAAAAGGGAGTAGAAATTAAGGATATATCCGTAGTGAATGAATTTCAAGATGTATTTTCGGACGATCTGCCTAGTCTTCCTCCAGACAGAGAAATCAAATTCGTAATAGACTTAGCACCGGGAACTGCACCGATTTCGAAGCCCCATACTGTATAGAGCCGGTAGAAATAAAGGAATTGATGATACAATTGTAAGAGTTATTAGATAAGGGTTACATACGGCCGAGTGTGTCTCCTTGGGGAGCGCCAGTTTTATTTGTTAAGAAAAAGGACGGATCGATGAGGCTCTATATCGATTATCGAGAATGGAACAAAGTAATGTTCAAGAACAGATATCCGCTACCGAGGATAGACGACCTATTTGATCAACTGAAGGGAGCGAAGTGTTTCTCAAAGATTGACCTACGGACAAGTTATCACCAACTGAAAGTACAGGAAGAAGACATACGAAAAACTGCGTTTCGAACCTAGTTATGGACATTACGAGTTTTTGGTAATGTCATTCGGACTGACTAATGCCCCGGAAGCATTCATGGACTTGATGAACCAAGTCTTTAAGCCATACTTGGATAAGTTCATGGTAGTTTTCATCGACGACATCTTGATCTACTCAAAGACAGAAGAAGAGCACACCGAACATCTAAAGATTGTTTTGGAAGCTCTAAGGAAGGAGAAGATGTATGCGAAAGTTTCAAAGTGTGAATTTTGGATGGAGAAGGTTCAATTCTTAGGATATGTGGTAGATAAGAATGGAATCTCAGTAGACTTTGCAAAGGTCAAAGCAGTGAGTAATTGGGAGTAGCCAAGAACACCAACGGAGGTGAGAAGTTTCTTAGGGTTAGCTGGGTACTATCAAAGATTCATCCAAGATTTTTCTAAGATAACATTCTCGTTGACCAATCTGACGAGGAAGACGATGAAATTTACATGGATAGAAAAATGCGAAGAATGTTTTCAAGAATTGAAGAAGAGATTGAGCGAAGCGCCTGTGTTGTCATTACCCGACGATGCAGGAGGTTTTGGGTGTATAGTGATGCATCACACAAGGGACATGGTTGTGTGCTAATGCAGCACGAAAAAGTCATTGCGTATACATCACGACAATTAAAGGACTATGAAAAATGATACCCTACTCACGACTTAGAGTTAGCGGCAGTAGTTTTTGCGTTGAAGATTTGGAGGCATTATTTGTACGGAGAGAAATGTGAGATATACAAGGACCACAAAAGTCTGAAATATATCTTAACACAGAATGAGTTGAATATACGCCAGAGAAGGTGGTTAGAATTAATCAAGGATTATGACTGAGATATTCTTTATCACCCGGGTAAGGCAAATGTGGTTGCCGACGCTCAGAGCAGAAAAGGAAGGGAGAAACTGTTTCACTTGACGACTCAAGAGGAATTGATAAGAGAGATGGAAAAATTAGAGATAGAGGTAAAAGGATCGGAGAGGTCTGAAGAAAAGTTATTTGTAATGGAAGCTCGTCCGACATTGTTGGATAGAGTGAAGGAATCACAAGAGAATGATGAGGAGTGCAAGAAAATCAGAAAGAGGATGGCAGAAAATGGGGAGGAAAGATTCTGAATGGATAAAGACGGTATTTTGAGATTCGAAGGGAGAGTGTGGGTACCAGCGATAACCGAGTTAAGAGAAGAGATTTTGCACGAGGCACACAATACGACGTATTTCGTTCATTCGGGAGGCACGAAGATGTACCAAGATTTGAGGCAACACTTTTGGTGGCCCAATCTAAAACGGGAAGTCGCAGAGTGCTTTAGTAGATGTCTGACTTGCCAACGTATCAAAGCAGAGCACCAGCGGCCGAGTGGTTTACTACAACCATTGGAAATACAGGAGTGGAAATGGGAGCACATTACGATGGACTTCGTGGTAGGACTTCCAGTCACACAGAAGGGATATGATGCTATTTGGGTTATCGTGGATCGACTAACGAAGACCGCACACTTTCTACCAATCAAGATCCGCTATAGTTTGAATCAGTTAGCGAGTCTGTACATAAAGAAGATTGTTTCACGACATGGAGTGCCGGTGTTAATTGTCTCTGATCGAGATCCGCGCTTCACATCAAATTTCTGGAAAAGCTTGCAAGAGAGAATGGGAACACAGTTGAGGTTGAGTACCGCTTATCATCCTCAGACAGATGGACAGAGTAAGTGTGACGCCCCCAAATCCACGTTCCTTCGAAACCTCGGATTCGGTGCAGTCACGATACTACTATCGTCAAACTATTACATCTTTTAATCATTAGTAAAAGAATACAACTTTGTTTATTACAATTTAGAATATAAATTCTATTTATATCCAAGATCTCGTCTTTACATCATATTCGATGTTACTAAAATGCGGAATAATTTAAACTTTTTCAGTCTTCCTTGAACAAAATCTTTTATTGATTTCATAACATAAATCCATTACATTTTCCTGAATCAAACTATATCATGATTCACTCTATTCAAATTTCTGTATAATCGTATACATCTTAACTTAATATCCTCTATGTATTATCTAATACATCTTTATAGTACGACAAGCATTAAACCTCGTAAACAAATATCAAGTACAACTACTAGAACCTAAACATGGTTCGAGTAATAATCTAAACAGTATTCTTCATTGCGATGCTATCTATCTTTATCAATCAAGAAGCACAAAGTCTTTATTGTAAGTCCTTAACCTGCAAAAGTGGTTATTTGCAAGAGTGAGCTCGACAGCTCAGCAATTCTAACAGTTTTCATGCATCACATAGCATATAACATCATACTCAGTTTATGCATTATAAACAGTTTATATTTACTACGCATGTTACTTTTCACATAACAAGTATATCATCAAAGATCAACTTTCAATCTCATTTATATCTCATATACAGTTCATATATAAGTTCACATTATCACAGCATAATATAATTCAACTAACAGTTATTGAATTCATATATCAAATAGGAACTGAAAGACTTACCTGATGCGTAGTTTAACAACTATGACTTAACTGCTTAAAGTATCTGCACTTCGTATAATCCTACACAGTTATACAATTATAGGTTCATACATATCAATTATACGCATCCATACATTCTTAATATAATAATAAGTATTACATTGTTTTCTTTCTTGGTTCTTAGAACCTTGTTTCACTTTCCTATCATACGCTTAGTATCGTTATGTACGTATAGTTATACCTCAACTATATATCACACACTTATTTATCTATGTGTTCGACACATATTTAAAACTCATACATATATCATCACATTATCCTTATCGAAACCATTACATTTAAACTTTCTAAGTTTTACCTTTCAAAATCCTTGGCATACTTAAACTAGTCATGCAAGGCTACTATGTTCCTCATGTACACACGTTTATAAGGGCATTAACTCAAGTTTTAAAACCTAGCATGCTCATTCAAATCCAACTCAAAGTTACATGGTTTTTCATGTTGGACTTTCATATACCTTAAGTAATTCAAGTCCATGCTTCAAGGTCAACTACTAAGGTCATGTTATCACATAACAAGCTTAAACAATACTAAGTAGGCATGCTCGTGCTTATAATACACATGTATACTTAAGCACATAGTCTATGCTTTAGAAATTCATTTCTTTGAATATGCATGCATAGGTGAAATCCATGTTTCATCACATGATGGTTATGTCAACATGTCTATAGGCATAATGGATCCTAATATACATGCTTGGATGATCATATGTAACTCATACTGGGTTTGATGCTATTACCTTTCACATTCTAAGTTTTCATAAAGATCGCACTAAGTCAACAAAGGTAACTAAGTATATGCAAAGTACCTCGTAGTCATGACTCTCACGTATTAGAACACATACATAAGCCACTTTAACATGCTCAAATGATTAGAATGTGGACATCCTATATATATGTCCAAAAACTCTAAGTTTATCTTTTGAAATTATTTTCAATTTAAACAATATTTTCTAGTGTATGCTCAATACCTTCGACTCACATATCATGCATATCTAAACCATATAATCATGCTTAAAACGTCAGAATTTAAACATGGTATGTATTTATCAAAGTTCATTTTACAAACTCTAATTTCACTTTGAAAACTATAACTTTTATCAACCATGCTTGCTAACATAGTAAAACATGTTCATGCTCGAATAATGTACCCATATATACATGTCAAACATGTCCTCATGCTTGTCTAAAGCGATAACATATGCTAGCATATAACAGAACCTGTAACAGAAATCAGAAACTGATTCTGCAGATGGGCGCGGCCGCGCCCCATTTGTACTAGGGAGACGCGCGGCCGCGCGTCCCCGTTTCCAAACCAGAAGCTTTTCTGCAATGCAGAGCTTCAACCCAATTCGGAAGTTTACTTATCAATTTGATTCTACATCAGCCATGTAACAGTTCTATCATACACAATAGCTTACATAGCACATAAAAACCATATTCCACACTTCAATTACCATCTAAACTACAAAATCAAGAACTTACCATTAAAGAACAAAAATGGGAAAAGGTAGGAATTATACCTCTGGAAGTCTTAAGCTTGAGCTTGCTAAGCTTGCTACCAAAAATCAGATTGTGTACTCATAATACTCTCTCCCAATACTCACTATAAAAAACTTATCAAGAGTCTAGCAAATTGAGTTTGTGAGGGGGAGCTTCCAATTTATAGAGAGTTGGTTAACTATGCCAAAGCTTTGCACAATGAATTAAACTATTGGAAGAAGAGAAGAATTGTTGGGCATTAGATAGTTAGTAAATCCCATCATGAAGCCCACTCCCCCCATAATCATTTGCTACAAGCTATCATGAAATTGAATTTGACAAATGAAGAGTAGTATAGGCCATTGCCCATTCACGTGTAGAAGGAGAATGAGACACTCATTTTGGGACATGTCTTCTAATCTCAGCATTTGGCCAAAGTGGGTGCAAACATACTTAAGTTTTTCTCCTTTTGGACAATACTAGTCACATTCTAATAACTTAGTATTTGCTACCTTATGATAAGTTATGGGCACAAATACACCACTCCTCATAAATGTACATCCACATATAAGCAAGTATACTCATAATTTAAATATACATCAATACGTATTATAATGTAACTCATGTACATTGTTTTAACTCAATTAATATTTAATTGGGCTAGATATAAAATAGTTGGGTATTCTCATCCCATAATTTTTCCATAAAATTATTATCTCAATTACACCCAAATATTATAATGATAATCAATATCAATTATTTATTAACTTGCCATTTCTTTTAATAATTATAGTTAAACATCTAATTGATTTAACTTTACCACTCATGCCACACAAGGCACAATTATATAAGCTTAGTATTTAATAGGCCTCAAGCTCACAAAATAATATTACTCTCAATGTCACATCTTATAATAAGTTCATGATGTAATACCATTACATTTCTTATTTACATGTTCTCTAATTATAATCAATCTATTACCCTCCTATGGGCAATACCCAATGGTCAAAGAAGAGTTGGTGGCTAACCCCACCAACTACTACTATTCATGGTCCTTCCTCATCATCACACCTTATAACATGCTCATAATGTAATTACATTTCTTATTATATGCTCTCTTAGCAACAATGTAGAAATTGAATTAACAAACTCTACACACCAATGCATTGCCTCTAATTATTATCAAGCTATTATCCTCCTACGGTCATTACCCAAAGGGCAAAAAGGGGAGTTGGTGGCTAACTCCCACCAACTACTACTATTCATGTACCCTAACCACTTGATTAACCATTATTGTTCTCACATGGACGAACTTGCAAGCTTATATCTAACAACTTAATGTTATTATCATATGATATGATAGAGTCACACATACACCCAATCATCATGTACATTTGACAATACCAAATATATTTTAATTGAGTAGTGTCACACCCCATTATTGTAAATTTTATTATTTCAATTATACTTAACCATTGAAATAATTATTAACAACAATTATTTATTTAGTTTAATTTAATATCCTTCATAAAGTACGCATTGATGTACCACACATAACACATTGTTACATAGGTCCATTTATGTAACTCACGTGACTCATTTCACTTTATCATATAGTTTCCTATATTATATAGTTTTTTCTTGAAGTGTCACACTTCATTTCATATTATATAGATGTATCTACTTTATAACTTATAATTACACATCATTGCACATAGCAATTTATCCACATAATAATATTAATTAATTCCTTTAATTATTCATTCATAAAATTATTTAATGAATGTTTATTGCACCACTTTGCCATACTAGGCATATCTCACAAGCTCAATATTAAGCTTATCATTACTTCCACCACACTTTAATATTCTTTTTTAATATAAGGTTTGTGTGACACAAGCATTCTAATGTCAATCTACGTTAAATAACTATACACTTATAATATGTATAGCATTTATGCTCAGAATAATTAAGATTTACTCTATTATTATAAAATCTACAATAAAATAATAACTTAAGTTATTTAATACATTAAAATAACTTAGCTTTCTTTTATTAATTAACTGTAAGAACCCGAATTTGTAGATATTATTAAATAAGGATTTAATAAATAAAATTCTTAAACTGTGAGATGGGTTCGAATAAGAGTATTTTTATGTGATATAAGGTATGTGGTATTATATTACATAGGTTAATATGGACTATGTAATATGTGTTTTATAAATATATTATTAATATATATTTGTTACTTAGCGTAGAGACGTTTCAGTTAAGATAAAGGGAGTGGATAAATTCCTATCGATATTAAATAATTTATAGAATTATTTTATCATAGTAAGTTGGCGACATTAAATATCCTTAATGTATAATCACCATATTCTTGTGTATGTGTATTAATAACTAGTATGTTTATAATATAGGTTATTAATAGCACTTAAGCTATCCATGAATAGGTTTGGATAGTGAAGCATGAGTTAGTAAAGGAATTAACTAATAAGAATAAATATTAGTTAATTTAAGTTGGGATTTATATTATGAAATAATATAATGAGAGTATTGAACCTTAATTAACTATGATGATATAGTACAGTGTTTAATTTACTTAAGTAAAGGAGTGAATTAATATGTGTGTTGATTATGTAATTATAGTTGATACTTTTTATATATATTACTTAGAGTGGTAATATGTGAAAAAGTTTGATGTGCGAATAACGTTAAATATATATATATATATACATTATTAAAAGGGAGATGGAAATCATTATATCTTTAAATGAATATTTGAAGAAATTGTTTTGGGAACAATTTATAGAAAAGAAAGGGAAATGGTTATTATATATTTTAATAAAGGATATTAAAATAATTTTTAATATTGAATTATTTTAATAAAAGGAGGAAATGTTATTTTTAAATAGTAACATTACCTTATATATTTTGTATAAGGTGTGATTGATTAATATGATAGATATATTACATATTTGCTATATGTAAATAAATTGATAGAAATAATTTCTTATAATAGAAAATAAACTTATTATCTATTTTCTATATATAATATATGTACATGTGTTGTACATGTAATTATTCGATATTATATTATATTATAATATCTTGAGTTAATAAATAAAGTATTTTTTAATAATGAATATCTTTATTTGGAGAAAACATAATATTTTATGATATGGATAAATACATAATGTATTTTCAAGGGAGTTTATTAATGAAAGGAAACTAAGTTATTTTAATATATTAAATAACTTAAGTTATTATTTGATCGTGAATATTATTAGTTAAATATTTAATAGAGTATATATATTAATTATTATAAGCGTAAAGGTTATACTTATTATAAGTATAATTAATTGAAGTAGTTTAGCATTTTAATAGCTTGAGTTATTATATTACCGTAAAGGTTATATATATATATATATATATATATATGTGTGTGTGTGTGTGTGTGTGTGTGTGTGTGTGTGTGTGTGTGTGTGTGTGTGAACCTTGTGACTTAATAGTTCTAATTATATTGAACATGTTATAAGTAGTAAGTGATGGGAATAATAATAAGCTTGAGATTAAGCTTGTGAGAAATGCCTTGTGTGGCACGATAATAGATTCGGTAATGAATTGATTAATTCAAAGATGGAAGAATTATTAATTGAACAATTAATCTATATTAATTGTTATTATAATAATATGTTGAATTATTATTATTGCGAGTGATAGCATGATAATAAGTATATTTGTTATAAATATAATAAGATTTATATATATTGTGAAAATTAACTATATAAATGTTAATTAATTGTTATGGAAATTTTAATTCCATTGATTAATGAGAAATGGATTAATAAATATTATTATTAATTAATTGATGAGATAAGTAAATTACTTACTTCTATGTGCAAGCATGCGAATAAAATGTATAGCGTATAGTAACTAACTATATATTATATGAAGTGTGAAGTGTAGTGCAATTATATTATATAGTGTGGTGCAACAATTATTTGACTATACTATATATAGGGACCATGTATCAAGATTAATTAAACTATGTGAGTTACATGAAATGTGGGTGTGACAATGTGTATATTAAGTATACAATAAAATAATATATATCATGAATATAAGGTAAACAATTATTGAATTAATAAAATTTAATAATAAAGGAGACAGTACACTGTGATGGTACCCGAAAGAATTATATCCGGTGGGATGAACTGTACATGGGTTTTATATGTGTGAGTTAAAATTTACTACATGATAGTAGTATTTATTAGGATTACATGGTAACCCCATTTTTAACCTAAGTGTACAATTATACATTGATATATATAATATACATATGTATATTGCCCAAAGGAATGCAAAGCTGAGATTATTTCTTGTCCCTAATTGTGAGTCACCCCTCAATTTCCTCTCACGTGAACTCCCTAGTCTACACTACTCTTCTTCTCATTTTCCTCACAATTGTAGCCAATGATTTCAAGGGATGTGGGTTTGATGATGTGATTTACCAACCCTCAACCTAATCTCCATGAACCATTAGATTCTTGTTCCTTCCATTAGTTTGAAATGGTGAGTAAATTCATGGACTAGGTAATGGATTGTCTATAAATGCAAGCTCCTCTCTTCTCTTTTTAATTTGCTGAGAATTCAAAATGAAGTAAATTGGGTAAGTATATTGAGAGAGATTTTCTAGTGAGTTGAAGAAAGCAATATGGCAGTGTAGTAGAAACCATTTAGCAAGCTTTGCAAAATTGAGATAGCAGAGGTATAAACTTCCCATCTTTGTTCTCTGTCAAACTTTATATTCTTGAAATTCTAAATTTTTGATTAGGTTGAATTGGATTGATTAATTAAGTGTTTGGAAAATGTTGTTAAGCATGATAGAAATACATGATAGCTAGTATTGGATCGAATTCGTATGGATTTCTGAGTTTGTATTGGAACCTGCCGAAGCAGGCTTTTTCTTGGCATGAACTGGACACGGCGCAGCTGCGCCGGGTTTATACCCAGGCGCTGCGCAGCTGCGCCAGCAGCCTGTTCTGATTTTGTTTTCCTGCTTCAATGCTGTTAAGTGCAAACGTATAGTACTACCTTAGAACAAGTATAATAGCATGAATAAATTATATATATGGATATGTAGACATAATATGAGCATGTTCTACTATGATTATATGCATGATTAACGGACGGTTATGATTTCCAATAGTAAACGTAAAGTTTTGTAAACGAAATTGACTTATCCGAACCATGTCGACATTCTGATTTTTCAAGCATGACTATATGATTTAGGAATGCATGAGAAGCGTATTAACTTACGAATATATGTTTCATAGTATAACATGAGCATGTCGGACCTCGTTAGTGAACATTTCTAACGAAAGTGTAAGTTTTGAACACAAACTTTGACACGTATGTACCATACCCATATTCTGATTTTTGAAAGCATATTTATATGGGTGGTTAAGCATGAAAAGATAGTCTAAGGTGTTATGATTGCATTAACATACATGATTGAAGACTACATTGATTTCAAAAGACAAACTTTGAGTTTTTAGACATAAATATAGGATGTCCACATTCTGATTATTTGAGCATGTATAATAGGATTTCATTGTGCCTATAGACATGTTGACATAAGCATCATATGATGAAACATGGATTTCACCTATGCACGCATATTCATAGAAAATGAATTTCTAAAGCATAAACTATATGATTAACATATACATGTGTGATATACGCACGAGCATGTATACTTAGTATTGTTTAGCCTCGTGGTGTGTTGATATGACTTTATTAATGGACCATTAGTAACGTGGGCTTGATTTGTTTAAAGTTTATCAGCATATGGCCTTAATTGGATTAGGATGAGCATTCTAGGTTCGAACTTGAAATTTTAACCATAGAGCATGCGTATTGATTAATATCAGTAACTTGAATGATATTGATTGAACTCGGGTGGTCCAGCAAAATGAAATTTCATTCCTGGTTTGATCAGTGAGTGGCGCAGCTGCGCCACTTTTAAGGCCAATACCTGCGCAGCTGCGCCAGCCTGTTTTCAAGATTTGTGCAGTCTGTTTGTTCTTGGTTTTTGTAGTAGAATTGTATTATTACTTAAACTGCAAATCATGGTCTGACCCCTACTGGTTTATGACTATATGATAAACATAATAACCTTGCATGCCTAATTTAAAATATGACAAGGATTTTGAAAGGTGAAGCTTAGAAAAGTTTGAATGTAATGATTTCGATAAGGTTTGAGAAACATGAAAGCAATATAGATCATGTATTTATGAGCTTTAAATACGTGTCGAACACATAGCGAGTCGAGTAAAGGTGTATGAATGTTGATATTAAAAGTATACTTATACTAGCTATTATAGGAGTATGTTAAGAAAGTGAAACAAGGTTCTAAGAACCAAGTTAGACAACAATGTAACCTTTATTATTACATTGACAATGTGTGATACATATAACTAATGAGTGTGATCTCTATGGTTAATATAACTGTGTAGGATTACACAAAGTGCAGAGATTCTTAAGCAGTTAAGTCGTAGTTGTTAAACTACGAATCAGGTAAGTCTTTCAGTTCCTATTTGATATATGAATTCAATAACTGTTAGTTGAATTATATTATGCTGTGATAATGTGAACTTATATATGAACTGTATATGAGATATAAATGAGATTGAAAGTTGATCTTTGATGATATACTTGTTATGTGAAAAGTAACATGCGTAGTAACTATAAATTGTTTATAAATGCATGAACTGAGTATAATGTTGTATGCTATGTGATGCATGAAAACTGTTAGAATTGCTGAGCTGTCGAGCTCACTCTTGCAAATAACCACTTTTGCAGGTTAAGGACTTACGATAAAGACTTCGTGCTTCTTGATTGATAAAGATAGATAGTATCGAATTGAAGAGTACTATTTAGATTATTGCTTGAACCCTGTTTAGGTTCTAAAAGTTGTACTTGATAGTTGTTTACACTGTTTAATACATGTTGTGTTGTAAAGATGTATTAGTTAATACATAGAGGATATCAAGTTGAGTTGTAAACGTTATACGATAACTCAAATATAATGAATCATATTTTATAATTGATTCAAGGGTTGTAATTGATTCAAGTTATGAAATCAATAAAAGATTTTATTCAAGGATATAGAAAAGTTTAAATTATTCCGCATTTTAGTAACATCAAATATGATGTAAAGAGGAGATCTTGGATATAAATAGAATTTATATTCTAAATTGTAATAAGTAAAGATGTATTCTTTTAGTAATAAATAAAAGATGTAATAATTTGGCGATAATAGTATCGTGACTGCACCGAATCCAAGGTTTCGAAGGAATGTGGATTTGGGGGCGTCACATTAACTCTATTGAAAATACATTAAAAATTATGTATTTTTCCATAACATAAAATATTATGTTTTCTCCGAATAAAGACATTCATTATCAGAAAATAATTTACGTATTCTCTCAAGATATTATTCTTAATACGACACATGTACATATATTATATATAGAAAATAGGTAATAAGTTTATTTTATAATAAATTATTTCCATCAATTTATTTACATATAGTAAATACGTTTTAATATATTTACTATATTAATTAATCATACCTATTACCTCATACAAAAACATATAAGGAAATATTATTATTCAAAAATAACATTTTCTCCTTTTATTAAAATAATTCAATATTAAAAATTATTTTAATATCCTTTATTAGAAATATATAATATTTAGTTCTCTTTCTTTTCTATAAATTGTTCCCAAAATAATTTTTTCAAATATTCATTTAAAGATATAATGATTTCCATTTCTCTTTAATAACGTATATATATTTATTAACGTTATTCGCACATTAGACTTTCTCACATATTACCATTCTAAGTAATATATAGAATGTACTAATTATAATCATATTCAACATATATATTAATTCACTACTTTACTTAAGTAAATTTAAACACTGTACTATATCATCATAGTTAATTAGGGTTCAATACTCATTATATTATTCCCTAATATAACTTTCAACTTAAATTAACTAATATTTATTCTTATTAGTTAATTCCTTAACTAACTCATGCTTCACTATCCAAACATATTCACGGATAGCTTAAGTGCTATTAATAACCTATTATAAACATACTAGTTATTAATACACATACACAAGAATATGGTGATTATACATTAAGGATATTTAATATCACCAACTTACTATGATAAGATAATTCTATAAATTATTTAATATCGATAGGAATTTATCCACTTCCTTTACCTCAATTGAATCGTCCCTAAAATAAATAATAAATATATATTAATAATATATTTATTAATCACAAAAACACATATTACATAGTCCATATTACCCTATGTAATATAATACCACATACCACATACCTCATATCACATATATATACTCTTATTCGAACCCATCTCACAGTTTAAGAATTTTATTTATTAAATCCTTATTTAATAATATCTAAAAATTCGGGTTCTTATATCCTCTCCCCATTATAAGGATTCAGTCCTCGGAATCACCAAAACCTCCTCTACTCGGTGCCATTCCGAATATCACATATTTTCTTGAATAATTTTTATTCATTATCTTTTCGAAAGTTTTATTATTATAACATTCTCCATCGCATTCTGCCACTTTTTCCTTTCTAAGGAACATTCTACTTACTACCTTCATCCTTCAGAAGAATAAGAATCTTCCACGATTTTTCAATAATCGGGAAGTAGTATGAATAACTCAGATTTCAAATTATGCTGAGGGCTCACAAGACTGTGAAGTTTTCTCTAGGTTTACTAATGCTTCAACACAATTCTTCACACCGCAAACCAGAGTGTTTATCAATCACAAAGACTGAAAACACCCTCCATGCGTACTCTAGGTGGCCAACCTATTGTACCACTACGCTGGGCTGCAACGTAGTGTTTTGTAACAACTATATGCGTTACGCTCGGAACCATTGTCCCCGAAAATATGTTCCCTTATAGGGTTGTTCACCTCAGCTTTTCAACATCTGAATCCGCACCAGAGCAATCTGGTTTGGCATAAATACAAAAGAATGCTTTAATTCTAAAATAACTTTTCAACAGTCGCCTAGCCGAATCAAATAGCTTAGACTCTCATCAACAATTCGGACATCAATCGAAATAATTTAGTTAACTTTTCATAATTCGAAAGAAAAACCAAAAATCATTTTATGACGTCATGATGCCGCACCAACTTAATAGTACGTAGAGGATTCCGCCATTTTATGACTTTGTCATATTACATCATACCATAGTGGGCTGACGATCTTTCGATCACAACCAACACTAGGTTCGATTGCATTGATGACTCCATCGTTTACCATTCTACATCATATCAAATGATGCACATGGTAAAAATACATTTTGAAAGATTTTCAAATTATTTTTGTCGTAGCCAAAACAAGTAGCTTAGACATACGAATAACGGTGTTGTTTGTAAAACTCATTGGTTCAGTCACTTGACCCAATGTTTTTCTCGAGAAAACCAAAGTGCAAACGCTAGCACAAAGTCAATAAATTTTGAAAATCTAGCGTAGCTAGAAGATTTAGGAAAAAACCAATTTCTCCATCACTTCAATCTCTTACTACCATCAATGCTCACTATTCTAAAACTCTTATATAATATATCTATTCTCAGTACAGTTCACCAACTTACCACACCATGGAAGCTCAGGAACTTACCACAATCATATGGGTTAAGGAACTTATCCTAGTCAGACCAAAATCGTCCATTCGCTGAGGGGTCCCACCATACGATTATGAGTCACGAACTTGTCATAGGCATGAGTCTTAAGAACTCGCACCTAATCTTAATATTATCTAATTATATCTTAGAAATCTCTATCTACCAAAATAAATATGAGAAAAGAATCACCTTTCCACCATATGTAGAATGATACCGCGACACTAACATTCCAACGATTATCAATGTGATGCACTTAGTGCAAGCACAAAGCCTCTGCCCATACAAAAGTTTGTACAACTAAGCCATCACATGAGTTCTCAATGGAAGTTCAACACTTAACTCTATCTTACTCTATTACTTGCTTGTCACGAGCTTTCTATGTTTCATCACATACAACTCTTCATGAGTTCATCTCGTACTTATTATAGTACATTCACTTAAGCATCAACATATACATACTTAGTCATTACAGACTCTCTATCATTTCACAGTTCAATCTGATCACGTCGTGATCATCGGTTTACCTTATGGTTCTTTACCTATTATCAACCAAACTCCATCTGAGTTTATTCTCACTATCTTTGTCATATATATCTTATAGACAACGTCTTAACATTTTCATTACCGGAGTTAGGAAACTCCTGATTCTCATTCTCTAGATATTTCGAGATTCTTCTTTGAATCTTCATTTAGATATATTTTAATCTTTCTCTTTCCCTCTCTCAGGTTATAGTCTACGGTACACTTACCTAAGGTTTATAACCTACAGCTTTGATACCAACCTGTGACGCCCCCAAATCCACGTTCCTTCGAAACCTCGGATTCGGTGCAGTCACGATACTACTATCGTCAAACTATTACATCTTTTAATCATTAGTAAAAGAATACAACTTTGTTTATTACAATTTAGAATATAAATTCTATTTATATCCAAGATCTCGTCTTTACATCATATTCGATGATACTAAAATGCGAAATAATTTAAACTTTTTCAGTCTTCCTTGAACAAAATCTTTTATTGATTCCATAACTTAAATCCATTACATTTTCCTGAATCAAACTATATCATGATTCACTCTATTCAAATTTTTGTATAATCGCATACATCTTAACTTAATATCCTCTATGTATTATCTAATACATCTTTACAGTACGACAAGCATTAAACCTCGTAAACAAATATCAAGTACAACTACTAGAACCTAAACATGGTTCGAGTAATAATCTAAACAGTATTCTTCATTGCGATGCTATCTAACTTTATCAATCAAGAAGCACGAAGTCTTTATTGTAAGTCCTTAACCTACAAAAGTGGTTATTTGCAAGAGTGAGCTCGACAGCTCAGCAATTCTAACAGTTTTCATGCATCACAGAGCATATAACATCATACTCAGTTTATGCATTTATAAACAGTTTATATTTACTACGCATGTTACTTTTCACATAACAAGTATATCATCAAAGATCAACTTTCAATCTCATTTATATCTCATATACAGTTCATATATAAGTTCACATTATCACAGCATAATATAATTCAACTAACAGTTATTGAATTCATATATCAAATAGGAACTGAAAGACTTGCCTGATGCGTAGTTTAACAACTACGACTTAACTGCTTAAAGTATCTGCACTTCGTATAATCCTACACAGTTATACAATTATAGGTTCATACATATCAATTATACGCATCCATACATTCTTAATATAATAATAAGTATTACATTGTTTTCTTTCTTGGTTCTTAGAACCTTGTTTCACTTTCCTATCATACACTTAGTATCGTTAGGTACGTATAGTTATACCTCAACTATATATCACACACTTATTTATCTATGTGTTCGACACATATTTAAAACTCATACATATATCATCACATTATCCTTATCGAAACCATTACATTTAAACTTTCTAAGTTTTACCTTTCAAAATCCTTGGCATACTTAAACTAGTCATGCAAGGCTACTATGTTCCTCATGTACACACGTTTATAAGGGCATTAACTCAAATTTTAAAACCTAGCATGCTCATTCAAATCCAACTCAAAGTTACATGGTTTTTCATGTTGGACTTTCATATACCTTAAGTAATTCAAGTCCATGCTTCAAGGTCAACTACTAAGGTCATGTTATCACATAACAAGCTTAAACAATACTAAGTAGGCATGCTCGTGCTTATAATACACATGTATACTTAATCACATAGCCTATGCTTTAGAAATTCAGTTCTTTGAATATGCGTGCATAGGTGAAATCCATGTTTCATCACATGATGGTTATGTCAACATGTCTATAGGCATAATGGATCCTAATACACGTGCTTGGATGATCATATGTAACTCACACCGGGTTTGATGCTATTACCTTTCACATTCTAAGTTTTCATAAAGATCGCACTAAGTCAACAAAGGTAACTAAGTATATGCAAAGTACCTCGTAGTCATGACTCTCACGTATTAGAACACATACATAAGCCACTTTTACATGCTCAAATGATCAGAATGTGGACATCCTATATATATGTCCAAAAACTCTAAGTTTGTCTTTTGAAATCATTTTCAATTTAAACAATATTTTCTAGTGTATGCTCAATACCTTCGACTCACATATCATGCATATCTAAACCATATAATCATGCTTAAAACTTCAAATTTAAACATGGTATGTATTTATCAAAGTTCGTTTTACAAACTCTAATTTCACTTTGAAAACTATAACTTTTATCAACCATGCATTGCTAACATAGTAAAACATGTTCATGCTCGATTAATGTACCCATATATACATGTCAAACATGTCCTCATGCTTGTCTAAAGCGATAACATATGCTAGCATATAACAGAACCTGTAACAGAAATCAAAACTGATTCTGCAGATGGGCGCGGCCGCGCCCCATTTGTACTAGGGAGACGCGCGGCCGCGCGTCCCCGTTTCCAAACCAGAAGCTTTTCTGCAATGCAGAGCTTCAACCCAATTCGGAAGTTTACTTATCAATTTGATTCTACATCAGCCATGTAACAGTTCTATCATACACAATAGCTTACATAGCACATAAAAACCATATTCCACACTTCAATTACCATCTAAACTACAAAATCAAGAACTTACCATTAAAGAACAAAATGGGAAAAGGTAGGAATTATACCTCTGGAAGTCTTAAGCTTTAGCTTGCTAAGCTTGCTACCAAAAATCAGATTGTGTACTCATAATACTCTCTCCCAATACTCACTATAAAAAACTTATCAAGAGTCTAGCAAATTGAGTTTGTGAGGGGGAGCTTCCAATTTATAGAGAGTTGGTTAACTATGCCAAAGCTTTGCACAATGAATTAAACTATTGGAAGAAGAGAAGAATTGTTGGGCATTAGATAGTTAGTAAATCCCATCATGAAGCCCACTCCCCCCATAATCATTTGCTACAAGCTATCATGAAATTGAATTTGACAAATGAAGAGTAGTATAGGCCATTGCCCATTCACGTGTAGAAGGAGAATGAGACACTCATTTTGGGATATGTCTTCTAATCTCAGCATTTGGCCAAAGTGGGTGCAAACATACTTAAGTTTTTCTCCTTTTGGACAATACTAGTCACATTCTAATAACTTAGTATTGCTACCTTATGATAAGTTATGGGCACAAATACACCACTCCTCATAAATGTACATCCACATATAAGCAAGTATACTCATAATTTAAATATACATCAATACGTATTATAATGTAACTCATGTACATTGTTTTAACTCAATTAATATTTAATTGGGCTAGATATAAAATAGTTGGGTATTCTCATCCCATAATTTTTCCATAAAATTATTATCTCAATTACACCCAAATATTATAATGATAATCAATATCAATTATTTATTAACTTGCCATTTCTTTTAATAATTATAGTTAAACATCTAATTGATTTAACTTTACCACTCATGCCACACAAGGCACAATTATATAAGCTTAGTATTTAATAGGCCTCAAGCTCACAAAATAATATTACTCTCAATGTCACATCTTATAATAAGTTCATGATGTAATACCATTACATTTCTTATTTACATGTTCTCTAATTATAATCAATCTATTACCCTCCTATGGGCAATACCCAATGGTCAAAGAAGAGTTGGTGGCTAACCCCACCAACTACTACTATTCATGGTCCTTCCTCATCATCACACCTTATAACATGCTCATAATGTAATTACATTTCTTATTATATGCTCTCTTAGCAACAATGTAGAAATTGAATTAACAAACTCTACACACCAATGCATTGCCTCTAATTATTATCAAGCTATTATCCTCCTACGGTCATTACCCAAAGGGCAAAAAGGGGAGTTGGTGGCTAACTCCCACCAACTACTACTATTCATGTACCCTAACCACTTGATTAACCATTATTGTTCTCACATGGACGAACTTGCAAGCTTATATCTAACAACTTAATGTTATTATCATATGATATGATAGAGTCACACATACACCCAATCATCATGTACATTTGACAATACCAAATATATTTTAATTGAGTAGTGTCACACCCCATTATTGTAAATTTTATTATTTCAATTATACTTAACCATTGAAATAATTATTAACAACAATTATTTATTTAGTTTAATTTAATATCCTTCATAAAGTACGCATTGATGTACCACACATAACACATTGTTACATAGGTCCATTTATGTAACTCACGTGACTCATTTCACTTTATCATATAGTTTCCTATATTATATAGTTTTTTCTTGAAGTGTCACACTTCATTTCATATTATATAGATGTATCTACTTTATAACTTATAATTACACATCATTGCACATAGCAATTTATCCACATAATAATATTAATTAATTCCTTTAATTATTCATTCATAAAATTATTTAATGAATGTTTATTTCACCACTTTGCCATACTAGGCATATCTCACAAGCTCAATATTAAGCTTATCATTACTTCCACCACACTTTAATATTCTTTTTTAATATAAGGTTTGTGTGACACAAGCATTCTAATGTCAATCTACGTTAAATAACTATACACTTATAATATGTATAGCATTTATGCTCAGAATAATTAAGATTTACTCTATATTATAAAATCTATAATAAAATAATAACTTAAGTTATTTAATAGATTAAAATAACTTAGCTTTCTTTTATTAATTAACTCTCTTGAAAATACATTAAAAATTATGTATTTTTCCATAACATAAAATATTATGTTTTCTCCGAATAAAGACATTCATTATCAGAAAATAATTTATGTATTGTCTCAAGATATTATTCTTAATACGACACATGTACATATATTATATATAGAAAATAGGTAATAAGTTTATTTTATAATAAATTATTTCCATTAATTTATTTACATATAGTAAATACGTTTTAATATATTTACTATATTAATTAATCATACCTATTACCTCATACAAAAACATATAAGGAAATATTATTATTCAAAAATAACATTTTCTCCTTTTATTAAAATAATTCAATATTAGAAATTATTTTAATATCCTTTATTAGAAATATATAATATTTAGTTCTCTTTCTTATCTATAAATTGTTCCCAAAATAATTTCTTCAAATATTCATTTAAAGATATAATGATTTCCATTTCTCTTTAATAACGTATATATATTTATTGACGTTATTCGCACATTAGACTTTCTCACATATTACCATTCTAAGTAATATATAGAATGTACTAATTATAATCATATATTCAACATATATATTAATTCACTTATTTACTTAAGTAAATTTAAATATTGTACTATATCATCATAGTTAATTAGGGTTCAATACTCATTATATTATTCCCTAATATAACTTTCAACTTAAATTAACTAATATTTATTCTTATTAGTTAATTCCTTAACTAACTCATGCTTCACTATCCAAACCTATTCACGGATAGCTTAAGTGCTATTAATAACCTATTATAAACATACTAATTATTAATACACATACACAAGAATATGGTGATTATACATTAAGGATATTTAATGTCACCAACTTACTATGATAAGATAATTCTATAAATTATTTAATATCGATAGGAATTTATCCACTTCCTTTACCTCAATTGAATCGTCTCTAAAATAAATAATAAATATATATTAATAATATATTTATTAATCACAAAAACACATATTACATAGTCCATATTACCCTATGTAATATAATACCACATACTTCATATCACATATATATATACTCTTATTCGAACCCATCTCACAGTTTAAGAATTTTATTTATTAAATCCTTATTTAATAATATCTAAAAATTCGGGTTCTTATATCCTCTCCCCATTATAAGGATTCAGTCCTCGGAATCACCAAAACCTCCTCTACTCGGTGCCATTCCGAATATCACATATTTTCTTGAATAATTTTTATTCATTATCTTTTCGAAAGTTTTATTATTATAACATTCTCCATCGCATTCTGCCACTTTTTCCTTTCTAAGGAACATTCTACTTACTACCTTCATCCTTCAGAAGAATAAGAATCTTCCACGATTTTTCAATAATCGGGAAGTAGTATGAATAACTCAGATTTCAAATTATGCTGAGGGGTCACAAGACTGTGAACTTTTCTCCAGGTTTACTAATGCTTCAACACAATTCTTCACACCGCAAACCAGAGTGTTTATCAATCACAAAGACTGAAAACACCCTCGATGCGCACTCTAGGTGGCCAACCTATTGTACCACTACGTTGGGCCGCAACGTAGTGTTTTGTAACAACTATATGCGTTACGCTCGGAACCATTGTCCCCGAAAATATGTTCCCTTATAGGGTTGTTCACCTCAGCTTTTCAACATCTGAATCCGCAACAGAGCAATCTGGTTTAGCATAAATACACAAGAATGCTTTAATTCTATAATATCTTTTCAACAGTTGCCTAGCCGAATCAAATAGCGTAGACTCTCATCAACAATTCGGACATCAATCGAAATAATTTAGTTAACTTTTCATAATTCGAAAGAAAAACCAAAAATCATTTTATGACGTCATGATGCCGCACCAACTTAATAGTACGTAGAGGATTCCGCCATTTTATGACTTTGTCATATTACATCATACCATAGTGGGCTGACGATCTTTCGATCACAACAAACACTAGGTTCGATTGCGTTGATGACTCCATCGTTTACCATTCTACATCATGTCAAATGATGCACATGGTAAAAATACATTTTGAAAGATTTTCAAATTATTTTTGTCTTAGCCGAAACAAGTAGCTTAGACATACGAATAACGGTGTTGTTTGTAAAACTCATTGGTTCAGTCACTTGACCCAATGTTTTTCTCGAGAAAACCAAAGTGCAAACGCTAGCACAAAGTCAATAAATTTTGAAAATCTAGCGTAGCTAGAAGATTTAGAAAAATTCCAATTTCTCCATCACTTCAATCTCTTACTACCATCAATGCTCACTATTCTAAAACTCTTATATAATATATCTATTCTCAGTACAGTTCACCAACTTACCACACCATGGAAGCTCAAGAACTTACCACAATCATATGGGTTGAGGAACTTATCCTAGTCAGACCAAAATCGTCCATTCGCTGAGGGGTCCCACCATACGATTATGAGTCACGAACTTGTCATAGGCATGAGTCTTAAGAACTCGCACCTAATCTTAATATTATCTAATTATATCTTAGAAATATCTATTTATCAAAATAAATATGAGAAAAGAATCACCTTTCAACCATATGTAGAATGATACCGCGACACTAACATTCCAACGATTATCAATGTGATGCACTTAGTGCAAGCACAAAACCTCTTCCCATACAAAAGTTTGTACAACTAAGCCATCGCATGAGTTCTCAATGGAAGTTCAACACTTAACTCTATCTTACTCTATTACTTGCTCGTTACGAGCTTTCTATGTTTCATCACATACAACTCTTCATGAGTTCATCTCGTACTTTTCATAGTACATTCACTTAAGCATCAACTAATACATACTTAGTCGTTACAGGCTATCTATCATTTCACAGTTCAATCTGATCACGTCGCGATCATCAGTTTACCTTATGGTTCTTTACCTATTATCAACCAAACTCCATCTGAGTTTATTCTCACTATCTTTGTCATATATATCTTATAGACATCGTCTTAATATTTTCATTACCGGAGTTAGGAAACTCCTGATTCTCATTCTCTAGATATTTCGAGATTCTTCTTTGAATCTTCATTTAGAAATATTTTAATCTTTATCTTTCCCTCTCTCAGGTTATAGTCTAAGGTACACTTACCTAAGGTTTATAAACTACAGCTTTGATACCAACCTGTGACGCCCCCAAATCCACGTTCCTTCGAAACCTCGGATTCGGTGCAGTCACGATACTACTATCGTCAAATTATTACATCTTTTAATCATTAGTAAAAGAATACAACTTTGTTTATTACAATTTAGAATGTAAATTCTATTTATATCCAAGATCTCGTGTTTACATCATATTCGATGTTACTAAAATGCGAAATAATTTAAACTTTTTCAGTCTTCCTTGAACAAAATCTTTTATTGATTCCATAACTTAAATCCATTACATTTTCCTGAATCAAACTATATTATGATTCACTCTATTCAAATTTTTGTATAATCGCATACATCTTAACTTAATATCCTCTATGTATTATCTAATACATCTTTACAGTACGACAAGCATTAAATCTCGTAAACAAATATCAAGTACAACTACTAGAACCTAAACATGGTTTGAGTAATAATCTAAACTGTATTCTTCATTGCGATGCTATCTATCTTTATCAATCAAGAAGCACGAAGTCTTTATTGTAAGTCCTTAACCTGCAAAAGTGGTTATTTGCAAGAGTGAGCTCGACAGCTCAGCAATTCTAACAGTTTTCATGCATCACATAGCATATAACATCATACTCAGTTTATGCATTTATAAACAGTTTATATTTACTACGCATGTTACTTCTCACATAACAAGTATATCATCAAAGATCAACTTTCAATCTCATTTATATCTCATATACAGTTCATATATAAGTTCACATTATCACAGCATAATATAATTCAACTAACAGTTATTGAATTCATATATCAAATAGGAACTAAAAGACTTGCCTGATGTGTAGTTTAACAACTACGACTTAACTGCTTAAAGTATCTGCACTTCGTATAATCCTACACAGTTATACAATTATAGGTTCATACATATCAATTATACGCATCCATACATTCTTAATATAATAATAAGTATTACATTGTTTTCTTTCTTGGTTCTTAGAACCTTGTTTCACTTTCCTATCATACACTTAGTATCGTTAGGTACGTATAGTTATACCTCAACTATATATCACACACTTATTTATCTATGTGTTCGACACATATTTAAAACTCATACATATATCATCACATTATCCTTATCGAAACCATTACATTTAAACTTTCTAAGTTTTACCTTTCAAAATCCTTGGCATACTTAAACTAGTCATGCAAGGCTACTATGTTCCTCATGTACACACGTTTATAAGGGCATTAACTCAAATTTTAAAACCTAGCATGCTCATTCAAATCCAACTCAAAGTTACATGGTTTTTCATGTTGGACTTTCATATACCTTAAGTAATTCAAGTCCATGCTTCAAGGTCAACTACTAAGGTCATGTTATCACATAACAAGCTTAAACAATACTAAGTAGGCATGCTCGTGCTTATAATACACATGTATACTTAATCACATAGCCTATGCTTTAGAAATTCATTTCTTTGAATATGCGTGCATAGGTGAAATCCATGTTTCATCACATGATGGTTATGTCAACATGTCTATAGGCATAATGGATCCTAATACACGTGCTTGGATGATCATATGTAACTCACACCGGGTTTGATGCTATTACCTTTCACATTCTAAGTTTTCATAAAGATCGCACTAAGTCAACAAAGGTAACTAAGTATATGCAAAGTACCTCGTAGTCATGACTCTCACGTATTAGAACACATACATAAGCCACTTTTACATGCTCAAATGATCAGAATGTGGACATCCTATATATATGTCCAAAAACTCTAAGTTTGTCTTTTGAAATTATTTTCAATTTAAACAATATTTTCTAGTGTATGCTCAATACCTTCGACTCACATATCATGCATATCTAAACCATATAATCATGCTTAAAAATTCATAATTTAAACATGGTATGTATTTATCAAAGTTCATTTTACAAACTCTAATTTCACTTTGAAAACTATAACTTTTATCAACCATGCTTGCTAACATAGTAAAACATGTTCATGCTCGATTAATGTACCCATATATACATGTCAAACATGTCCTCATGCTTGTCTAAAGCGATAACATATGCTAGCATATAACAGAACCTGTAACAGAAATCAAAAACTGATTCTGCAGATGGGCGCGGCCGCGCCCTATTTGTACTAGGGAGACGCGCGGCCGCGCGTCCCCGTTTCCAAACCAGAAGCTTTTCTGCAATGCAGAGCTTCAACCCAATTCAGAAGTTTACTTATTAATTTAATTCTACATCAGCCATGTAACAGTTCTATCATACACAATAGGTTACATAGCACATAAAAACCATATTCCACACTTCAATTACCATCTAAACTACGAAATCAAGAACTTACCATTAAAGAACAAAAATGGGAAAAGGTAGGAATTATACCTCTGGAAGTCTTAAGCTTGAGCTTGCTAAGCTTGCTACCAAAAATTAGATTGTGTACTCATAATACTCTCTCCCAATACTCACTATAAAAAATTGGGACGACCACCTACCCTTAGTAGAATTTGCATATAACAATAGTTACCATGCTAGTATCGGCATGCCACCATGCGAAACTCTTTACGGAAGAAAGTGCAGAACGCCGTAATGTTGGGACGAAGTCGGAGAGCGACAAATACTCGGACCAGAGTTAGTACAACAAACCGCGGACGTGGTGACAATGATAAGAGCGAGACTAGTAGCAGCTCAAGATCATCATAAAAAGTACGCAGACTTGCATCGGCAGGATCAAGACTTTAAAGTTGGCAGTTTCATATTCTTGAAGGTATCTCCTTTGAAGGAAAAAATACAATCCGGAAAGAAGGGAAAACTGAGTCCAAGATTTATAGGGCCGTTCGAGGTATTAAAGCGAGTGGACGAAGTGGCATACAAAGTTGCATTACCACCTGAGTTAGAGCACATCCACAACGTGTTCCACATCTCCGTGTTGCGTCCATACAAGGCCGACTATAAGCACATGATTTCTTACGAGCCCATTTAAGTGGAGAAGAACTTGGTGTACGAAGAAATTCCTGTCCAAATATTAGATAGGAAAGTGCAAACCTTAAGAAATAAAGTTATTTCATCTGTAAAAGTACTTTGGCATAACCACGATATTGAGGAGACTACGTGAGAGTTAGAAGATAGGATGATGAGGGACTATCCCCATCTATTTGTGTAACTGTATAGCAATTCCGAGGACGAAATTTTTATAAGGGGGGAGGATGTAATACCCAAAAATTCCTGAATATTATTAAATGAATATATTAATAAAAATGAATAATTATTTGAATATAAATGATTATGTGTTATGAGATGAGTTAATTCAATTGTTTCAAATTGAATATATATAATAATTGAGAAAAATATGAAGTTTATGATAAGCTCGTTGAAATGCCTTGTGTGGCACGAGAATAGATTCGATGATGAGTTAATTAATTCGAGGATGAAGGAATTATTAAGTGAACAATTGATCTATATTAATTGTTAACTATTATTATGAGAAATATAATAATAGTATGTTGATTTATTATTATTGCAAGTAATAGTATAATAATAAGTAAATTGTTTATAAATATAATAAGATTTATATTTAATAAATTGTTGAGGAATGTGATAATTTATCGTATAATTATGTTAATAATTGTTGTTAAGGGTAAATTAATGAGGGATGGATTAATTAATATTATTAATTAATTAATTGATAAGGTGAGTAATTAATTATTAGTGATTAATTGACATTGTGAATAATAAAATAAACGAGTAAGTTATTAATATAATAAAATTATATTAATTGCGTTGTGCAATGTTATGAGATATTAAACATATAATATATCGACGCTATGACTATATTATATAGTGCAATGTGACGCCTTAATGTGACTATACTATATATAGAAACTATATGTTACGACTAATTAAATAAGTATATGAATACATCGTGAGACTATGTGACAATGTGAGTGTGTGGACATTAATTGAGTACCTCTTGAATATATAGTAAACAATTGTTAATTGATAATGATTGCAACAATTAATTGAATAAATAGATATGAGATAATGATATAATACCCAATTGAATTATATTCGGCGTTGACGAAATATACATGGATTATATATGTGTAAAGTAAATTTACTACATTGAAATATTAATTATTCAATTGAATTACATTGTGACACTAACTTATAACCTAAGTACACAATTATAACCTTTGTATATATAATATGTAAATATACATAGCCTATGTATTACTACTCTTCATTTGCAAATGCTGAAGATATGCTGCTTTGTCCCAAAATAAGAGTCCCCTTTCTCCCTCACGTGCCTGAAAAAAGGCTAGAAGCTTATTCCCCTTTCTTCTCCCAAGCTCATTCTAGCTAATGATCAATGGGGGAGTAGTTTTAATGATGAAATTCACCAACTAATTACCAACTCTTCCATAACCAACATACAATTCATAATCACATTGATTTATTTTAGAGTGCAAAAGCTTTGTCTGAGTATTATTTTCTCTATAAATATAGCCTCTTCTCCTTCTAATTTGTTTTCCTGAGATATTGCTTAGAGAATTTAGAAGACTATTGTGAGTTTGCTAGCAAGATAGTTTACAGAGAGAGGAACTTCAATTAGCAGCTCATTCATAGATTGTAGAGGTATAATTTTCATTATTGTTCTTCATTCTAAAATTTCTTTAATTCTTGATTTTGGTTGGAATTCATGATTATGTGATTTGGTATTGTTTGATAGTTGTTGTATTAGCTTACTAGCATAATAGAACTGTAATGTGGCATGATTACAATCAATTTCGTGAAGTAAATTGAGTTTGGGTTTGCATTCTGCTGAATCAGAGGCCTGTCTGCTGCTGGCCGAGACCCGGCGCAGCTGCGCCAGTATTGAACTAGGGCGCAGCGCAGCTGCGCCAGTCCTTGGTTCAAGATTCTGAATTCTGCTAAAACCTGTAATAGGCTAAAGTGTTCATACTACCTAGAAAAACATACTAAAAGGCTTGACGTGCATCCATGAGAACCTTGATATCACATGCATGTTCAAATGTATGTTAGTACACGTTATTAACGGAAAGACTTATGGGTTGAGAAGGAACTTATAGTTTTTAAATGAACTTTGATATATATATGCATACCATGTTTGCATTCTAATTTCTGAACATGATATAAGCATGAGTTGTGATTTAATGTTCCTTTGTTCATGGCCAACTTGTTTGGGCTTTGAGCTAAAAGACTTCTTCAAAGAGAACTTGACGTATACGAACCATGTGTATATTCTGATCTTGAATATGTTTATATGGCCTAGAAATGCATGATGAACATGTTAACGTATGTATATATAGCATGAACATATTAGACCTTATTAGTGAACAATACTAACGAAATATGAGCTTTGAACGTGAACGTTGACATGTTATATTGAGATTTAGATTCTGATTTTTCCAACATGTTTGATAGTGCTCATAACCTCACTAAATATATCATACATGTATACATACCATGATAGATGTCATGAAAACAAGTTAAGAACAAATGAGGCATAAATATAGCTTGTAACGATGCTAGTTATATGTGTATGATATAGATACTTGTAAGCATGCCTAAAACAAGCTATGTGATCACCTTATATGTTTAAATGACCAACATGATGGACTATGTGATTTCATGACCTTGAATGACCTTAAGTTATTAAAGGTATTAAACTTGGAACCATTACATGAAAGATGGAACTTTAATTGACTTGGTAAACATGAAAAGACCATTAGACATAAGTATATACTATGTGTAGATGTTTGCATACGTGCCGGACAAAATCTGCAGGCAGCAGCCTAACCTTGGCCTGGCCAGGGGGTAGCGCAGCTACGCCGGCCCTAGGATTAGCCATGGCGCAGCTGCGCTAGTCTGGAAACAGAATTGATGATTCTGCTGGGTTTCTGATTATGATAGTTAGCTTATATTGATGCTTGAACTATTAACTATGGTCTGAACCCTACTGATATATATTTACAAGGGGTGATGGAGTAATATAATAATAATTAACTTATAAAAGGGATTCCAAAGTTAGTAAAGACAATGTTATTAAAGTGTTATGGTACCATACATGGTATAACTGTATACTTGATTTCGTAATAACAAATATACTGATTTTGTGTGCAAGGGCGTAATGTCAAACATATAAGAGATTATATGACTAAAGAGAGCTTTAATTGTAGTTAACTTACATATCAAGCTTGTATACCGATTGTGTTTAGCTAATGAACATCCTATACATGTAATATATTATAAATAGGATTTGAAAGTGTTGATTTACTTTACTTGGACAGACTATGCTTGAGGCAAGTATCCTAAACCCTTGCATTACTTTATTTAACGGATATTGTAAGTAAATTTTCTCTGACTTACACTCTTTTATTGTGCAAGTTTCCTTGAACTCGTTCTTGTATTGTTAATTACAAGTATCCTAACCTTTGAAATGGATCCTTGTGAAAGCAAGTTGTCTTACTTACTCGTTTAAATTGAGTTAGTATGCTTATTAAATAAACTCTTATTTTATTTGAGCTATTATTCATGTTGAACTTAGCATTGTTCTTAAATATTATGAAAGTGTCTATGCCATTTGATTCGACTAGACTATATGTATATTTAGAAAACTATCTAAACCATTTGACTGGTGCGAAAATCTTGAAAACTGAGTTGAACAACCCTTATGGTAAGGGGAGTGTATATTGTTGGAAGCCCCAACACACGCGTGAAAATTATTGTAGTGTTATGCATAACATAAAGTATTGTAGACTGATCATCTATTATACTTATTTTTTTGGGTTATCAGTTTAATATTGATAATTCTAGTAGATGTTCAATAGTCCTTAGTGACTGCTCAGTATAAATTATTTTATCCAGTTGGATACGTTTATTGCCCTTGAATTCATATATATCTGTTGATCTATATTGAGCTATCATTTCATATTCTAAGGATTTGATTTGAGAATTGTTGATACTCGTTATTCATGACATTATTCTTTTGGATTATCATTGAGATTATACCTTGGTATTTCAAACTCATAAAACTCTTTACCCTTATCGTATATTACTTGTTGGGCAATTTGTGCTCATTCTTTCTTATTTAAAACCTTTCAGTTAAGGCGGAATAGGGAGGTGTCTCTAGGAAAGATAAGGGCAAGGCTATCGACTAGCTAACCCCTTTATGTTTTAAAATTTTTGGTGTTGTATTAAGACTGTTTCAGAATTATGTTTAAGCTTGTGTAGGGTTATGTAATAAGTCTTTTTTTTGATATTGTTATATAATCTATTAAGTACTGTAGGTTGAGAGACTTGGGAGAATAAATATAATAAATCATTGTATATTATTCTAGATCTTCCGCTGTGATTGTATGCTTTTAGTTATTAATGAATTATCGTGCGAACGTGACGAACCAAATTCGAGAGACCAATGGCGATACGAATTTGGGGGTGTCACAATGTTATTATGCGCCATGTGATGCATGAAAACTGTTAGGTCTTGCTGAGCTGTCGAGCTCACTCTTGAAAATAACCACTTTTGCAGGTCGAGGATGCAAGGTAATGATGTGTGCTAATTGAATGTTAAGATCAATAGCGATGCAAGAAATTATTTATTCTAGATGAGTAATGTGTTTGTTTTGGATGTATTATACTTGTTAAAGTTGTAAAGTTGAGCTATCCGATGTATAGTGGATATTGCTTGTGATGTAATACTTTATATAGTAACTTAGAGGAAGCGATTCATGTAATAGAATTGAATCAAATATTTGTAATGTAGAGGTTGCGATTCAAGGCAATAAAGAAAGATTGTATAAAGGTTTTAAATATTCCGTATTTTTAGTGATTTTAATATCGAATAATGATGTAAAGATAGATTAAAGTTGTATTGTTAACGATCGAGAATGAGAATTATATTATAAGAATTTTGGGATCGTTACACAGACACCTGAGCCAAGCACTACGCCTATACAGCAAACACAAACACATGCCCCTCTAACCCAAGCAGACATTCCCTCATCCTCCAATAATGAATATTTTGACATGACACTTGCTCTAGCAAACATGTCAAGGAGAGATGAACACACTACGGTTCCTCCTCCTCCTAAGACACAACGAATTCTCGATCAATTGTCTCTAATGCCTACAAAGGAGGAGTTGACTGAAATATTGAACCAAATGGGTTCAGAGTCTGGAGAGATTCTTGAAGCACACTCCCTAGCACTTCACATGAGATTCAATAATATTATCGACTCTGTCAAGACTCTGCCAGGAAATTTGGCAACTGAACTGTCCAAGAGGCTAAAGGAGATTGTAAGAGAAATGGCTGATAGCCTCAGTAAAAGGGATGTCATTCACTTTGCTGCAACAAAGAAGCACAAGGAGGCTATGGAGATCATGCAGAAGAATCAACAATCTCAAAATGAGCTGATGGCCAAACAGATTTCAGAACTGCGTGTCTCACTAAAATAATTTCAACCCTGCAGTGTAGCACAAATTAATCAAAATAATAATGCAATGGAGCAGCTTTAGCAACAAAGAAGACAAACTGAGGCTCTAGTCGAGGAAAATCATAGTGACATTTCACTCAATCGATCTCAGATGCATGAGTTGGTGGAGGGAGTCAAGCGTCTTTCTGACGATATTCGAACCCTTGATGCTGACATAAAGGGGGAGAATAATGAGCAAGGAGAAAGAGGCAGAGGCAGCAGAGGTGATAATGAGCAAGGAGAAAGAGGCGGAGGCAGCAGAGGTGGACGGCAAAGGCAAACACACATTCAACCACCTCAGTAGGGAAGGCAAAGGCAAACTCACATTGGTCAATCTTCAGGTGGCAAATCCAGGAGTCCAGGTTCTCAGCGTCCACGATCTGATCAACATCTGTAGCATCCTCTCATGGCTATACCTCTTCAAAGGAGTCAAGGTCAAGCTTCTGGCTCACAAGGCATGACTTCTACTGATCAGCGGTCTCGAGAAGAGCTAGACGACATTACCTGGAGAGATGAGCAAACCAGAAGAATGAGAGCTGCAGAATATGCCAACCCTCCGAGAAATAAGAGGCAAAGAAGATAGAGATAAGTCTAAGCTTAACTATATATTGATGTTTCTATGCTAGATTGTAATATCTTTTCAAACATCAATAAATTCATGCTTATTCTCTAGAAAATTTAGTTCCTCACTGAAATACTAAGCCATATTTATTTTCTAGCATTCTGCATTTAGAATCTGATGATATAATGCAAATCTCCTTGATTATGTCAACATCAAATAGGGGGAGGTTGTTGGGAATTGCATATTCATATTTGATATTGAAAGTAAATATAAATGCTTAAGTGTAAAGTCCTTCAAAGATCATGTGTACAAGGACTTAGATAATAGATCAAAATGTTAGGTTGATCTGAGCTTTAATGTTTATCATTTATGTAAATAAATGTATAGAAGAAAAGATCAAAACTGTTAGGTTGATCTATTTGAGTTGTATAAGATAAAGCCTTGATAAAATCGTAGTCTGTCAAAGGCAGCATACAGAAGATAAGGAAGAATCATGGAGTTTCAATGAAGAAGTCCAGAGTCGTAGTCTGCCTAGAGAACCAAGTCTGCAGAGCCCAAGGCAAGATTCGTGGAGCTTAAGTGAAAATATCATAATCGTAGTCTGCCCTTGGAAGCCACACTGAGAATCGTGAAAAAGATTTGAGCGCCTACCAAGCTAAGTCAAGAAACTCAGTGTGCTCTCGAAAACGTGGAGTCTGCAAGACAAGCAAGAAGGAATCGTAGTCTGCCGAAGAGCTTATAAGAAATCATAGGGTTTTCTACGATCAAGTCTGAGCAAGCCTGTGCAAGCCAACACACAACGATTATGGTACAATGACCATAATCGTAGTGTTCCTCCAGTCAGCATCAAAGATCATAGTTCTGATGAAGGGAGGAAGAGCAACAAATGAAGAAAGGCTTATAGCCGTTGACAATTTTGTGGTCCCAATGATTCTATATTCATCCTTAGTTCAAATCAAAAAAGTGTATTGAAGAAGCTAAGGAAAGGACTAAACCGCCTGCTGAAAACATCTTTTCAGGTGTCTGCTGAAAATGCAGTCTACTGTGTCAGTGGGCCAGTCGGCAGTGCAGCAGGAAAATATGATGTCAACATCAACTACACAGAAACGTCTAAAGAATTTAATGCTGCAACGTGAGCATTCAAACGGAAACATTTTGAATGACTCGTTTATAAGGAAAGCAAACAAGGATTCAGACTAAGCAAGCAAGATAAGAAAAGAAAGAATACATTGAGAAAAGCTCAAGAACACTCAACGATTAACTCTACGATCCTGAAAGAGGAAAGCTTGCTTCGCTACTCAGTTTTTTAGAACGGATGCTTAATTACAACTGAGTAGCACACACCAGAATACAACTCTCAATCCAAGGAGTTACAAGTCAGAAGGACTTGAAGAGTTCTAAGTGAACTGAGAAGAGTACCAAGGCTGCTGGCCTTGAAGAGTTCTAAGTGAACTAAGAGAAGTTCCAAGGCTGCTGGCCTTGAAGGAATCTAAGTGCTTTAGTTGTAAGAGACATCCTTAGTGGATTTTCTACTCATGGAGTAGAAGAGTGGACTAGGAGCCTTGTGTGCTCTGAACCACTTAAAACCTTTGTGTCTCATTGTCTCACATTAACTGCTATAACTGCTATATCTGTTATAACTGCTTATCAAACCATAATTGCAATATCTTAAGGGGGAACAAAACATATATTTCGCTGCTGTCAGTATATTCAATACTGACAAAGTATTTTAAACTAAGAAATTTTAAAATATCTATTCAACCTCCCTTCTAGATAACTAACGTGCCTTTGGGAACTAACAATGCATGTTATGCCAAAGAGCACATATCTAAATGGTAAACCTGTTTTCATGCATGTTTAAGTTATATAATCCAAATTGGCTTATTTCTCCACCAGTTCGCGAGCTGGGAGGTGCACCAGGGGGGTGACTGTGACATCCCAAATTTTGAAGAATTTATAAATGAGAATTTAATAAATAAAATTCTTATTTTAAGATGTTCGAGTATGAGTATGTGTATAGGTGATATATATTGTGAAATATGTGAATTGGTGTGAAGAGAATTTAAATGTTAATTTAATATTTATTAAAGTAAATAAATATTTTAATTGAATTATTTATTGAGTTTATGTGATTAATATGGAGTAATGTAATTAAGTGTATTACATTAATTAAATAATTATTTAATATTTAATTAATATGTAATGATTTTATGTTATAGTTCTAATTTAATTGAGATAATTAAATTAGATGTAGTGATGTGGTAATTGTTACATGAAGTTATAATTAGCGAGTATTTATAATGTGACAATTTTATATGATTAATTGATGTTAAACTTTTAATTAATTAAATTAATGTTAAGATTTAATTAATTAAATGATAACATTAAGAATATGTGTTAAAGGATCTATTAAAAAAGTTTTTAAAATCGTTTTTCCAAACAAGGCCTTACTTTTGTTTTAAATATGTTTTACCCAAACAAGGCCTTAACCATTAAAACCTGTTTTTAAAATAATATAGTTTTGCCAACCAAGCCTTAGGGCTTTTAAAATTCTAATTTTTGTAACTTATATATATTAAATTGGTAATTAGTATATGTAATTATATTGGGAGTTACATATTCTATAATTATATGTGTTATATGTATATTCTATATACACTAAATTACGTTAGTTTTCTAAATCGAAGTTTAAACTAAGAACAAAGAAGAAGAAGACAGTTAGAGAGAGTTATCAGAGAAGAAGAAGAGGAAGAAGAAGAAGAAGGGAAAGCTTTGTGAAGGCAAAGCAAGCCCCCATCATCATCTCCATCTATCTCTTAATCCAAACTAGTAAGGTTATAATTTTAACCCTTATAATCAATTCTTATGTTTTGTATTCATTCTTTGTCAAATTAGGTTTTCATGGAATTGTATAATCATGAATTTTATATGTGTATATGGTATTCATATGTAATTGTATGCCATGAAAGGATTTTCAGAATTTAATTATTGTAAAAAATAAGTTTTAAAAGTTTTGTTCTCCTATATTTTTCTAGTTTAAAACTTCTCGGAAGAAAATCTTGGTGAAAATTCTTGAGTTTGATATGTGTATAGGATGTGTACATATATATATATATATATATATGTTTACATTTGATTTTTATAGTTGTTTAAGTATTTTAATTCACAAAGATATGATGAACACTATGAAATCATGTTCATAGTACTCTTTTATGAAGTTATTTTGAAAATAGTTCTTAAATCATCAAAGCAATTGATGAAAACGTGAAGTTATGTGTAATATGTGATATAGCATGATTATATATGAGTTATATGGTGGTTTTAACAATTCAATTCATGAAATTTTGATAAACAAGAAAAATGGGGTTCATAGTGATTTTCTGTAAATTAATTTCTAAAAAATGGCTTTTGAAACAATCAAATTGATGTTTGATTTTGAGTTATTGTTAAAATTGATCATATATTATGTTAGTATGTTAAGAATAGAAGCTATTACAATTGGAATTACTAGAATTGGTTGAAAAACGAATTCGTAATAGTAATTTTCGTCAAGAACGCTTAATATCGTAGTTTTCTTCAAAAAAACATGAAATCTTGGTTTTGATTGTGTGTTGTATGGATTTTATATGTTATAATCATGTTAAAGAGTTTAAAATATTATTGTTAGCAAGTTTCATGTTGATCATGTTGTGAAAAATCGAATTCGATGTGAAGGAATAAGCCAAATTAGCTTATTTCTCCGCCAGTTTGCGAACTAAGATGTGCACCAGGAGGTGACCCACCCCAGCGGGTGTTTTAGGCTTGGGGGACCCGCCCCAGCGGGTAACCTTGCTGTCCGAAGTGATTTAATTGTTGTAATGTAAAATTATTTTGACCTCCATTAGTAAAATGGTCATAACTTTTTCATACGAACTCCGATTGAGGAGATTCAAGATAATCCGAAACGAGCACGAGTAGACCTAAAACTTTCATTTTTAACATTATTGATTTGAGGTCATTAGCAGAGGTCAAAATGGTTTTTTTTTGTGACTGATGCATATTCGGAGGCAATCGGAGGGCGTCGGACATGCACATACGCAAGTATAGTGCTGTCGACGATAATAGATGTTGTTTTAAGTTATAAAACATGAATGTTAGTAAATATAATGATTCTTAACATTAATAAATGATGTATTAGATAAGTTATATAAGCACACTAAGCATATACAAGAGAGACGAATCGGGCGTGTGACAAATAAACGTCGAAACGCCGTGACAAGTGTTAACGAACGTAAAAAGTGTTTTAAGTCAAATGAAATGAACAAGATAAGATATGAAATGGGGTTAATATAAAATCAATAAGTAGTCCTAGCAAAACTTAAACACTTGAATGAATTTCGAATATTACTATCGATAGTTAACACAATCTAATTGAACATTGTGTATTGATAGTAGAAAGAGTTATGAGATGTAGAGTAGAGTTTATATTACAACTACTATGTGTTGCTATGTGACTAATAGTTGATGTACATGATTATATAATTATGTAGGGCACGTGAAGTGTAGATAACTGTAACCTGTTAATCTGTTATTGGTAAATAACGATCAAGGCAAGTCTTTCGGTTCCTATTTTTTACGTGGACTTAATGAACTATTTTAAATTGCATGATATGTTATATGTGTTGTAAGCGAGCATGATATGTTATATATGTTGTAATCATGAAATGTTAAAGTCAATTTATGACTACATTGTTTTGGTTAAATAATGATGATTGAGTAAGGAACTAAATCTTTATATTTGTTATGTGAATTAAAGCATGTATGCCATGTTACTTTAATTATTATGATATGTATGTTGAGCATATTATTATGTGCTATGTGATGCATGAAAACTATTAGAACTTGCTGAGCTTTCGAGCTCACTCTTGCAAATAATAATTTTTGCAGGTCAAGATTTCTAGCTAAGGATACTGTGCTAAGTGAATTATAAGATCCATACTCACGAAGATTACTTATATTTTATGAGAAATGTATTTAATATTTTGAATATAACATGTTTTTGAATTATAAGTGGAGTTATCCAATGTATATGGATATTGCTTAGTGATGTAACACTTTGTATAGTAACTTAGAGGAAGCGATTCATGTAATAGAATTGAATCAAATATTTGTAATGTAAAGGTTGCGATTCAGGGCAATAAAGAAAGAAGTTTATAAAAGTTTTAAATATTTCACATTTTTAGTGATTTTAATATCGAATAATGATGTAAAGATAGATTAAAGATGCATTGTTAAGGATCGAGGATGAGGATTATATTGTATGAATTTTGGGGTTGTTACAGTTGGTATCAAAGCTGTAGGTTATACACCTTAGGTAAGAGTACCTTAGGCTATGACCTTAGATTATAAGAAGTTAAGTTAAAGTTACGTATAACGAAAAGGTGATTCTTTTCACATACGTAGATGTATAGGATGAGTTAAGTCCTAAAAATGTTATAAGAAGAAGATTAGAATGGCGAGGAATAAAACTCAAATAAAATATTAATATATATAAACGGAATTAGAAATTTTTAAAGGAAAAGTTGTTTAATAAACAAGAAGATTTAAAGAAGAATCTTGAAGAGATGTAGAGATAAAAATCAAGAGTTGCCTAACTCCAATAATCTAGATGACGAATAATGATGAATAGACAGAGTCTATGAGATTTAAAAGCATAATGAAATTATTATATGACATTATGATAGGTAAAGATGAGAAGTTTTAAAACAAAACGATAATGAGATAAGAAAGAATCATAAGGGAGATGATTATAGAATAAGATCACGACGTGATCTTTTAAAGTTGTAAAAGACAGATGTTTTATAATGATTGAATGGTTATAGTTTGGGACTATAACGAGAATGTACTATGATATAGTACGAGAATAACTCACGAGGAGTTATAAATGATGAGATACAAAAGTCTGTATCGAGTATAGAGCGAGAAGTTATAAGTAAAATAGAGTTAGGTGGGATTTCAACTTAGGACTCATGTGGTGGCTGAGTTATACAAATCTTTGTATGGGCAGGGTTTTGCGCTTACACTTGGCTTATCATATTGATAATCGTTGGAAGGTTGGTGTCACGCTATCGATATATATATATGACGAGAAGGTGATTCTTTTCTCATATTATATTTGATAGTTAGAGTCAATAGAGGATAGATTAGATGATATTAAGATTACATTAGATGATCTTAAGATTAGGCGAGTTCTTAAAACTCATACTTATGCTGAGTTCGTGACTCATAATCGTATGTATATTTTTGAACCCCTAAGCATATGGATAGTCTCTGATCAATTCTTTGACTACGTATTTCTAGGATAAGTTTTTAAACTCATATAATTGTGGCAAGTTCCTGTACTTCCAAAGTGTGGTAAGTTCGATGAACTATACTGAGTATAGAAAGGTGATGGTATAGAAAGCATTAATGTTGTTTAAAATTGATAGAATGATTAAGTAACGGTGGAGTAAAGAGTTATATTGATAGAGAATGTTTTTACATTCTAAATCTCCTAGCTTTACTAGATTTTCAAAATTTATTGACTTCGTGTTGATGTTGTTCTTATGTTTTCTTAAAAAATATTGGATCAAATGATGGAACTAATGAATTTTTAAAATACGTCCTATTATTCATATGTCTATACTAATTGCTTCAGCTAGACAAAAATGATTTTAAATTTTCAAAATGTATTTTATATGCATCATTTGATATGGTGTAGAAACAATAATCGAGGAAATTATCAATGCAGTTAAACCTAGTGTTGGAAGTGGTAGTATAATCGGCAGCCCACTATGGTATGATGTAGTATGACGACGTCATGTAATGACGAAATCCTCAACGTACTATTACTACGGTACGGTGTCGGGATATTATGAAAAGATTTATTTATTTATTTTTGGTTTCCTTAAACGAAAAAAATATATATTTTTTAAGTTGGTTAAAGATATATATATATATATATATATATATATATTTTGATTGATGTCCAAATTGTTGCTAGAAGTCTATGCTACTTGATTCAGCTAGACAAATATTGAAAGATGTTTATGAAATTTGAGCGTTCTTGGTCAAACTATGCTAAACCAAATTGTTTTGGTGCGGATTCAGATGTTAAGAAGCTGAGGTGAACAACCCTATAAAAGAGGACATGTTATCGGAGACAATAGTTCTGAGTGTAACGCATATAGTCGTTACGATGTACTACATTTGGGCCCGACGTAGGGGTACGATAGGCTGGCCACCTAGAGTACCAATGCGATTTATAGTGTGAAGTACTGGGGGTGAAGCACTATTAAACCTAGAAAGAAGTTCAAGGTCTTGCGATCACTCAGCATGATTTGGAATCTTTTAAATTCCTGAGTTATTTATTACGCTTCCCAATTATTGAGCAATTGTGGAATATTCTTATTATTCTGAAGGAGGATGTGGGAAGAAGGATATTCCTTAGAAAGAATTAGTTGTAGAACGCTTTAATCCAGTGAATAGAGATTAACATAAAATCTATTTTGATAGTTTGAATGAATGAAGATTAATAAAAATTTTGAGGACGAAATTCTTAGAAGAAGGGTTGAATTTGATAACCCGAACAATTATAGATGGTGAATTATGTAGTACATTAATTCGACGAGTAAAGCATTCGGTAATGATCCTTAGAAAGGAATGAACGAGTTAGAGAATATATAATATTCGATATATGATTGTGTTTAATTGAAGGTTATGTAATAAAACCTAATAGTTGTTGAAGAAATGAATGAAGTATATATATGTGTAAAACTTTTTGCTAAATTAAGGTGTTGAAGTTATTCAACGATAATTATAAAGGGATTTTGTGAAAATTGAGTAAGGGAGGTTTCGTTGATTCCGAGGACGGAATCCTTATAAGGAGGAAAGGATGTGACATTCCGGATTTTGAAGAATTTATAAATGAGAATTTAATAAATAAAATTCTTATTTTAAGATGTTCGAATACAAGTATGTGTATATGTGATATATATTGTGAAATATATGAATTAGTGTGAAGAGAACTTAAATGTTAATTTAATATTTATTGAAGTAAATAAATATTTTAATTGAATTATTTATTGAGATTATGTGATTAATAAGGAGTAATGTAATTAAGTGTATTATATTAATTAAATGATTATTTAATATTTAATTAATATATAATAATTTTATGTTGTAGTTCTAATTTAATTGAGATAATTAAATTAGATGTAGTGATATGGTAATTGTTACATGAAGTTATAATTAGCGAGTACTTATAATGTGATAATTTTATGTGATTAATTGATGTTAAACTTTTAATTAATTAAATTAATGTTAAGATTTAATTAATTAAAGGATAACATAAAGAATATGTGTTAAAGGATCTATTAAAAGAGTTTTTAAAACCGTTTTCCCAAACAAGGCCTTACTTTTGTTTTAAACTTGTTTTACTCAAACAAGGCCTTAACCATTAAAACCTATTTTTAAAATAATATGGTTTTGCCAAACAAGCCTTAGGGCTTTTAAAATTTTAATTTTTGTAACTTATATATATTAAATTGGTAATTAGTATATGTAATTATATTGGGAGTTACATATTCTATAATTATATGTGTTATATGTATATTGTATATACACTAAGTTACGTTAGTTTTCTAAACCTAAGTCTAAACTAAGAACAAAGAAGAAGAAGAGAGTTAGAGAGAGTTATCAGAGAAGAAGAAGAGGAAGAAGAAGAAGAAGGGAAAGTTTTGTGAAGGTAAAGCAAGCCCCATCATCATCTCCATCTATCTCTTAATCCAAACTAGTAAGGTTATAATTTTAATCCTTAAAATCAATTCTTATGTTTTGTATTCATTCTTTGTCAAATTAGATTTTCATGGAATTGTATAATCATGAATTTTATATGTGTATATGGTATTCATATGTAATTGTATGCCATGAAAGGATTTTTAGAATTTAATTGTTGTAAAAACAAGTTTTAAAAGTTATGTTCTTCTATATTTTTCTAGTTTAAAACTTCTCGGTAGAAAATCTTTGTGAAAATTCTTGAGTTTGATATGTGTATGGGATGTGTACATACATACATATATATATATATATATATGTGTGTGTTTACATATGATTTTTATAGTTGTTTAAGTATTTTAATTCACAAAGATATGATGAACACTATGAAATCATGTTCATAGTACTCTTTTATAAAGTTATTTTGAAAATAGTTCTTAAATCATCAAAGAAATTGATGAAAACGTGAAGTTATGTGTAATATATGATATAGCATGATTATATATGAGTTATATGGTGGTTTTAACAATTCAATTCATGAAATTTTGATAAATAAGAAGAATGGGGTTCATAGTGATTTTCTGTGAATTAATTTTTGAAAAATGACTTTTGAAACTATCAAATTGATGTTTGATTTTGATTTATTGTTAAAATTGATCATATATTATGTTAGTATGTTAAGAATAGAAGCTATTACAATTGGAATTACTAGAATTGGTTGAAAAATGAATTTGTAATAGTAATTTTCGTTAAGAACGCTTAATATTGTAGTTTTCTTCAAACAAACATGAAATCTTGGTTTTGATTGTGTGTTGTATGGATTTTATATGTTATAATCATGTTAAAGAGTTTAAAATATTGTTGTTAGCAAGTTTCATGTTGATTATGTTAGGAAAAATCAAAATCGGTGTGAAGGAATAAGCCAAATTGGCTTATTTCTCTACCAGTTCGCGAACTGAGATGTGTACCAGGGGGTGACCCACCCCAGCGGGTGTTTTAGGCTTGGGGGACCCGCCCCAGCGGGTACCCTTGCTGTCCAGAGTGATTTTATTATTGTAATGCAAAATTATTTTGACCTCCGTTAGTAAAATGGCCATAACTTTTTCATATGAACTCCGATTGAGGAGATTCAAGATTATCCGGAACGAGCACGAGTAGACCTACAACTTTTGTTCCTATAACCTGTTAATCTGTTATTGGTAAACAACAATCAAGGCAAGTCTTTCGGTTCCTATTTTCTACGTGGACTTGATGAACTATTTTAAATTGCATGATATGTTTATATGTGTTGTAAGCGAGCATGATATGTTATACATGTTGTAATCATGAAATATTAAAGTCAATTTATGACTACATTATTTTGGTTAAATAATGATGATTGAGTAAGAAACTCAATCTTTATATTTGCTATGTGAATTATAGCATGTATGACATGTTACTTTAATTATTATGATATGTATGTTGAGCATAATATTATGTGCTATGTGATGCATGAAAACTGTTAGAATTTGCTGAGCTGTCGAGCTCACTCTTGCAAATAATAATTTTTACAGGTCACGATTTCAAGGTAAGGATACGTGCTAAGTGAATTATAGAGATCCATACTCATGAAGATTACTTATGTTTTATGAGAAATGTATTTAATGTTTTGAATGTAACATGTTGTTGAATTATAAGTGGAGTTATCCAATGTATATGGATATTGCTTAGTGATGTAAGACTTTTTATAGTAACTTAGAGGAAGTGATTCATGTAATAGAATTGAATCAAATATTTGTAATGTAAAGGTTACGATTCAGGGCAATAAAGAAAGAAGTTTATAAAAGTTTTAAATATTCTGTATTTTTAGTGATTTTAAAATCGAATAATGTTGTAAAGATAGATTAAAGATGTATTGTTAACGATCGAGGATGAGGATTATATTGTAGGAATTTTGGGGTCGTTACAGTGACCCGCCCCAGCGGGGCTTCTAGGCCTATAGGACCCGCCCCAACGGGGTTCTCTGCTTTTCGAAAAAGTTTGGTTTTTGTTTTGAGTTTTCATGCCCCTTTTGTTTAGCTAACTTATTTCTATGACTTAGAAAGTGAAATATGTAATAAGATAACATGTTTTTGATGTGTTTAAGTTAGATTGAAGTGTTATGTGAGTATGTATATGTGTGTTAATGTGTTACTTCTTAAGGTACACAACACGATTCATTGAGTTATAAGCTTATGAATGTATGCCGTAAGTATAGACTCACGTACTTGACTAGTTAGCAACCAATGTGGTAAATTACATTGTGAGTTGGACATGAGTATGAAGTTCAACGGTTTAAATATTGTAGTTGGATACTAATAGATGTTTCGAAAGTAACATATATGTGTAGGGTATATGTGGAAGTGATTGTAATTGTTAAGTGTAGCTTGCGTTTGAGTCAAGTTTCCTATCTCTAAACTTATTATTTTGCAAGTGTTCTAATCTTTATTCTCTTACGTTAAGCAAGTTTTCTATTTCGAAACTTGTTACTTATATTGTACAAGCTTTGTTGTATTCAAATATTCTTATTGCATAAATATTGAAGTGTTATTGAAGTATTGTGATCTTGACTTAATTGTTCAAGCAAGATCTTCTTATTCTTTCAATTGCTTTAAGTTACTTCTAAAGTATGCCTATCTATTATGAAGTTTATTGTCATATCTTATAACTGGTTCATGATTATTATATTATTGAACTATTAAAGTACTGTGAGTCGATTCAACTACTCCTAGTTGATGATAGTTGAAACTCTAAAGTTCCCTTATCTATCCAAACAAAACTTTCTTTAGTGCGGACTTGTATTCAATTACTGAGAATGAACAAACCTATTTATTAGGGGATATTTATGCGAAAGCGTTAAGATGGTTGTGCACAATTCATGGTACAAAGGGTTGATCCCCCTGAGTACGAGTTAAAGGTCCATAGTCTTATTGACTGTTAAAGGTTTAAATAGAAATATTTATAACCTATGACATAATTCAAGGTCTTATGACCCTTAGATGATTCTATATTCGAATTCTACATATTGATGAAAGAATTATAATTCAATTCTTTATATTGAAGAAAGTAAAGTTATTCAAACTCTTTTGAAACTATTCACTTATGTCATATCACTGTTGTATTTTCAAGTGAGCTTTTGTTTGCTCACTCTTGCATGTTTTATCACCACTTGCAGTTGAAACCAAGAATGTTGACATACCGTCAACAAATAAAGGAAAAGGAAAGATGAACAAGTGAAGGCTTGTTATTTCATGTTTTGATTGTAATAAGACTTAGTTGGTTATGTTTTATTTTCCACATTTACTTTGTTTGATGTTAAGGTTTAGTTAACCCTGGGATTTTATTGGACAAGTTGTAATCCTTTATCAAGGAAGATTTTATTTAAGTATTACGAAGGTTGTAATTTACTTTGCAAGATGTATGTTTTAGTTAGAAAGTGAACACCAAATCATGTGGAAAGGAAGTACCCGGATTTGGGGGTGTCACAGTTGTGGCGGATGAAAGTCAAACTTGTAATTAAAGAATAATGTGATTATCATTATTTGTAATGTAATGAAGATTTTAAGGTAATAGAATCTGGGATTTGAGAAAATATATTGTGTTATTTTGGAGTTTTAATTATATGTTAAGGATATATGAATGTATGTATGGAATGAGTAGCACTCGTGACGCACCGAACTCGGGTTTGTAGATAGACCGATTTTACAGGCGTTACAAGTTTGTATCAGAGCCATAAACACAAGTTAGTGTGAAGAACCTCGAGCCTCTCATTGGTGACGTCCTGTTAGGGGATGCACCGAAGCCAGACTATCCATAGGGGACGCCGTAAATTGACGGTGGCAAGCTGATAAGTATCACTGTGAGGTGCTGTCTGTTTATAGATATGTGTTACAAGTTGGTATCAAAGTTGATAGGATATAAATCTTAGGTTGGGAACCTTAGGCTATAATCTGAGAGAATGTATGGAAGATAGTAATGAGATAAACTTAGATAGAGTTTGAATAATAAGAAGTAAGTTAGAAATTCATAATGAAGTGATTAAGATATACATAAAAGGATTCAAAGAAGAATCTAGAAGAGCTATAGTAAAACTAAAAAGCCAAAGAAAGGTACTATGAAAAAGTACAAGAAGAACTCAGAAAGAGTTGTAAACGATGAAATACGAATTAAAGAAAATTCTTATTGTGTAAAGAGAAAAATTAGAAGATTATGGGATTTCAATTGAAAACTCATGTAATAGCTGAGTTTTACAAACCTTTGTATGGGCAGGGGTTTGTGCTCGGTTTAACGACCACTTAGTTTATCACATTGATAATCATTGAAGTGTTGGTGTTGTGCTATCAATATGTATATGATGAGAAGGTGATTCTTTTCTCATGTGTATATTGGATAGTTAGAAAATACTAAGATTAGGTGCGAGTTCTTGAAACTCATGCTTATGGTAAGTTTGTGACTCATAATCATATGATATGTTTTTTAGCCCCTAAGCGTATGGATAGTCCTTTATTGGTTCTTGGATTACATATTGCTAGGACAATTTTCTAAACTCATATTATTGTGGAAAGTTCTTGATCACATAAGGTGTGGTAAGTTTGATGAACTATACTGGGGTATATGAATATTATAGATTGAAAACTAATCATTTTCAGTCTAATGAGCATTGATAGTGTTAGGGAAATATAAAATTGTTACGTAGTGGGTCAATAGAGCAAGCTGAAGTTGATGAAGAAAAATGAATATTCCAAATCTTCCAGCTATGCTAGTTTTCAAAAGTTATTAACATTGTGCTGATAATTACATTTTTTTGAAAAAAAAATTGGATCAGATTATTGAGCCAATGAGTTTTAAAAGAACTATTATTCATATGTCTATGCTAATCATTTCAGCAAGACGAAAATGATTTAAAAATATCAAAATAAATTTTTATATATCATTAATGCATTTGATGCAAAGATGATAAACGATGGAGTCATCAATCCAATCTAACCTAGTGTTGGATGTGATCATAGGATCATCAACCCACTATGAAATGATGTAGTATGATAAAGTCATAGAATGACGAAATGTCAACTTACTGTCAAAACAGTGCAGTATCATAACGTCATAAAACAATTTGCAGTATTTTGAACTATTTAAAGATTAGTCAATGCTAATTGAATTGCTAGGCAAATGTTTTAGTTGATATCCAAATTGTTGGTATAGTCTAAGCTATTTGATTCAGCTAGACAAATGTTGAAATATGTTTTATGAAATTCAAGCGTTCTTTGAGAATTTATGCCAAACCAAATTATTTTGGTGCGGAATCTTATGTTAAGTCTGAGGAGAATAACCCCAGAAAAGGGGAACCTATTAACGCATATAGTCATTATACGATAGGCTGATCACCTAACGTACTGTAAGAGGTAGTTTACCTTCTTCATGATTGTAAACATATCTGTTAAAGAATTTTTTAAGATATGGTTGCCCTAGGAATACTGTTAAACTTATTTAAGAGTTCATGGTCTTATGACCCCTCATCATGATATAAAAAGTTTTAAAGGAATCTTTTTATTTCCTAGTTATTCATAATGCTTCATAATTATTAAACAATTGTGAAGACACCTGTTAGAGGGGGTAGAAAAGAGATGTTGATTATAAGATGTGATGACATAAGAGATTCTCGTAGGAGGAAAGAGTAAGAAATTCATTAATTGAGGTAATTAGACGTGATTAGATAAAGGTTAAATTAAAAGCCCAGTTTTGGTGGATATAATGAGTTGTAATTTCGAGGACGAAATTCTTAGAAGAATGGGTGAATGTGATATCCCGAATGATTAGAAGTATAGTTAATCATATTATTTAATTAGTGATGATTGTGATAGACGATGATCCTTAAAAAAAAGGAGTTGATGATTCAAAGAATGAATATTTCTTGAAATATAATCGAGTTTAATAAAAGTTATAAAATGAAACCTATAAGAATTTGTCGAGGAAAGAAATAAAATAGGTAATATAAAATCTAAATGAGTTAGTACGTTGAAATTATGCAATAAGAAAGAAATATATGTATAAGTAAGGGGATGAGTAGTGGTAAATCAACACTCGCTAAATATATGTATAAGTAAGATAATACCTTTGATAAAGGTTGTAAGGAGAAGACATCTACATTTTTATGTAATTTTGTAAGTGGTGATTCTGGGGACGAAATCCTTATAAATAGGGAAGAATGTGACGACCCGAAAATTTTTACTTAGTTGAAAATTAAGTATTTTGGAATATTATTGAATAAAATAATATTTTTTTAATATTGCTCTGTTTGATGGGTTAAAAAGAGAATTTTTATGGTGGAACAAAATTCTGTGATAGAATTTACGAGTCTTAGATCGTATGAGAAATGAAAATTTTTCTAAGAAAAAGCTGAAAAATCAATATTCATCCGAAAATATAAAAGTGTTTTTTTTATTTTTCGAAGAACGTGCCAAAGTTAGTATAATGAGGAAAGACGGAATGTCAAATAAAATTTGAAAACAAAAAAAGTAGTTTTTAGCCAGCGTAACTGATTTCGGGAGGTTAACGAAGAATAAAACAAGAATA